>CM059198.1:52408379-52777580 GCA_030323885.1 Branchipolynoe longqiensis | reverse complement strand
TGGGGGGGAAAGGGGGGGAGGGAGCTACAGGAAATTTTGGGGGGGAAAGGGGGGAAGGGGGGGGGGGGGTGGGGCGGGGGGGGGCTACGGGTAAAGTGGGGAAAGGGGAGGGGGGGGGTGGGGGGGGAGCTACGGAAAAAAGGGGGGAGGGAAGGGGGGGGGGGGGGAGGGGAGCTACGGAAAAAGGGGGTTGGGGGGGGGGGGGTTTGGGGAGGGGCTACAGGTAAAGTGGGGCAGGGAAAGGGGAGGTGGGGGGGGAGCTACAGTAAAGGGGGTTTTATGGGGGGGGGGGGGGGGGCCTACAGGAAAATTTGGGGCATGGGGGGGGGAGGTGGGGAGGAGCTAAAAGGTAAAGGGGGGGCATGGGGGGGGAGGGGGGGGGGGGAGGGGGGGGGACAAGGGTAAATGGGGCCCCAAGGAGGGGGGGGGGGGGGGGGGAGCTACGGGTTTAAAAGTGGGTAATGGAGGGGGGATTTGGGGAGGGACTACGGGTAAAGGGGGAAAAAAGGGTGGGGGGGGGGGGAGTTTACAAAAAAAGGGTGGGGGCATGGGGGGAAGGGGGGAGGAAGTTTACGGGTTTAAAGTGGGCTGGGGGGGGGAGGGGGGAGGGAATTTAAAAGGTAAAAAGGTTTGGGGTGAAGGGAAATTTGGGGAGGGGCTAAAAGGTAAAAGGGGGGCCGGGAAGGGGGAGGTGGGGGGGCCCCCCCGGTAAATTAGGCATGGAGGGGGGATGGGGGAGGGACTAAGGTAAAAATTTTAACATGGAGGGGGGGGGAGGGGTGGGAATGGGCAAAAATTTAAAAGGTGGGGGGGGGGGAGGGGGACGGGGGGGGGGGAAGGGGGGCAAAAAGGAAAAAGGAGTGGCCAGGGAAGGGTGGGGGGGGGTGGGGGGAGGGACCTTAACAGGTAAATTTGAAGGAAAATTATAAGGAGGGGCGTGGGGCCCGGTTAAAAGGGGGCCCCGGGGCCGGGAGGGGGGGGGGGCTACGGAAAAAGGGGCTTGGGGGGGGAAAAAGGTGGGGGGAAGGCTCCCCGGGAAAAGGGGGGCCCCCATGGGGGGGGGGGGGGGAAGGGCCCTACAATAAATTTAAGGGGGAGGTGGGAGAGGGCCCCCATAAAGGGGGTTGGGGGGGATTTGGGGAGGGGGCCCTCATAAAGTCCAGGAATGGGGAGGGGGTAAAATCCCCCGGTAAATTTTGGGGCTGAGGGGTTTGGGTTTTTGGGCCCCCGAGGGGGGCCCAACGGAAAAGGGGGAAGGAGGGGGGAGGGGGGGGAGGGAAAAGTCCCAGGAAAAAATGGGGAATTGGAGGGGGGGTCCCGTGGGGGGCCCCCCCTACGGGTAAAGTGGGCCATGGAGGGGGAGGGGGGAGGAGGCTACGGGAAAAGTGGGGGGCCTGGGGGGGGGGAGTTGGGGGGGAGGAGGCAACAGGTAAAGTGGGGCTTTGGGGGGGGGGAAGGGGGGGGAGGGAGCTCCCAAAGGGGTAAAAGGGGGCCCCAATGGGAAGGGGCGGGGGGGGTGGGGGAGGGAGCTACGGGAAAAGGGGGGGAAATGGGGGGGGAAGGGGGGGGACGGAGCTAAAAGGTAAAGGGGGGGCCAAAGGGAGGGGGGAGTTGGGGGGGGTCTCTGAAAAGGGTTGGGGCATGGAGGGGAGGTGGGGGAGAGAGCTCCCAGGTAAAGTGGGGCATGGAGGGGTGGGGGTAGGGGGGGGGTTTAAAAATGTAAAGTGGGGGAAGGGGGGAAAAGAAAGGGGGGTAAAAAAAAGGGAAAAAAAAAAAAGTGGGGAAAAAAAAATGTTTAAAAAAAATGGGGGCATGTAGTTTTGTACAGGATCCGGCTAAACCGGAAACCCTTTTTTAAAGGGGGAGGGGTTTGTAAAAAATTTGTGAAAATTATTCAAAAAAGACTGGTTAAAAACCCGGAAAAAAAATCTTTTAAACCAAAGAAAACCAACCTTTAAACCAACAAAAAAATTTACAATTTTTTGGGGTGGGGGGGGGGGGATGAAAAAGGGGAAAAATAAAAAAAACCCCCCCCGCCCTTTAGGAAAAAAGGACCCCCAAGGAATTCCCCTCGAGCCCAAATAAGGGAAACCCGGAAACCGGTGGCCAAATCCAACAGGGGCCGGGGGCCCCTCGCGTTCCCCCCGGAAGGCCCCCCCCCCCGGGGAAAAGGGGTCCCCGGTTCCCGGTAGAGCCAAATTCCAATTTTTTTTATTTTTTTTTGGATCCCGGGGTCCCCCGCCTTCCCTTAGCCTGGAAATTTTTTCCCCATTAATAGGATGGGGCCCCAATGACGGTTTCCCCCTTAAAGGGGTCGGTTTAATGTTTTAGGGGGGGTATGGGGGCCCAATGGTGCCGGGGCCCCAAAATTTCCCCCAAGGGGGGGGCAGCAGTAAAAAGTAAACCATGTGGGGGCCACTGGCACCCCCAAATTGGTAACCCTTCCCCCTGATAGGGCCCTTTTTGGGGGAGGGGGTTTTCCCCGGGCGTAAACCCCCCCCCAACCCCAAAAAAAACAAACTGGAGCCCATACTTCTTTCCATTCCACTGGCAGTGTGCTAACCATTACACTACCTAGGCTCCCTGATGCAATCACCCTATATATGCCTACCTGTCTATGTGGCTCCTTGCCTGAGATAGTTATATGTATATGTATATATATATATATATATATATATATATAAGTATATATATATATACATATATATGTATAGTTTGTTTGTTGTTGTTTCATGTTCTAGCAACATCTAAGGTAACATCAGGATGGGTACCGTCTTGTGACAGTGTGCACTCATGGCGACTTTATAGTGCTGCTCCACTGGGAGACCAGGCCACCAGGACCATGATCTGATATCCCACTCAGTCACATTATCCTGACACTGACCCAACCAGTCCTTGCCCTAACCTAATAATGCTGAGCGCCTGGCTAGGAAGCAACAAGTATCAATTTTTAAGTCATTGGTTTGACTCGACCAGGGTTCGAACCCACGATCCCATGGTCTACCAACACGGGAGACGGACGCTGTAACTCATTCGGCCATCCCGTCTGGTTCTATATATATACATATTTAGATGCATATATATATATATATATATATATATACATATATAGATAGATAGATAGATACACGGACAGATATATTTGGCCAAACTCTCCCGAGAGTTGGAAGTTTATCGCGCCGCGCCTCCTTGTGGCTGATTGCGTCACTAGCGCTGAGCCGCCGCTGTTTTTGTTTATCGCGCAGTTTCCCAGGTGGCCCACGTCGAGTCGACACAGCGACCCCGGCTCCTGGCGCCGCCGAACACCGGCATGTCTTGTGTTTTGACCGTCAACACCCCAGGTGATAACGGAGCCGGGATAGAGGGTGGGAAGAGGGGGCGATGAGACATCCGCCCCTGGCGGCGTAAAGGGGCCGCCCGTAGCGCAGAACGAGTAGGTGTGTCAGTTTTTACTAAGGGAACGATGTCATTCTTTGGTCGCGGTGACCGAATCAGTAGAGCGCGGACCTCGCGTGCGGGAGATCTAGAGATCAGGAGTTCCCGGTCGAGTCAAACCAATGACTTATAAAATTGATACTTGTGGTTTCCTAACCGTGCTCTCGGCATTAATAGGATAGGGCAAGGTCTGGTTACCTCGGTGTCAGGATAATGCGACTGAGTGGGATATCGGGTCAAGGTGCCGGCGGCCTGATTTCCTAGTTTGGCACTAGTTCCATATGAAATCACTAGAATATAGTTCTTTAGTGAACAGTAAAATAGTGTCGTGGGGGGGGGGTGATGAAAATGGGAAATATTGCGCCTAGAGCGGGACTCGAACCCACATCTCTATACATTCCAGGCCAGTATGCTAACCATTACACCACCTAGGCTCCCTGATATCACCACACTACCCATGCCTACCTGTCTATGTGGTTACTTGCCTGAGAGGTCAGTGCAGACTACTACACTCGTCCCCCTGGAATTGTAAGTCTTTTAATGCTTACAATTACATACATACAGGCAATGCACTAACAGATACATACACAGGGTAGGTTCAACAACCATAAAGCGCGTAGCATGTATAGGATCCTGGCCACAGCAAACAGTGTCATGGGGGTGATGAAAATGGGAAATATTGCGCCTAGAGCAGGACTCGAACCCACATCTCTATACATTCCGGGCCAGTATGCTAACCATTACACCACCTAGGCTCCCTGATATCACCACATTACCCACGCCTACCTGTCTATGTGGTTACTTGCCTGAGAGGTCAGTGCAGACTACTACAATAGCTATAATAGACATAATTGTACATACTTGTAGTCATCATAGCAGCCCTCGTTGGTGAGCGGAGTGATTTCAGATGGGCCTCGGCCTTCGGCTTTGACCTATTTGAAATCACTCCGCCAACTCGCTCTGCGTATTACGTATGCCTATGCGTATGTATAATCTTTCGATGATATTGCATGCAGACTGATAGCGAGTAGTGACATAGAAGTGTGGGAATATCCTATATTCCTACACACACACTCCTCTACTATCCTGCGCGTTGCTAGGATACCTTTATCTCACCTGTCATCTTTACAAAAAAAACGATTACCACGCCAGGAATTTTAGCGGGAGGAGGAGCAGGCAGGATTCCTTTTCAAAACATTCCCAATTTAAGAAAACATTCCAGCAATGTTTAGGTAAAGTAAGCAACCAACAAATGCATAAAAATAAGACTTAACACAAGTGTATAAAGAATGCAGTTTCTAATTCCAAGCAACTAGATATATGGGATATGCAGCCATAGTTGGTGTAGATTGGGAGCAGAGGCCCCCTGCCCTGGTGTTAGGTTTAGTTCCACTCTATCCTCTGGTTGGGTTCGAGTCCATCAGGTGGCACCTACGGGCCTTGCCAAACTCGGACTTCCGGCCCCTGACCCCCTTCCGGGCCACTTTCCCCTCGAACGCGACTCGGGTAACTTCTTCTAATTTTTGTTGTATTACTCATTACTCATTATTGTTTACCCATTAACTCGGTAGGGCACCTAGCCCAGCCAGATACGGTTCCTTGTTATTTAACGGTTGTGTTCATACTAAAATAACTGTATCCGCCCCCAGTCGTCCGTGTTGCCTGCCTCCACTACATATATATATATATATGCTATATAATTTATTATGTGAATATAAATAGAGAATGGTCCCTAATGGGTTTGGTGCTCCTTCTGGCCATCTGTCGCTACCCAACACCCCTTATTCTCAGCAGGCCCCCCCTTTAACCGGGCACTCTCTGCTTCCCCCTTCCTAGGAACCGACTCCAACGGTCTCCGAGTTCTCACATATATATATATACAGTAAAACTTCTCTAGCCTCTCTAACCAACCGCCTCCAAATATCGACCACTCCATCGATCGCTTTGTTTGGGTCCCAAATGATTGTCCGTACAATACCATTGTAATGATACACACACTCCGTAAACCTACCACCTCCCTAAATAGACCTTTTAAAGTCAGTCCCATGGTTGGTCAATGTAGAGAGGTTTTACTGTATATATAAGTGGAGAAGTGGTGTTACGGCACTCACTTGCTATCCGGACCGCACTTCGTCCACACCTCTCTCTATCTCCTCTCCGCTGGCCACGCTCCTCCTTGATAATGTCTGACAAGAGTTCCAGGAAGGGGAGCCTGCCAGCATTTTACTTTCTACTCTTACTCTGTCCGTGTCTTAGGCTCGCCGGCTGGTCAGCATTGAGCAAATAGACACGGTCCTTTGACTCAACTGTCCTCATTTCTCTTTCCTATACTCTACCCTTTTTTTTCTCCCAGGCTTACTTCTCCCGCCTGATCAAGGGAGTTGTTTGCTTGGGTGGGGCCCTTTACCTTTTCATTTCTCTCGCTTTGTTCTTTTTGCTGGAACCGCTGGACCCATCTTTACCCGTCCCTTCCTTGGAAACACTTGCTGCTGTCTGCTGGATACAAGTGCTGTGCTACCGCCAGACTGGAGTGATTCGGGACCGCCCCAATGACTCGTCATTTAATCATTGTAAAGACATCCCCCAGCTTCTACAACCGTCCCACCAGAAGATTATTCTTCAACCAAGATTGGACGTTTATCGTGCCTCCTATTCGCAGTTCTGCAGCCGGTAAACATCGTAAGGTTACAAACACTCCAGGGGGCGTATGCATGAACAAGTTTTTACTGGCTCCGGTGTTAACAGCCGCCGCCGGGGTACCTAACACCGGTGTGCCGAAATGGGTCATGGGGTATTACGGGGCCAAAGCGCGGTCAGGTTAACTAACATATTAGTTATTTATAGATTTGGGGTATCCCCCTTAACTGGTACCAGCGTGTACCGGCCGGCTTGCCATCTCCACACACCGGGCACCAGCAAGCCTTGTTATTGTGCGCCGTGGCTGTGCTGTGTGTGTGTGTGTGTGTCTGTGTTTGTGTGTCTGTGTGTGTCTGTCTATGTGTGTCTGTATGTGTCTGTGTGTGTCTGTCTGTGTGTATGTATGTGAGTGTCTGTATGTCTGTGTTTCTGTGTATGTGCGTGTGTATGTGTGTGTATGTGTGTGTTGGTGCGTGTTTTTCTGTGTAGAATTCAAGTCACGGCCTTTGCGGCAGTCTAACAGGACAATGAAAGCTCCACGCGTATCATGATCAAATATTGTTTGAATATATGTTTTAAAACCAACTAATCATTAAGACTTACATAGGGACCTGACCAGATGGTGTGGCAGAATGAGTTTAGAGTCCATCTCCCCTTTTGGTAGATCGTGAGATTCCAACCCGCGGGTTCGAACCCTGGTCGAGTCAAACCAATGACTTAAAAATGTATACTTGTCGCTTCCTAGCCAGGCACTCGGCATTACCAGGATAGGGCAAGGACTGGTTGGCTCAGTGTCAGGATAACGTGACTGAGTGCTGGTGGCCTGGTCTCCCAGTGATGCAGCATTATAAAGTCACCATGAGTGTGCACTCATCCTGATATGACCTTTGATGTTGCCAGGATGTAAAACTTCAACAACCAACAAGCGATCTTCCAGAAATTCGGAACTACCAGAAACCGTCCTGATATGACCTTAGATGTTGACAGGACGTAAAACTCCAACAACCAACCACTGTATGATCTAATTTACACTTGGGTTTCTGGAGTCAAGCTGTGAGTATTCAGGTCAGTTAGGCCTAATGACGCGGTCTGTTTAGAATCACGTAGACCAGAGAACACTAACACAGATTGATGGGGAGTCCTCTCCGGGACAGAACTGAACAATGTTTCAGCTCATAGGACACTAATGACGGAGCAGGAGTATAAACATGCAGTCCCCTGTGAAAGAATACCATAGTTCAAGTTGTATACTCCAATGATTTTCAGTTTCTGTCATGTTTCTGGGATAAATATATTAGATTGATTATAATATTCTATTTTAACTTAGTTTGAAGTAACTGTTATTTTAGATGGTTAACTTGACTCACGTTAATCTATCCTACAGATCACAATGTCCACTACCTGCTATGTGACTGGCTATGTGACTGGCTATGTGACCGGGCCTTAAAGGCTCAGTCACATACATGTTAGTGGACGTAGTTGAACGTAGCAGAGGCTAACGTAGTTGAAAGTAGTTGAACATAGTTGAACGTAGTGCAACGTACCGGCATCCATACTTCTCAGTGATGAGAACGTGATAAGAATGTGTGTGGGCTGTGAGTTCCGATTTAAGCTCTGGACATGTTCAAAAGAGAGGTACGTTTGAGGCAGACGTAGCCTTCGTGATGATAACTTACTCTAGCATACTCGAGAGTACTCTAGCATACTCTAGTGTACTTCTTAATGTACTCTAGCATACTCTAGTGTACCCTAGCATACTTTGACCCACACACAACCTTGGCTGTTCAGCCGTGGTCACATAGCCGTTAGTGGACAAAGTTTAAGGTAGTTCAAAGTAGTGGAGGGTAAAGTAGTTCAACGTAGTTCAACCTAATTCAACATAGTTGGATGTACTGGGATCCATATCATACCGTACAGGGAGCCGTACCATAACATATTTATCTGTACTATTAGGTGGGTGATCAACCAAAAACTGCCGTACCTTAACGTAGTTTAACGTAGTGACAGCATGTTTCACCCACGTTAATCTATCCTACGTTCAACTACATTTACTAACGTGTATGTGACTAGGGCTTTAGAGTCATAGAATACCTTTGAATGTTTGTCGATTTGAACCCATTTTTGTGTGTGTGTTTGTGTGTGCGATGAATTTATTTACCCTGCTCATAACGGATAAGTGTGTTAACACTTGTTTTCACCGCTGGACAGCACTAGTGCAATATGACTCAAATCGTCTGAATTTTGTTTTTAGTAATAATTTCAATTTTGTTGTCGTTTCTTGTTTAAGGGTTGTAATTGTAGATTGCAAATAGTCCAAATCTGGCTTTTACCATGCGTTGTGTTAATCCACTTACCTATAACTATTTTGTGGGGTTTTTTTTTGGTGCATTTCTATTGTAAGGTGTTAATTTCATTAGTTGCCAGTAAGGCATTTAGATCTAATCATGCAGTTAAAGTTGCATAGTCCGATGAAAACATCAAATTTTCAAAACCAAAACACTTATCTAGATTTGATTCTGTATATTCAACTTAGATACTGATGCACTTATTAAGCATTTGTTGCTGCATAGTAGGTCGTAATACGTCAAATTAATAGAACCTCTTAGTACCGAAGTCTATGGTGTCAGAGTTTTGGCGTGCTTGCCAAAATTAATTTGGCATGTTTTAACGTCAAATACCTCCAGAGTTAGCCATTTAAATTAAAAGTTACTTCAAACTAATTTAACGTAGATCATAATGATCAGCGTAATGTATTTATCTCAGAAAATGTCAGAAACTCAAAAGCATCAGACCATGCAACTTTAAACATATAGATGTTAACAGGTTTATATAGTTACTGGTTTGTGTTATACTAAGGAAATATACATCGTCAGCCAGCATTTTGCCTGTGAACATCGGAGCCGTACCATGCACCTAGGATGACGCTGGTCAAGATGTTGTACTTAGGCTGCTGTACTCCAACGAGTTGTTTTTCCAGGTCACATAATTCTTTAGTGTTTTCTTAAAGTTGCATAGTCCGATGGTTTTGAGTTTCTCTCATTTTCTGCGATAAATATATTAGGCTGTTCATTATAATCTACCTTACTTTAGTTTGAAGTAACTTTTATTTTAAATCGCTAACTTTTGAGATATTTGAAATGGAAACATGCTAAATTGATTTTGGCAAGCTTGCCAAAACTCTATCACCATAGGCTTCTGCAGTAACAGGTTCTATTAATTGACTCAGTATCCCCTTATATGTGATGACAAATGTGTAATAAGTGCACTAGCATTGAAATTAGATATGTAGAATCAAATCTAAATAATTGTTTTGGTTTTGAAAATTGTATGTTTTCATCGGACTATGCAGCTATAAATACCCCTGTATTTCTTGCATCGGAGCCATACCACGCACCTAGTTCTATAGGATGACGCTGGTCAAGATGTTGTACTTAGGCTGCTGTAATCCAACATGTTGTTTTTCTAGGTCACATCATTTTTTTAGTGTTTTCTTAAACACTGATGTTTTCTGTATTTCTGCATTTCTTGTTGCAGCTGGCAGTTTACTCCAGATATTGGCATGTTAGCTAGACCAGTGCGATTATATGTACTGCATTTAAGCTTTAAGCGACTTAAGCTAAGATTCCTTATATGCGGTATGCGGCATGCAAATGTTGTATATGCGGCATAGATATATGCCAACCCCCAACATTTGTTGGGGTTTTTCCTCCAAATTTGTGAAGGAACAGTATTGTTTTCTATGGCAAACGCAGCAGCATTCGCATTCGCATGCCGCACCGATCGGTCCATGGGTCGATCCATTTGCCGCATTTGCATTCGCATTCGCATGCCGCATACCACTTGTAAGGAATCTTACCTTTATGCTGTTATGGATGTGAACCATTTAAAGGGCAATTTCAGGTGGACCAGTCTGAACTGACCTCTCAGACAAGGAACCAATATTATCCTAACCATTAGCCGATCAATCCTTGCCCTATCCTATTAATGCGAGCACCAGGCATAAGTATATATATATATTTTATTTGAGTCATTGGTTTAACTCGGCCGGTGTTTGAACCCACGACCTCCCACACGGGAAGCCAGCGAGCAATCGTACCGAGTCGACCACAACGTCCTGACTCAGATGACAGGATTTTTGTCAATAACAACATGAAGGCAAACAGGGAATTTTGTATTATGATTTTTGTTGGTGATGGTATTATTTATGCTGCCCATGACGGTTAAGTCTAATGACTTGTTTTCACCGCCAGACAGTAACCCTCGTAGTTCCCCTTGTTTTATTACTTTCAGTTGTGTAGCTACGTACTGCGTGCATGATTTCTCTGTTTGTAAGCATTCTCCAACATCCCCCAAACCTCTGTGAGTCTGTTCGTTCTACAATTGCTTAGTTGTTTGGTTACCTATAGTTATTTTCCTGACTGCCTTCACCTTGTTATGTTCGTTGTCATTAGTTTCTGGTTTAAAGTTTAATGGATCAGACAATATAGCAGAGAGCCTTGTCTGAGATTCTATACATACACACTATTGGATCCTCAGTCATTTTGGTTCTTTTCATTAAATTTATCAATAACGCCAGGGAAATTTCAATCACAGACAATTGGTCTTCCTCATTCCACTGCTCCTCTCCTTATCCTATTAATACCAAAGCGCCAGACTAGGTAGCGACAAGTATAAATTGTTAAGTCCTTCATTGTCTTGGCTCGTCCAGAGTTCAAACGTTTCAAATCCCACGACCTGCCCTAAGCAGAAAGCAGGCGCTCGATTCATCGATTTATTCGCTCACCCCTTCTGGCTGGGTTTGTTGTCGGTTTGTTGTTGTTGGCGCCCCCCTGGTGGCGGTTTGTTGGTAAGCCGGCAGCGGGGCGCAGGGCGGGGAGGCTTCCCGCCGTGACCTGTTCACACTGCACAAGGCATCCGTCTTCGTTACACCTGTAATATGTAAGTAAGACGTACGAGCAGTGCGGCCCACACCGAGCACGTGCAGTGTGACGTACATCCGGGGCCCGTAACGGCGGCGGGCGCATGTGCAAACTCGTCTGCACATGCGCCCGCCGCAGACGACTTTGCGCACTGCGGTGTTTTCGCGCCCTTTTAATGCGGGACTCTAACTGGCACGACAGCCACCACAAGGATGCTGTCGACCCAGACGTATTAAAGTCGTATTTATAATGCATTATGCGGGTATTATTAATATAAATGGGTTATGCAGTTGTTATCAGGAATCCCAATGCAAAATTATCTACAGTGGGAGTCAGTGACCTTTGGGTCACTTCTTTGGGGGTCATTTTTGGGAGATTGAGAGGCGCGGGTTTAATTTTACATGCTTTTTAGGGGTTATTTATTTATATCAGGTTCCAAGCCTGCAATGAACAAAATCTGCACTCTAATATATGTGTAGCTTCTCGATTTAAAAAGAAACAAAATCAAGAAAATCTCACTAATATACAACAAGGCTCACTTGTATATATATATATATGTGAAGAGTTCAGGCGCAAAACCCCATAAACGCCAATCCACACACAAAAAAAAAGATTTTTACTTTAGGGTCATTTTAATTCTCACTAATTCCACTTTGCTTATGACGAAATGATTATGGAACGATTAACAGAAAAGTAGGAATGTAAAAAAAAATGAAACTTTGAAGGTTTGATTCCAATGTTTATCTCAATTTTTGGATTGGGGTTGCTAGGTTTTTGCGCCTGAAATCTTCATATATATATATATATTAATATATATATATATTTACATATATATGTATGACTTGTATGTATTTATATATATTTGTTGTTGTTGCCTCATTGAGCCTCTTAAGCGCTGGCCACATAGCCGTTAGTGGACATAGGAGAACGTAGTGGATGCTAATGTAGTTGAAAGTAGTTGAACATAGTTGAACGTAGTTGAACGTAGTTGAGCGTGGTTGAACGTAGTTGAACGTAGTTGACTGTAGTTGAACGTAGGTGAACGTAGGTGAACGTAGGTGAACGTAGGTGAACGTAGGTGAACGTAGTTGAGTGTGCCGGCATCCATACCTGTCCTTGATGTTATCTTGGTAATAACGTGGGTGAGCTGTGATCTCCGATTTAATGTTTGGACATGTTCAAAAGAAATATGGGTTCGAAACCTGCTCTAGGCACAGTATTTTCAATTTGAATCCACACCCCATGACAATAGTTTACGATGATAACAACAGAGATAACAATAACGATAATAAGGACACAGATAACAAAATAAATAATATGGATACATTTAATAATAACCATAATACAAAACCCCAGAACGGAACCCCGCATTATTTCATACTGCCCTTCACGAGGCTGTTGGCAGTTGGGTGGTTGGTGTTTTACATCCTGGCAACATTTCAGGTCATATCAAGATGGCTACCGACTTGTGACACAGTGCGCACTCATGGCGACTTTATATCATGCCGACTTTATATTGCTGCCCCACTGGGAAATCAGGCCGCCGGCACCATGACCCAATATCCCACTCAAGTCACATTATCCTGACACTGAGCTAACCAATCCTCGCCATATCCTATTAATGCCGAGCGGCGCGCTAGCAAACAACAAGTATCAATTTTATAAGTCATTGGTTTGGACTCGACCGGGAACCAAACTCCCGACCTTCGCACGCTAGGCGTGCGCCCTACCGACTGGGCCACCGCACCCTGCTCTGTTAGCAGTAAATCCACCCAGAACCTTCAGAGCTGGCTGAGCTCAGTCTAAATACACTCGGCATTAAAGTTGCTTAGTCTGATGCTTTTGAATTTCTGACATTTTCTGAGATAAATACATTATGCTAATCATTATAGTCTATATTACTTTAGGTTGAAGTAATTGATATTTTAAATGGCTAACTTTGGAGATATTTCAGGTCAAAACATGCTAAATTAATTTTGGCAAGCATGCCAAAACCCTAGCACCATAGACTCCAGTAATTCCCTCACACTGCGGCATTCAGGGTAACAAAGAAGCTGACAAAATGGCAAAGATGGGTGCAGAGGCAGAACAGCACGAAAACAGTGTTGACTTTAAGGAGATAAAGACCATCATTAAGTCTCTGCATAGATCACCAGAATCACGAGACAGCTACCATCAACTGTCAAGACAACATCAAGTGATCATCTTCCACCTTAGGACTGGGCATAACAGGCTTAACAATCACCTGCACAGATACTTCCGTGTAGTACCATCTGCCCTCTGCCCCTGTGGAGAGGAAGATCAGACTGCTGAGCATATCCTACAGAGCTGCTTGAACCATCACTCACTGAGGGAAGAGATATGGCCAGCTCCCACTGACTTGCGGGAGAAGCTGTACGGGGCTGCAGATGTGCTACAGAGGACTGTCAATTTTATTATGAGAACTGGGCTCCAAGTGTAATTGAAGGCAAACGAAAAGAAGAAGAAGAAGAAGAAGAACAGGTTCTATTAAATTGACTTATTACCACCTTTTATGCAGCAAAACATGGTTAATTAGTGCACCAGTATCAAAGGTGAATACGTAGAATTATGTATATATAAGTATTTTAGTTTTGAAAATTTGATGTTTTCATCGGACTATGCAACTTTAATTGTGAGTAAAAGTTATAGAAAAGAATCGGTTCCGCCAATCCAGTCTAAATTGCTGAGTGAGTTGTTGATGGTTCTAGCGCCTGGATGGGACTGGCCCCCACTGCACCCGCAATTAGCCGACTCAGATGAGGTGGTGGACCTACTCTGCCAACAATTCACCGACCTCGTTGGGATGTGGCCTGTTATATCATTAATTTGCGACCGTGCCCATAATAACTGCACAGTTTTTGCAGCGACCCACCATCTTAGCCCATAATATTGAACGTATTATGGCTAATACACTAACATGCTAACCTCCTTCATAATCTACTAATATGCCCTACCTAAGTACTCGCTGATGTACCTATTTACAAGGTAATGTAAACGGCCGGAAGACCAGTGCCTCAGCGCTGAAACAATATATGTTCTGATGAATAAACTGTTTTACCAACAACATCAACAACAAGTTCGTTTTTTTCTCTCCAATTATATTTACTAGTTGATTATATTGGATCTCCAATATCGCCCCATCAATCTCCCCCCGCAATACCAACATCAATTCCCCCCCCCCCCCCCAACACTCCCGTCCTGATATGACCTTAGATGTTGCTAGGACGTAAAACAACAACAAACAAACAACAAACAACCCCCCCCCCCAACACCAACAACAACACCCCCCACGCCACCCTTTCAGTACAAGAAAATCACACAAGTCTAATTTGTATTCCCGGCATGTTCCACAAATTAATTAAAATTAATTTTCGGCCGAGTATTATTCTACATTCCGATCGGCGCCATTTTGATTCAAACTGAATCATGCAAGACTTCGTTTTGTTTGTTGGAGTTTTACGTCCTGGCAACGTCTCAAGACTTCTGATGCACACTTTCCGCTGGCATACTGACGTAAAGGGTTAATGTGGTGAGTGGGTTATTGGTGTTTTACATCCTAGCCACACACGAGGTCATGACAGAGCAGGGTGGGGATTGTTTCCGATTTGTGGTGGAAATAGTTTATGGTTTTATAGTGCTTCCCCACTGAGATACTCTTTCACTCGCATGTTTTATATTTAATTTTTGTTCAAGATTTATACTGTCTATGATAGATGCGTCCGAATAGTCTTTCTTTCACCATTATAGAGTTGGTCGATAGAAACCTTGAGCCTACACTTTTACCGACCCAAGGGATTTTTAACCTCCCACACCACATAGACATGGTATGAGAGCAACTGCTCTTTGATGACGCTGTAAGTTATACACAGCGGTGGAAATCCAAATTGGTAGATGTGATGGCATGGGATATCGAACCACCAACCTTCAGATTATGAGTCAGATACTCTAACCACTCCGCCACCGAGAACCACCACGTAACATTTGAGGTCATAACTGTATAGTGATTCTGCACTGTAGTACCGTATCGTCGGCACCATTACATATTGATCGGTATTTTACGTCTTGGCAACATGTGAGGCCACCATTTATAGTGCTGCCTCACTGGGTGCCAACGTATCGTCTGCACCATTACATATTGATTGTTTTTTTACATCTTCGCAACATGTGACGTCATACCCTGGAAAATACTGGAACACTTATTACGACTTGGCAGGGCTGCCTTACTGGAATCCCATACCACTGACACCATGAGTTGATATACCACTAGGTCATATTCTACAACCGCTAAAATATCCATCCCTTGCCCTATCCTAGTAATAATTCTCAATCTACTTGTCCATCCTATCCAATACTGCCCTCTAATATGCTACTCACTCACATACTCCAATGAAAGTATCGAATTTACATAGTCCGATGCTTTTCAGTTTCTGCCATTTTCTGAGAAAATACATTATGCTGATCGTTATGATCTATGTTACATTAGTTTGAAGTAACTTTTAATTTAAATGGCTAACTTTGGAGGTATTTGACGTTAAAACATGCCAAATTAATTTTGGCAAGCATGCCGAAACCTTCACTACCATACCCTTCAGTACTAACAGGTTCTACTAAATTGACTTATTACGACCTTCTATGCAGCAATAAATGCTTAATAAGTGCACCAGTATCTAATCTGAATATATAGAATCAAATCTAGATAAGTGTTTCGGTTTTGAAAATTTTATGTTTTCATCGGACTATGCAACTTTAGACACATATTGCAGTGTGCTGCTCCTGTGCTACACTGCTGCACTAAAAAAAATCCAGCATTTCGGCATGCACACCAAAACTAACTTGGCATTGCGTCACTTTGAAATTGGCATTTTCCAATGTTAACCGTGTAAAATCACATCTCCAAAGTTCAACTTTAAAACAAAAGATACTTTAGACTAAAGGGAAGTAGATTATAATATAATGATCAATTTAATATAGTTCTCTGTAAGCAAACATTGGCAGGAACCCAACAATATTGGACTAAGCATCTTTAATTAAAGTTGCATAGTCCGATGGTTTTGAGTTTCTGTCATTTTCTGAGATAAATACATTAAGTTGATTGTCATAATGTACCTTACTTTCATTTGAAGTAACTTTGATTTTGAATGGCTAACTTTTCAGATATTTGAAGTGTGAATATGCCAAATTAATTTTGGTAAGCACACCCAAAACTCTGACATCATAGGCTTCTGCAGCAACAGGTTCTGTTAAATTGCCTCAGTATTGCCTTCTATTTGGCCACAAATATTTGATAAGTACACCAGTATCAAAATTGAATATATAAAATCAAATCTAGATATTTGTTTTGATTTTGAAAAGTTGATGCTTCTCAGACTATGCAGCTTTAAGCTAAGGCAAAGTAGATTATAACATAAATTTAATGTATTTATCTATAAAAGAAAATCTGGCGGACACCCACAAATATTGGACTACGCAACTTTAATCAGTACTTAGCAGACCGGCCTTGTGATGCTCAAAACCTGACCAGGCGAGGAATGCGACAAGAACCAATACTTGTAAGTCTTTAGATTTGAATCCCTCGGGGTTGGAAGCTCTAACCTGTTTGTGTGGGGGTGGTGGCCGTGGGGGTAGCGGTGGAGTTTGTGGCGGTGGTTTGTTGGTGCACGGGCCCCTGCTGGCTGGTTTGATGCGGGTGGTGGCCGTGGGGGTAGGGGTGGAGTTTGTGGCGGTGGTTTGTTGGTGCACGGGCCCCTTCTGGCTGGTTTGATGGGGGTGGTTTCCGTGGGGGTAGGCGTGGAGTTTGTGGCGGTGGTTTGTTGGTGCACGGGCCCCTGCTGGCTGGTTTGATGGGTGTGGTGGCCGTGGGGGTAGGGGTCGAGTTTGTGGCGGTGGTTTGTTGGTGCACGGGCCCCTGCTGGCTGGTTTGATGGGGGTGGTGGCCGTGGCCGTAGGGGTGGAGTTTGTGGGCGGTGGTTTTTTGGTGCACGGGCCCCTGCTGGCTGGTTTGATGGGGGTGGTGGCCGTGGGGGTAGGGGTGGAGTTTGTGGCGGTGGTTTGTTGGTGCACGGGCCCCTGCTGGCTGGTTTGATGGGGGTGGTGGCTGTGGGGGTAGGGGTGGAGTTTGTGGCGGTGGTTTGTTGGTGCACGGGCCCCTGCTGGCTGGTTTGATGCGGGTGGTGGCCGTGCGGGGTAGGGGTGGAGTTTTGTGGCGGTGGTTTGTTGGTGCACGGGCCCCTGCTGGCTGGTTTGATGGGGGTGGTGGCCGTGGGGGTAGCGGTGGAGTTTGTGGCGGTGGTTTGTTGGTGCACGGGCCCCTGCTGGCTGGTTTGATGGGTGTGGTGGCCGTGGGGGTAGGGGTGGAGTTTGTGGCGGTGGTTTGTTGGTGCACGGGCCCCTGCTGGCTGGTTTGATGGGGGTGGTGGCCGTGGGGGTAGGCGTGGAGTTTGTGGCGGTGGTTTGTTGGTGCACGGGCCCCTGCTGGCTGGTTTGATGGGTGTGGTGGCCGTGGGGGTAGGGGTGGAGTTTGTGGCGGTGGTTTGTTGGTGCACGGGCCCCTGCTGGCTGGTTTGATGGGGGTGGTGACCGTGGGGGTAGGGGTGGAGTTTGTGGCGGTGGTTTTTTGGTGCACGGGCCCCTGCTGGCTGGTTTGATGGGGGTGGTGGCCGTGGGGGTAGGGGTGGAGTTTGTGGCGGTGGTTTGTTGGTGCACGGGCCCCTCTGGCTGGTTTGATGGGGGTGGTGGCTGTGGGGGTAAGGGTGGAGTTTGTGGCGGTGGTTTGTTGGTGCACGGGCCCCTGCTGGCTGGTTTGATGTGGGTGGTGGCCGTGGGGGTAGGGGTGGAGTTTGTGGCGGTGGTTTGTTGGTGCACGGGCCCCTGCTGGCTGGTTTGATGGGGGTGGTGGCCGTGGGGGTAGCGGTGGAGTTTGTGGCGGTGGTTTGTTGGTGCACGGGCCCCTGCTGGCTGGTTTGATGGGTGTGGTGGCCGTGGGGGTAGGGGTGGAGTTTGTGGCGGTGGTTTGTTGGTGCACGGGCCCCTGCTGGCTGGTTTGATGGGGGTGGTGGCCGTGGGGGTAGGCATGGAGTTTGTGGTAGTGGTTTGTTGGTGCACGGGCCCCTGCTGGCTGGTTTGATGGGTGTGGTGGCCGTTGGGGTAGGGGTGGAGTTTGTGGCGGTGGTTTGTTGGTGCACGGGCCCCTGCTGGCGTGTTTGATGGGGGTGGTGGCCGTGGGGGTAGTGGTGGAGTTTGTGGCGGTGGTTTGTTGGTGCACGGGCCCCTGCTGGCTGGTTTGATGGACTTAATGACATGAGGTACGGACTCACCAGGTGAGACGGGGATCCTGGCGTTGGGAGGCTGCAAAACCATCAACTGTTTACACACAGCCCGTCTCAGGTAATAACCACGTACAACGCCCCCCCCCCACGCCACCCCCAACACACACACACATCTCCAGCCACACCGACACTCACACACACTTCCACATACCACACACACTTCCACTCACCCACATACACCACACACACCTCCACCACTCCACACACATGCATCTCCAGGAGCACTGACACTCACATATATACACCACACACGCACTTCCACCCCACACACACATACACCTCACATACATTCCACACCCACACACCCCCACACACCTCACACCCAAACACCTCACACCCACACACCTCGCACACCCTCCACACACCCCGCACACACTTCCACTCCCCCACATACACACCACACACCTCCACCACCCCACACATACACCACACACGCCTCCAACCACACCCACACCCACACTCACACCCCCACACACCTCACACAAACCCCCCATTACCCCCCACACACCACATACACCTCCAGCCCCACACCTCTAGTCTACACACTACACACACACTCACCCACACACACTTCTACCCTCACACTCACCTCCCACAGCCCAAACATACCCCACACACAATTCCACCCCCACACAACCCCACACCTTCCTAGCCACACACTTCCTACCCCCACACACTTCTACCCCCACACACTTCTACCCCCACACACTTCTACCCCCATACACAACTCCCACACCCCACAGATACCCCACATATACCCCACACACAATTCCACCCCACAAAAACCCCACACCTCCCTAGCCACACACTTCTACCCCACACACTTCTACCTCCACACACTTCTACCCCCATACACACCTCCCACACCCCACACACCTGCACCCCCACATATAACCCACGCACACTTCCACCCACAGCCCCACCTCACACACACATCCCATCTACCAAACACACCTCCCACACACCCCAGGCACACTTCTATCCACCCCAAACACACTTCTATCCAGCCCCACACGCCACACACCTGCAACACGCTCCACACCTTCACCCCAACCCACACCCCCACACACTTCTACCCCACCCACAACCCACACACAGTTCTACCCCCACACACATCCCACACACAACCCCCACACACATCCACCCTCACACTTCTAGCCCCCACACTTCCAACCTATACACACCTGCCACACCCCATACACCTCCACCCCACATACACCCACGCACACTTCCACCCACATCTACACATCCCACAAACACCTCCACACACACCCCACACACATACACACCCCATACACTTCTACCCCCACCCCTCTAAATACACCTCTCCCCCCCACACACCTCCACCCCCACAGACCATCCCTACACCTCCACCCCCACATACACCACACACCTCCACTCCTACCCCAACCCACCTCCACCTCCACCGCCAACACCACCCCACATGCAAGTCCATCCCCACCATTACCTCGAGCCACACCCACACCCATATTTAAATCTCCACACCCCACCCCCACACACCCCTAACTCCACTCCCACACACAGCTCAGGCCACGGCAGTCCATCACCTTACCTTCGGGCGCTTCACCGCACAACCGGGTCTTCACGATCTATGCTGGGCCTCCTTACGATCTAGGTCAGAGAGGTCAGAGGTCAATCATTCCTCAGCAGGACCAGATGAATGCCAGGTTAAGTCTTTGAGTTCAGGTTAATTGTCATGTTCGGTTGGACATAGCTTGGCGGTGCGCATGTATGTGCCACCACAGGGACCAGACGGGATCACCGAATGAGTTCAGCCTCCGTCTCCCGTTTTGGTAGATAATGGGAGTTTGGTATATTCTAATATGTGTAAGTAGTGTAAGCTCACATGTCATGTGTATTGTCACTGACTGCATTCTGTTATGTGCAAGTTAGTGTTGCAGGTAATGTGTAATATCGCTGACTACATTCTGTTATGCGCAAGTTAGTGTTCCATGTAATGTGTAATATCGCTGACTACATTCTGTTATGCGCAAGTTAGTGTTGCATGTAACGCGTAATATCGCTGACTACATTCTGTTATGCGCAAGTTAGTGTTGCATGTAATGTCTAATATCGCTGATTACATTCTGTTATGCGCAAGTTAGTGTTGCATGTAATGTGTAAGATTGGTGATGGTGTATTTTAGTATGCATAAGTTCATGTACTTAACTCATTGACACCAGCTCATCAACATCAACTACATCAACTCATTGACACCAGAAGTGAAGATCAAATGGGGAGTGTGACAAGGATGTGTTCTATCACCTAGTTTTTTCAACATTTATACGAAAATGATTTTCAGAGAAATAGATGACATCATAGGAATAAATGTTGGAGGTGGAAATATCAATAACACAAGATACGCAGACGATACAGCACTGCTAGCCTTAACGTCAAATCGACTACAAGATATAGTGGATGAAGTAAAAGAAAAAAGTGAGAGATGTGGTCTCAAAATGAATGTAAAGAAGACAAAATCCATGGTTGTCAGCAGAAAGGAATACAAACCAAGAGCAGAGATAAAAGTTAATGGTGTAATCTTGGAGCAGGTAGAGTCATTTGTGTATCTGGGCCATTTAATAACTAGTGATGACGGATGTGAAAGAGAGATTAAATGGAGAATAAACATTGCCAAAACAACATTTCTAAAGATGCAGAAAGTACTAACATCTAGAGACATAAATATAAAAACAAGACTCCGACTGCTAAAATGCTATGTGTGGTCTATACTTTTATATTGCTGCGAGACATGGACTTTGAAGAAAGCACTAACAACAAAGCTCGAGGCATTTGAAATGTGGCAATACAGAAGAATGTTAAAAATTCCATGGACAGCAATGATAAGCAACGTGGAGGTCCTAACAAGAATGAAAATAAAGAGACAGATAATACAAACGATCAAAAACAGAAAAATTAAATACTTTGGCCACATGATACGACACCAGGAATGACAGAGAAGAATACTGGAAGGGAAGATAGAAGGGAAAAGACCAAGAGGGAGAAGGAGAACAACATGGATGGACAACATCACTGAGTGGACAGCAATGAGCTATGCGGAATGCGTGAGAGGAACGAATGACAGGAAGAGATGGCGGTCCATTGCAGCCAACCTTCTTCGAGAAGACGGCACCCATTGATTGATGATTGAAGTTCATGTAAACTCCCATGCTGACTACATTCTCTTATGTGCAAGTTAGTATAGTCTATCTTGTGTAGGATTGGTTTTGGTATATTCTAGCATGCGTAAGTTAATGTAAACTCATGTGTCATGGGTAATGTTGCTGACTGCATTCTCGTATGAGCAAGTGTAGCCTATCTTGTGTAGGATTGGTATTGGTATATTCTAGTATGTGTAATTTGATGCAGACCGTCATGTGATGCAGCTCTCAGGGGGCGTTGTCCAAGTGCCTGCCTATTGCTGTGTTTATAAATACATTCTTTGATCTTTGCCGCTGCTAACACACTAATGGAGCATGCTCTGTCTGTACAACCTGAACAGGGTGTGTGTTCTATGCGTGTATATATAGCATGACCTGCCTGGCGCCATCTGTAGGCAGCTACAAGCAAAAGGGCAACCCTCACCACCTCGCTACGCTGTACAGTGGGTTAGCTTATGCCCGGTACACACCTACCGTTTGTGTGCGCACACCTCCCGTATACGATCGAAAACTGCCCGTTTCGCCCACAAAAATCGCTTGGTGTGCGCTCCCCGCGCACACCTAGCGATTGCGATTCGTGCATAAAACTCAGTTTTTAGTGCTAAAAGCGGCCGTTTACGATTGCGATTCGCGATTCGAAAAACGAATCGGCCCGTTTTCAGTTTTAAGCGGGTCGGGTCGAGTCGCGAGTTTTAGTGCGCGAATCCTATACGGGAGGTGTGTACTAGGCATTAAACCACTAGATGGTTGGTTGTTGGAGTTTTACGTCCTGGCAACGTCGAAGGTCATATCTGGATGGGTACCGACTTGTGGCAGTGCACACTTATGGTGACTTTATAGTGGTGCCCCACTGGGAGACCAGGCAGTCAGCAGGTTGGAGAGCTTACCTAGTTTTAGCTGTGGTGGTCATTTGACCACCGATTTAAGTACCAAGGTAGAGTTTTATATAGGATTAATGTGCAGTTTGACAACTAATTTACTCAATCTGATCAAAACTAAATGTCTTGGGAATATTCAGGAATTTAATCCTGACACTGAGCTAACCAGTCCTACTAATGGCCTATCATACTAATGCCAAGCGCCAGGCTAGGTCACGACAAGTATCAATGTTGTAAGTCATTGGTTTGACTCGAACCGGAATCCTAAATTAATGTGGCATCTTTTCACTTCAACTATCTCCAGAGTTAGCTATTTAAAATGAAAGTTACTGTAAAATGGTAATAATATGTTATCTGAAAATAATTTGTAAAATTGGCAGAAGCTCTTAAGATATTCTCGGTTTAGATGAGATGGTAAGACTGGCTCCGCCTGGTGGTTCTTACATGCACCATGTGACCTATATATTAGTGAAGAGGGATCTCGGTAGGTGGCGTGTTGAAAGGGTTAAGCGTACCCATAGGGTTGGTTTGTACCTCTCCCTCCCCCTCCCTCTCCCCATCCCCCGCCCATCTCCCCCCTCCGCCCCCCCCTCCCCCGCCCCCTCACCTCACCACATTTGGGTGCAGCTCAATACGCAGTTATTGGATGTTCTCTTAACCAACTATTCACCAAAAGGAAAGACAAAAAATACCCTCAAGAAGTTCCAAAGCAAAAAAGCCGCAAAGAAGCAGCAATTGGTTAAGGGTCCAACTGTTTCCGCCCACCATTTTACTGAATGGAGAGTGATGCGAAGGGGTGCAGTTCGTAAATGTGTTCAGGGAGTCGGGGTGATCTCCAGGGAACCCGGCCGGGAGTGGACCAACGAAGAAGCGTATTGGGTTAGAGGGGTGAAGACACAGTGGGAGCCAGGTAATGCCAGGCGCAGACTGGTCAGGAATGTGGTGTCTAAGGGACAACCGGGTAATGCTATGCGCAGACAGGTTAGACATGTGGTGTCTAAGGGACAGCCAGGTAATGCCAGGCACAGACTGGTCAGGAATATGGTGTGTATAGGACAGCCAGGTAATGCCCGGCACAGACTGGTCAGAAATGTGCTGTGGAAAGGACAGTGAGGTAATGCCAGATACATACCGGTCAGGCATGGTGTGTGTCAGGGATAGACAGGTAATGCCAGGTGAGGACTGGTCAGGTACATGGCATGCAAAGGACAACCAGGTAATGCCAGGCACATACCAGTCAGGCACATGGCGTGTAAGGGACAGAGAGGTAATGCCATGCACAGACCGGTCAGAAATGTGGTGTGTAAAGGACAGCTAGGTAATGCCAGGTGCAGACCAGTCAGGCGTGTGGGCTGTAAGGGACAGACAGGTAATGCCAGGCACAGACCGGTCAAGAACATGGTGTGTAGCTGACAGCCAGGTAATGCCAGGCGCAGACTGGTCAGGTGCATGGCATGCAAAGGACAATCAGGTAATGCCAGGTGCAGATTGGTCAGGAACATGGTGTGTAAGGAACAGCCAGGTAATGCCAGGCGCAGACCGGTCAGGAATGTGGTGTGTAAAGGATAGCCAGGTAACCCCAGGCACAGACCAGTAAGTAACATGGTGTATAGGTGACAACCAGTTAATGCCAGGCACAGGACTGTCAGGAATGTGGTGTGTCGATGACAGCCAGGTAATGCCATGCACACACCGGTGAGGCATGGTGTTGCCAGGTGCCGACCGGTCAGTCAGGAACATGGTGTGTAGGAGAAAGCCAGGTAATGTCAGGCACAGGCCAGTCAGGTAGATGGTGTGTAAGCCACATCAGATAATCCCAACAGACTTGCCACCTCAAGGATTAAAAATGTTGGTTCTTTCACTTCGTCTTTCGGAATGTTGTTTTCTCCCCCCTGGTGAGTAGTGTGGGCATTACTCTCTGTGTCTATAACAGGTTAATGTTGATCTGGTCTGCGGTCTTAAAAAATTGTACTTGTCGCCACTTAGCCAGGCGCTCAGCATTACTTGGATAGGGCAAGGAGCAGTGGAATGAGAAAGACAAATTGTCTGTGATTGAAATTTCCCCCGCTTAATCAACTAATGTACCAAGAAAAACAAACAAAGATTGGTCTATGTCGCTACCTTGCATGACCTTACCCAGGACCTCAGATGTTTCACACCATGCTCCGACTGGATGCAGTGGCCGAATCGGTAGAGGGCAGGCCTCTCGTGTGGGAGATCGGGAGTTCGATTCCCGGTCGAGTCAAAACAATGATTTACCAAATTGATACCTGTCACTTTTTTGTTTGGCGCTCAGCATTATTAGGACAGGGCAAGGACTGGTAAGCTCAGTGTCAGACTGATGGGACTGAGTGGGATAGCAGGTCATGATGCTGGTGGCCTGACTTCCCAGAGGGGCAGCACTATAAAGTCGCCATGAGTGTGCACTGTCACAAGTCGGTACCTGTCCTGATATGACATAAGATGTTGCAGGATGTAAAATTCCACAACCATCCAACCAACTACCATCTCCGGTTGTTGCTCATCTGAGACGTTGTCTCAGCCATGTTTGCTAACCTCCTCTCCCAGTCATTGCTCATCTGAGACATTGTCTCAGCCATGTTTGCTAACCTCCTCTCCCAGTTGTTGCTCATGTGAGACATTGTGTCAGCCATGTTTGCTAACCTCCTCTCCCCGTCTTTGCTCCTGTGAGATGTTGTCACAGCCATGTTTGCTAACCTCCTCTCCCCGTCGTTCCTCCTGTGAGACATTGTCTCAGCCATGTTTGCGAACCTCCTCTCCCAGTCATTGCTCATGTGAGACGTTGTATCAGCCATGTTTGCTAACCTCCTCTCCCAGTTGTTGCTCCTGTGAGACATTGTCTCAGCCATGTTTGCTAACCTCCTCTCCCAGTCATTGCTCATTTGAGACGTTGTATCAGCCATGTTTGCTAACCTCCTCTCCCAGTTGTTGCTTCTGTGAGACATTGTCTCAGCCATGTTTGCTAACCTCTTCTCCCCGTCTTTGCTCCTGTGAGATGTTGTCTCAGGCATGTTTGCTAACCTCCTCTCCCGGTTGTTCCTCCTGTGAGATGTTGCTTCAGCCATGTTTGCTAACCTCCTCTCCTGGATGTTGCTCTTGTGAGATGTTGCTTCAGCCATGTTTGCTAACCTCCTCTCCTGGATGTTGCTCTTGTGAGACGTTGTCTCAGCCATGTTTGCCAACCTCCTCTCCTCATCGTTCCTCCTGTGAGACGTTGTCTCAGCCATGTTTGCTAACCTGCTGTCCCGGTTATTGCTCCAGTGAGACATTGTCTCAGCGTTGTTTGCTAACCTCCTCACCTGGTCGTTGCTCCTGTGAGACGTTGTCTCAGCCATGTTTGCTAACCTCCTCACCTGGTTGTTGCTCCTGTGAGACGTTGTCTCAGCCATGTTTGCTAACCTCCTCTCCCGGTTATTGCTCCTGTGAGACATTGTCTCAACCATGTTTGCTAACCACCTCTCCCAGTCATTGCTCCTGTAAGACATTGTCTCAGCAGTGTTTGCTAACCTTTAAGCGCTATTAGTCTGATTGATTACAGTCTTCGTTCCACAGACTTCCTGGACCTTGAGGATTGGAGTTATCCTGGTGATGGTTAGTGCGATGTGGTGCTGGTCATCTGCTTACGAGGTAAGTTCACTGTCATTATGAACCAATAGACCCTTTCTACCACCACCGACGCGCCCTCTGACGGCAGTGAAGGAACTAATGTTGTGGGTTGCAGATCGATGTGCAGCATGTTATTTGGGAAATGTTGTATAGAGGATTTCCATCACTAACCAGCCCCCTGACGGCAGTGAATGAACTAATGTTGTGGGTAGCAGATCGTTGTGTAGCATGCTATGTGGATGAAGATCGTATAGAGGATTTGCATCACCACCCCGCCCTCTTACGACAATGGTGGGAACTAATGTTGTGGGTAGCAGATCGCTGTGCACCATGTCATTTGGGAAATGTTGTATAGATGATTTCCACTGCCAACCCGCTCCCTGGCGGCAGTAAAGGAACTAATGTTATGGGTAACGGATCGTTGTGTAGCATGCTATGTGGAAAAGGTGTTATATAGAGGATATCCACCACAAACCCGCCCTCTGACGGCAGTGGAAGAAGTAATGTTGTAAGTAGCAGATCAATGTGCAGCATGCTGTGTGGAAAAGGTCTTATAAGTTATAGAGGATTTCAACCACCGTCCCGCCCTCTGACGGCAATGGTGGGAAGCAATGTCGTGGATAGCAGATTGCTGTGCAACATGCTATGTGGGAAATGGTTTTATAGAGGATTTCCACCACCAAACTGCCCTCTGACGGCAATGCTGGGAACGAATGTTGTGGATAGCAGATTGATGTGCAACCTGTTACTGCAGAAGCCTATGGTGATGAGACTTTTGGCAAGCTTGCCAAAATTAATGTGTGTTTCCATTTCAAATATCTCAAAAGTTAGCGATTTAAGATATAATGAACAACCGTATATGTTTATCTCAGAAAAAGCGAGAAACTCAAAACCATCGGACCATGAAACTTTAATGTAGAGGGAGGAGAGAATGCCCACTCCGCAGTAAATAACATGGAAGTCAAGGTGGTTAGAGAGAAACATTAAGGGGATGCCGTTATTTATATCCACATAATGAATTATATATAGTACATACACACATATGCAACAATACAATGCCACCCTCCCACCCTACAGACACACACCTCCACACAATCACAGTACCACAATGCCACCATTGATCTCACTACACATACCAAGAAAACTGAGGCGCAGTGAAAATTTGCATCGCTCAACAAACAAACAAACAAACAAACTAACAAACAAATCCCAAGTGGAATTATGCTACTTATGTGTGCAATATGTCACGATTCACCCAATATGTCGCAATTCGCGTGTATAAGATTATGTCTTCCCATTTTCAAATGTTGGTAGCTATGCAGCCAGGGATGAAAGATCTCCGCGATTTCGCGGATTTCCGGGATTTTTCCTGTAGCTATAGGTGTATACTAATAAGTTGCGCTGTCCTGATATGACCTTAGATGTTGCAAAGATGTAAAACTCCACCAACCAACCAATACGTTGTTTCACGCTGCAGCACCATCAGCGTATACTAATATGTGGTGCAAACGCCGCAGCACTAGCAGCGTATACTATTAATGCCTTCACAGCGCAGCACTATCAGCGTATACTACTAATACGTGCTTCTAATGCTGCAGCACTATCAGCTTATATCGATATGTGATGCAAACGCCGCAGCATATACTACTAATACGTGCTTCAAACCACGCAGCACTATCAGCGTATATCAATATGTATGAAACCCGACTTCCGGGAATTTTCAGCAATTCCCTGACAATGCTAAGCCTATGGGAGAATATCTGCATTTCCGCTTTTTTTCCCGGAGACCACTTTCATCCCTGTGCAGCAAGCTCAAGGTATTCTTAGGTTGTGAGTGTGTATTTGATTACTGGGTGATTACAGAACATACGCGACTGGTGGAGGAAGTAAGCAGGTGCTTGGTGTACACGGAAGTTGGGAAAAAAAGTAAAGTAAAGCTTGTTTTATTTAAAGCTGCATAGTCCGATGAAATATCAAATTTTCAAAACCAAGCCAATTATCTCAATTTGATTTGACATATCTAATTTAGACACTGATGCACTTATTAAGCATTTCTTTCTGCATAGAAGGTAATACTGAGTCAATTTAACAGAACCTGTTAATGCAGAAGTCTATGGTGTCACAGTTTTGGCAAGCTTATCAAAACTAATTTTCACTGTTTGCACTAAAAATATCTCAAAAGTTTACCATTTAAAATACAAGTAACTTTGAACTAATGTAAAATAGATACTAGTGATCGATCTACTATATTTACCTCAGGAAAAAATACGGACATTCAAAACCATTGGACTATGCAACTTTAATGACACCTCAAGAGCACATTGATTTATATTTATCGCTTCGAGTGTTTACACACAGCCCAGAACAATGTATCGCCACCACCACCACAACAAGGCTATCTACTAATCATACATCTACAGTCACCCCCCTCCCCACCCCCATCACTCCACCCTCATCCCATCAGCCTTGTCATCTGGACTGTGTTTTTGCTGTTTGATGTGGAAATTTACAGCTTCCGGTTTCTAGTTCCCCCGCTCCCCCGCTAGGTGGCTGTGAGCTATCGACAGACGCTTGTATCACAGAGTGGACGCAGCCCCTGTGTACGGGCGATCCGTCATGCAGGCAGCGTGTACACACACAGAGAGAGTGGATGTGAGCGGCTCCCCTCAGAACAGGACACGGAATGGGCGTAGTGCGCATGAGCACGATGGATGTGAGCCAGGCACGCCACTGCGCAGACGCCCCCAAGTCTGAGTTGAGCACTGGCTAACTGACACGCAGGCGCCAAAGTTTGCCAATCGCGCGAGCGCGGTGTCGCCATGAGGTATAGGATTGTGGTTGGTTGTTACTGTATGTAAAGGAAAGTCTGTTAGTTTATGACATTGGTGGTTATTAAATGTAGGCAAGTCTACTATCGTTCTAATAATGGTGGTTAGGCCTATTATTGCTATGAGTCGCTTTGTTATTAAATAACGACAAACCTATTAATGCTATGACATATGTGGTTATTGCATAAAGGCAAGTCTGTTACTGCTATGATATGGGTGGTTTAATACATGTATGTAAATCTACCGTCCTTTTCTCAATACTGCTTTCTTCCTTCACATTTATTCCAGTCCACCACCCCCCTCCCACACCCTCCCTCTTCTCCCCCCCCCCTCCCTCCTCCCCTTCGCCCTCTCCCACCCTGTACTCCCTCCCTCCCTATCCCTCTCTCTCCCTCCTCTCACTTCCTCTCACACCCTCCCTCATCTCCCCCCCCCACTCCCTCCTCTCTCCCCCTACCACCCCGCCCCCTCCCACACCCTCCCTCCTCTTCCCTCCCTCCCCCCACCTTCCCCTCCCTCCTCCCGCCCCCTTCCACCCTTCCCTCCTCTTCCCTCTTTCCTCCTCCCTCCTCACCCCTCCATCTCCCTCCCCCTCCCTCCTCGTCCCTCCTCGTCCCTCCACCGCCCCCACCCGCCCCTCCGTCTTCTCGCCCCCTTCCACCCTTCCTTCTCTTCCCTCTTCCCTCCTCCCTCCTCACCCCTCCCTCTCCCTCCCTCTCCCTCCTTCTCCCTCCCTCTCCCTCCCTCCTCTCGCCCCCTTCCATCCCCTTCCGCCCCCTCCCTCTCCCTCCCTTTCCCTCCCTCTTCTTACCCCCCTTCCACCCCTCCCTCCTCACCGCTCTCCCCCTCCCTCCCTCCCTTCCCGTACCACTCCGCCCCCTCCCTCCCCCTCGCTCCTCTTCCCACTCCCTCACCCCCTCCTCCTTCCTCTCACCCTCTCCCACTCCGCACTCCATCCCACTCCATCCCGAACACTCCCGGTAGATTTGACAGTCTGGGTGCTTTTGAAGTGCAGGTTTTTAGTCACCTGATTGATTAAATCCACCTCCACACTCACGAACATTTAACACACGCTTACACACACGCACACACACACCCTCTCACACTCACACACCTCGACGCACACTGATTCAGGTAATTTCACGTCTAATTTCCACCCTTATCTGCCACATAAAACACCCATTAAACTGAGGCAACTACCCCCTCCCCTTATTATCGTTCATACTTCACAAGCGCGGTGCATTTAAACCCGTTATACAGAGATGGCTGCGGTAGAAGTGGTAGTATTGGTAGCAGTGAAATAACAGCAGTGGTAGCAGTGACAGTATTGGTAGCAGTGACAGTAGTGGTAGCAGTGACAGTAGTGGTAGCAGTAGTAGCAGTGGTGGTAGTGGTAGCAGTGACAGTAGTGGTATCAGTGACAATAGTGGTAGCAGTAGTAGCAGTGGTGGTAGTGGTGTCAGTGACAGTAGTGGTAGCAGTGGCAATATTGTTGGCAGTGACAGTAGTGGTACCAGTGACAGTAGTGGTAGCAGTGACAATAGTGGTAGCAGTGACAGTAGTACCAGTGACAGTAGTGGTAGCACTGACAGTAGTGGTACCAGTGACCGTAGTCGTAGTTGTGACAGTAGTGTTAGCAGTGACAGTACTGGTACCAGTGACAGTACTGTTAGCAGTGACATTATTGGTAACAGTAGCTGTAGTGGTAGCAGTGACAGTAGTGGTAGCAGTGACATTAGTGGTTTTAGTGACAGTAATGTTACCATTGACAGTAGTGGTAGCAGTGACAGCAGTGGTATTAGTGACAGTAATGTTATCATTGACAGTAGTAGTAGCAGTGGCAGTAGTTGTAGTAATGACAGTAATGATAGCAGATGTATGTACACCCCACCCCCTCCCACACCCTCCCTCCTCTTCCCTACCCCGCCCCCACCTGCCCCTCCCTCCTCTCTCCTCCTTCCACCCTTCACCGTATTGACACTGCATTAGCAAATCTTACCGCTAACAAATTGTCTAAATATTTTAGAATTCCTTCCTGCTAATACACTGACAGTTTTGACGTCAGTTCTGATTCCATCACACCAGTCATATTGGAGCTTTTGAGTTCACAGCTGAGTCTTTCCATTCACCGCTCTAGAGCTAATCTCACATTGTCGTCTGCGCGTTCTTACCATCATCTGCTGTCAATCAAATTCAGTTAATCTTGAAGGAACTCAGATGAAATCTGTCTGCTTCCATCAAAGCCATGGCACTTTTGTTTGAACTTGTAAGGTCTTGATGAAGGTTGGGCCCGCTGCTACACTGGGGTTGCTGTTATTTTATTACTAGCTTTAACCCATGTTCTGCATGGGTTAAAGCTAGCCTCCGCATCAATCCATGAACCAATATTGTGTTGAAATGTCATTATATATATGTGATGGCCCACGGTCTTCCGCACACTGCCACGGACTCATGAAAGAACGCCAAGATTCAGTATCAGTACACTTCAACCTGGTTTATTACAAAACCTCTCTGCTCTCCGCGGCGTCAACAGTCAACTGACCCGCCCCCTAACTCACCAGGTCGCCCGTCACCTCTATAGATGGGTGGGGGGTGAGCTAGCCTGATGCAGTAGAGGGCAGCCCAGTCGGGGTCTGCCCGGTGGCTAGCCTGCCACCACCTAGCGCAGTTCAGTGTAACTGCGTAGGTGTGCTGCATAGTGTCTGCCGCCACCCCGTGGTAGTGGGGCTCATGTACAGACTACTACATATATATTGACAGTCTCTGACTATATTCAGACACCATGATTTGCTGTTATATACCGGACCCATGCACGGTCCCGTTTCAATATAGTGCCGGCATCTGGTGGAATCCATAAACCATATCAGTGACTCTATATTTTTATTTTTTGTTGGTCCATTAGTTGTTTAAGCAGGGTAAATTTCAGTCATAGACGACTGGTCTTCCTCATTCCACTGCTGGTCGATAGAAAGCCCGAGCCTACACTTTTACCGACCCAAGGGATTTTTAACCTCCCACACCACATAGACATGGTATGAGAGCAACCGGCCTTTGATGACGCTGTAAGTTATACACAGTGGTGGAAATCCAAATTGGCAGAGCTGGGGGCACGGGGAATCAAACTGCCGACCCTTAGATTAGGAGTCTGCCCCAGAAAAAAGTCGGACACTCTAACCACTCCGCCACAGAGAACGCCACTGGTGGAGTTAACAATACCCATTGTTACGCGATTCAAAATGGATGCCACTGTAGTCAAAGTGACCAAAGTTAGTAAAAAGCATCAAAATGAATATGAAGTGTATATGATAAGCACACAAAAAACATGCTATTAACAACCCATAAGTGGCATAGCATCAGTGGAGTAGGATTATGCGTATTGATAGCGCCGATTAACAGAGGAGTAGTGATCAGAACGACCCTAAAACTTAACCACCATTTGGTATTATATATAGATTGTTGATATCGGTCTTGCGCTCTTTACACATTAACATTGTTAAGTTCCAATGTTGCTTTCTTTTACTGTCCACTATGTCTAAGTTAGTGGCGCTGTGGATTTCTTTCATATGGATAACTGTTCTTCTGAAGACTCCTCTAACTGTTCTGGTTTGAATCATTTGTCTAGAGCTATGGGCGCAGTGCGCAGGATGCTGTGTGCAGGGTGTTGTGTGCAGGGTGCTATGTTAAGTGTTGCAGTACAAGGGGTGTATAGACCTGCCTACCAGAATTATTTTTGGAAAGTACACAATTTAGTTATTAAATGTGTGTGTGTGCGGAAAGGACACCTTTTTTTTCACTGGAGTACCCAACTGGGAAACTTGGGCTAGACAGGCTTGGGTATAGTGTGCAGGGTGCAGGGTGCAGGGTGCAGTGCGCATGGTATAGTTTGCAGGGTGAGGTGCGCAGGGTGCGGTGCGCAGGGTGCGGTGCGCAGGGTGCGGTGCGCAGGGTGTTGTGCGCAGGGTGCGGTGCGCAGGGGGCGGTGCGCAGGGTGCGGTGCGCAGGGTAAGTGTGCATGGTATAGTTTGCAGGGTGATGTGCGCAGGGTGCGGTGCGCAGGGTGCGGTGCGCAGGGTGCGGTGCGCAGGGGGCGGTGCGCAGGGTACAGTGTGCATGGTATAGTTTGGAGGGTGAGGTGCGCAGGGTGCGGTGCGCAGGGTTCGGTGTGCAAGGTGCGGTGCACAGGGTGCGGTGCGCAGGGTGCGGTGGGCAGGGTGTAGTGCGCAGGGTGCAGTGCGCAAGGTTCAGTGCGCAGGGTGCGGTGGGCAGGGTGTAGTGTGCAGGGTGCAGTGCGCAGGGTGTGGTGGGCAGGGTGTAGTGTGCAGGGTGCCGTGTGCAAGGTGCAGTGCGCAGGGTGCAGTGCGCAGGGTATAGTTTGCAGTGCGCAGGGCACGGTGCGCAGGGTGCAGTGCGGAAGGTGCAGTGCGCAGGGTGCAGTGCGCAGGGTATAGTTTGCAGGGTGCGGTGCGCAGGGTGCGGTGCGCAGGGTGCGGTGCGCGAGGTGCAGTGCGCAGGGTGCAGTGCGCAGGGTGCGGTGCACAGGGTGCGGTGCGCGAGGTGCAGTGCGCAGGGTGCAGTGCGCAGGGTGCGGTGCACAGGGTGCGGTGCGCAGGGTGCGGTGCACAGGGTGCGGTGCGCGAGGGGCAGTGCGCGAGGTGCAGTGCACAGGGTGCAGTGCCCGAAGGTGCTTGGTGTGTTCGTTCATACAGAAAGATTGGAGCTTTAAACAAAAGTCCAGACCAGCGGACCAAGTAACGAAAGACCCCTGTGCAGTGCAGTTACTTCAGCTCCCCTCCGCGGTCCCATTATGTGTGTCTGAGGGAGGGGGGGGGGGGGGGGGGCTCGAGGGGGGCCTTTAATTTCATAGACTCCCCTGTTAGGGGCTGGGGGTGGGGGTGAGTCAGGGCATGGGAGGGGGGGGGTGGTGCCTTTAATTTCATAGACTCCCCTGTTAGGGGCTGGGGGTGGGGGTGAGTCAGGGCATGGGAGGGGGGGGGGGGTGGTGCCTTTAATTTCATAGACTCCCCTGTTAGGGGCTGGGGGTGGGGGTGAGTCAGGGCATGGGAGGGGGGGTTGCCTTTAATTTCATAGGCTCCCCTGTTAGGGGCTGGGGGTGGGGGTGAGTCAGGGCATGGGAGGGGGGGGGTGCCTTTAATTTCATGGACTCCCCTGTTAGGGGCTGAGGGTGGGGGTGAGTCAGGGCGTGGGGGGAGGTGGGGGGTGCCTTTAATGTCATGGACTCTCCTGTTAGGGGCTGGGGGTGGAGGTGAGTCAGGGTGTCGCGTTGCGGAGGGAGGTTGGGGGTGAGGGGGGCGTGCCTTTAATTTCATAGACTCCGCTGTTACGGGCCGCTGGGGGTGGGGGGGGGGGTGAGTCACGTGACCAGGCAGGGTGCAGCGAGTGCAGTGCCGCCTGGTGGACTAATGAGCAATTAGCGGCATGGCCAGTCAGGTGCTGAGAAGAATAATTCAAATTTGTTAAATGTCCTCACCAAAATTAGTTTCACCAAAAAGAATTTGTTTGGGGTTTTCGTTGCTGCTGAAATTAGGATTAATTTGTTTTGTTTTTGTTTTTATCCTCAGAATTTGATTACTGTCTATCAGGAGCTGAGAGGAATACTTCACATTTTGTAAATGCCCCACCAAAACTAGTGTCACCAAAGAGAATTTGTATTTTGTGTGTGTTATAATCAGGATTAATTTGTTTTGGTTTTGTTCTTGTTCTCCTCAGAATTTCTTTTTTGTCTGTTAATTACTGGTCTGTTCCCAAGAAAAAGAAGCCTCTCATATATGAGAGGATGGTACAAGAAGGGGAGTTGGGTCCCATATTTTAGATTTATTTGCCCAGAAAGATTGAAGCATGTGGCTTTGATACTTTCTTTTTTTATTGAATGTAATTTTATTTTATGTTCTCATGGAATATAATTTCATTCATCGAACAAAGTTATTTGTTCAGGGATGCAGCACTTGTCTTCTTGTCATGCACCATTACATGGTGTTCTCTGTGGCGGAGTGGTTAGACTGTCTGACTTTTTTCTAGGTCGGACTCCTAATCTGAACGTCGGTGGTTAGATACCCTATGCCCCTACCTCTGCCAATTTGGATTTCCACTGATGTGTATAACTCACAGTGTCATCAAAGGCCAGTTGCTCTCATACCATGTCTATGTGGTGTGGGAGGTTAAAGATCCCTTGGGTCGGTAAAGGTGTAGGTTTGGGCTTTCTACCGACAAACTGGCTAATGGTGAAACCAAGTCTATTCAGACTTATCCATGATATGCAGTATAAATCTTCAAGAAAAAAACAAACGTTACAGTTATTTACCCAGTTTAAATTTACTTTTGAATGCATAATGGGTGGTGCAGTAATAAGTATGGGAGATCTGGATAGACATTATGTACAATAATACAGCTTCGAACTGGACATAGTGGCCGAGTCGGTAGAGCGCAGGCTCCCGACCAAGTCAAATCAATGACTTACAAAATGTATACTTGTCGCTACCTAACCTGGTGCTCGACATTACTTGGCTAGCGCAGGATTTGATTAGGTCAGTATCAGGATAATGTGACTGAGTGGGATATCAGGTCATGGTGCTTGAGGCCTGGTCTTACAGCGGGGGCAGCACTATAAAGTTGCCATGAGTGTACACTGTCACAAGTCGGCACCCGTCCTGATATGACCTTAGATGTTGCAAGGCGTAAAACTCCAACAAAAACAAACAATTAATACAGTTGTGCGCTACAGCAAAGCAACACTTGAATGCTGACCTACATAAGTAGACTTGGTTTGACCACATCGTCAGTGGATGGGTCTGCGAGTGATGTGAGCTTGAATGGGTTGGTTGGTGTTGGTTGTTGGAGTTTTAGACCAGGCAGCACCATGACCTGATATCCCACTCAGTCACATTATCCTGACACTGAGCCAACCAGTCCTTGCCCTGTCCTAATAATGCTGAGCGCCTGGATAGGAAGCGACAAGTATCAATTTTTAAGTCACTGTGGGTGTCGCTTGGGTGTAGTTTGGGTGTGGTGTGGGGTATGTGTAGTAGCTGTCGGTTCAGCTAGTTTGGGTGTGTTGTTTGGTATGTGTAGTTAGTGTAGTTTGAGTGTGTTGTTTAGTATCTGTGGTGAGTGTAGTTTGGGTGTGGTGTGAGGTATGCGTAGTGGGTATAGTTTGGGTGTGGTGTTGGGTATGTGTTGAGTATGTGTAGTTGGTGTCGTTTGGGTGTGGTGTGGAGTATGTGTAGTGGGTGTAGTGTGGGTGTGGTGTGGATTATGTGTAGTTGGGGTAGTTTGGGTGTGGTGTGGGGTATGTGGAGTGGGTGTAGTTTGGGTGTGGTGTGGGGTATGTGTAGTTGGTGTAGTTTGGGTGTGGTGTGGGGTATGTGTAGTTGGTGTAGTTTGGGTGTGGTGGGGGTATGTGGAGTGGGTGTAGTTTGGGTGTGGTGTGGGGTATGTGTAGTGGGTATAGTTTGGGTGTGGTGTGAGGTATGTGTAGTGGGTGTAGTTTGGGTGTGGTGTGAGGTATGTGTGGTGGGTGTAGTTTGGGTGTGGTGTGGGATATGTGCAGTGGGTGTGGTGTGAGGTATGTGTAGTGGGTGTAGTTTGGGTGTGGTGTGAGGTATGTGTAGTGGGTGTAGTTTGGGTGTGGTGTGGAGTATGTGTAGTGGGTGTAGTTTGGGTGTGGTGTGGGGTATGTGGAGTGGGTGTAGTTTGGGTGTGGTGTGGATTATGTGTAGTTGGGGTAGTTTGGGTGTGGTTGGTGGTATGTGTAGTGGGTGTCAGTTCGTGTAGTTTGGGTGTGGTGTGAGGTATGTGTAGTCGGTGTAGTTTGGGTGTGGTGTGGATTATGTGTAGTTGGTGTAGTTTGGGTGTGGTGTGGGGTATGTGTAGTGGGTGTAGTTTGGGTGTGGTGTTGATTATGTGTAGTTGGGGTAGTTTGGGTGTGGTTGGTGGTATGTGTAGTGGGTGTCAGTTCGTGTAGTTTGGGTGTGGTGTGGGGTATGTACAGTGGGTGTAGTGTGGGTGTGGTGTGGATGATGTGTAGTTGGGGTAGTTTGGGTGTGGTGTGGGGTATGTGTAGTGGGTATAGTTTGGATGTGGTGTGGAGTATGTGTAGTGGGTGTAGTTTGGGTGTGGTGTGGGGTATGTGTAGTGGGTGTAGTGTGGGTGTGGTGTGGATTATGTGTAGTTGAGGTAGTTTGGGTGTGGTGTGGGGTATGTGTAGTGGGTGTAGTTTGGATGTGGTGTGGAGTATGTGTAGTGGGTGTAGTTTGGGTGTGGTGTGGGGTATGTGTAGTGGGTATAGTTTGGATGTGGTGTGAGGTATGTGTAGTGGGTGTAGTTTGGGTGTGGTGTGAGGTATGTGTGGTGGGTGTAGTTTGGGTGTGGTGTGGGGTATGTGTAGTGGGTGTAGTTTGGGTGTGGTGTGAGGTATGTGTAGTGGGTGTAGTTTGGGTGTGGTGTGGAGTATGTGTAGTGGGTGTAGTTTGGGTGTGGTGTGGGGTATGTGTAGTTGGTGTAGTTTGGGTGTGGTATGAGGTATGTGGAGTGGGTATAGTTTGGGTGTGGTGTGGGGTATGTGTAGTGGGTGTAGGTTGGGTGTGGTCTGGCGATTGTGTAGTGTGTGTGGTGTGTGTAGCTTGGGTGTAGGTGGATATACCTTTCTTCCATCTGTCCATAATTCTCCATCTATTTCGTCCCTCTCAACACTTCCCCCCCCCCCTTTTCCCTCTCCCTCCTCCCCCATTTCCTTTACCTACCCTTCCGCCTCTATTTCTTTCCCTGTCCCCTGTCCCTCTGTCTCCTTTATCTGGATCGTTCTCTCTCTATCTGTCTGCCTGTCCTTCTTCTCACCTTCACTCCTTCCTGCTCTCCCCCACTCCCCCTTGTATCCCCCCTCACCTTTTCCACCACCCATCCTTGCTTACTGCCCCTTCCCAACCCTCCCTCTCCCATCCCTCTCCTCCTCCCCATCTCCCTCTAACTCTCTATCTAAAGTCACATTGCTACATACACACCTCTCCCTGATCCTCACTCCAAATTCACTCGCCTGTCCTGATCTTTATCTCATGTCATTTCTAAAGCTTTACTGCAGCATTTTATAATTGATTTTCTTCAGTCAATGACTGCTTTCGCAAACAACCAATTAAGGCCATGCTTCAGCGAGTCAGGCTCAATGAGCCGTTTTGCTACTTTTCTTGTTACGTTCATTGATTGATTAATCAGGGGAAATTTCAATCGCGGACAATTGGTCTTCCACTCCTCTGTTCTCTACCCTAGTAATGCCAAGCACCCGACTACTTAGCGACAAGTATACATTTTTAAGTCATCGCTTTGACTTTGGTGGGCTCCCATGCCCTGCCACATAGGAAGTGGGCGCTCAACTCATTCGGCCGACTATTATTTACTGTTTGTACCCAGAGGACTAGCTACAAATATACCCAACATTGCATAGACGCCGAATGTACAATTGTGGTTCACACATCTGGCACGTCCCACGGATGCGACATGCGGCATGCGTGTGTAAGCTTTCCATACAGAGCCTACTTTCAAGTTATACTTTGTATGAACTACTTACACGCACTCGCACCTGGAAACTGACTGAGCGTTACTTGATCACATGCAGATAATGAGTCGCGTACCAATTCAGCCCTATTGAATAGCCCTCGTTGGTTGGTTGTTGGAGTTATACGTCCTGGCAACATCAAAGGTCATATCAGGATTGTTTGGATGGTTGTTGGAGTTTTGTATCCTGGCAACATCTAAGGTCATATCAAGATTGGTTGGTTGGTTGGTTGATGGAGTTTTTTCTGGTTAACACCTAATACTATTTACCTGGTTAACATCTAATACCAATTAGGCCAACGTGCCCAGTTTCCTGCTGATCATCATCATGCTGTCGGTTGCGATGTGACAAAGACTGCTTTCATTACTTGACTGCCGCTCTCCATTTAGCTCTCTGCTGTGAGAGTGATGTCCATGAGTCGGTCTTAATGTCTCTCAGCTTCAAATTTCTCTTGATGGTATCCTTGAACTGCAGATGAGGGCACCCTCTCTTCCTGTAACCAGAAGACAGTTGAGAGTAGAGAATGTGCTTTGGTAGCCTGTCTGATGACATCCTCATGAGGTGTCCAGTCCACCGGAGATTCTTTTTGATCAGAAGATCTTCCATAGAGGGCAGCCCCGTCCATTCGAGTAAATAATATTGATATAATCTTCCTCTCTCTCTCTCTCTCTCTCTCTCTCTCTCTCTATATATATATATATATATATATATATATGTATACATTATAAGGTAGGGCTATGTAATAAGATAGAGAGAACAAGTTTGAAAACAAGCAGTAGACTGGCCAAGGGCTACCCGTTCAGCGGTGTAGCCGGGGGCAACGGGGGCAAATCGAGGCAAGTCAGCGATTGGACATAATACTTATGGTGTAATGGTAGAATAATCGTGGTAATAATAATAAGAAGAAATATATACTCCGCCTACTTATATACGCATAATTAATTATACATCCCATATTCCACAAAATCATATCAAAAGAATCTGAGACAGACGCTCAACTGCAGGAGGAACCGGTCAGTTGCCAATTTGCGGCAGGTGCCCTATTTCAGGAGGTCACGTGGTTATGGCTGCAGTGTTGATGTCTATGACCTTTTCCTGTGCCAACCAATCAGGACACATACTGAATGGCACCATATGGTTTCTGACCTCCAGGTGCCTGTGATATAAACACTGTGTGGACATCACCCAACCCACCAACTCTCTCTGCTTTAAGCTTCCCAGTTTACAGTTTATGTTAATTTATTATCCTTTATATCTCTCTGGTTTATGCTAGAGATTGTCAAAGTGGCTATATACATATACATATGTGATATATAAGGTATTATATGAGTATAAAGGGCGGAGCTGTATTTTCTCTATATTATATTTATTGTGCATGCCATATATTTTACTCTAATGATCGCATGTTATTATTAGTTGCTGTGGGCCGGTCCCGCTACCGAGGCAGGCGCCTTTACTATTGAGGTCAGATGAACGTTCACCTCACTTTCGGTCATATGAGCTTCAGATTTTATACTTTTTAGGTAGAGCTTGTATTCGCTCGGCCATTGAGCCTCTGCTTGTCTCAGTCTCCATTTCCTCTTTTTCTAGGCTACCCGAATTTATATGTATATATATATATATATATATATATTTATATGTATATATATATATATATATATATATACCACTCTACACAACCCGCGTCTGGTCCCTGGTGATCCATGTAGTTCACAATTGCTCCGCCAGGGAACACCACCAGGTAATGTACACTAATAGGGCGCAAGTACCACAAGGGGGTGCCACCAGGAAACTCCCCACAGGAGGGTGCCACCAGGGAACCCCCGCTAGTGGGCGCCACCAGGAAACTCCGCTGGGCGCTAGGCGTGGTGGGGGGATGGGGCTGCGCCTAAACCGAATCACCGCCGTGAGGCATTCGCTGATTCCATATCCGCTTCCGGTGTGATGATCGTCTGCAGAGTTTCCGGCTCCGGGAGGGGGGGGGGGTAGTGGCCGCAAAGCACGTGATCTCGGTTGACCAATCAGCTGCGGGATGCGTTGCCAGTACGTCGGTGGCAAATGAGGTCAACAGACTTATCTGTCTACCGAAAGGAAGCTGAGTGTGGGTGGGTGGGAGCATCGGTGAAGTGTTAGTAGGACATCCTCATGGCCATGACCAGGTCACGTGATTGGCCAAAGCCAATGAGATGACGCACATCGTGATTCTCAGCGCCCCGTGTAGGTAACTAACACCTGCAGGTGAGGGGGTGATTGGGTTGGGCTTTTTTTTATGTCCTAATAATGCCTCAGGTCACGTGATTTAGAATATGAGGTTACGTGATTGATTATATATATATGTGTATAGAGACCGGGCGCGGTCCCCGAATCGGTAGAGCGCGGGCTCGCGTGCGGGAGATCGGGAGTTCGGTTCCCGGTCGAATCAAACCAAATACTTGAATGTGGCTGAGTGGGATATCGGGCCATGGTGCTAGCGGTCTGATTTCCCAGTGGGGCAACACTATAAAGTCGCCATGAGTGTGCAATGTCATCTGCTGTAGTAAAATGTCGTCTGCTGTAGTAATATGTCGTCTGCTGCTACAAGTGTCGACTGCACTTGGCAGAACAGTTGTTTTCTGTAGTAAAATGTCGTCTGCTGTAGTAAAATGTTGTCTGCTGATACAAGTCTCAAATTCACCAGGCAAAACAGTCGTCTATTCTAGAAAAGTGTTATGTGTGGACGGTGGGCGAAGGTGGCAACAGTTGTGGGTGTGGGGGGGGGGGGGGGGGGGGAGGGGAGAGAGGGTGAGGGCGGAAGTTGGAGACGGTATGGGGGATGTGGGAGAGGGTGTGTTGGAGGTGGGAGAGGATGTGACGGAGGTGGCACAGGTTGTTGGTGGTGGGGGGGGGGGGGCGGTGAGATGGTGTAGGAGAGTGTGTGGAGAGGAGGCGGAAGAGGGTTGGGGAGATGGTGTTAGAGAGGGTTTGGGGGCGGTGGGAGAGATTGAGGGTAATGGGAGATGGTATGGGATAGGGTGTGGGAGAGGTGGTGGAGTTTGTTTGCGAGAGATTGTGAGAGAGGAGAGAGTGTGGATAGGTGAGAGGGTGGGGGTTGTGAGGAAGGGGGTGTGTGGATGTAGGGGGGGGAGACGGTGTTAGGGGGTGGGAGAAGATGTGGGCGAGGTGGGAGGGGGAGGAGGGTAGGGTAAGGGAGGTAGGCGCATAGGATGGTGTAAGGGCGGTGGGAGGGTGGGTAGGGGGTGGGATAGTGTTTGGGAGGTGGAAGGGGGTGGGGAGGGGTGGGAGAGGGAAGAGTGGGAGGGTGTGGGGAGGGGGGGAGAGGAAGGTGGGACGGTGTGGGAGGGGGGGGGGGGGTGGGGGGGGAGGAGGGAGGGTGTGGGGGGGGAGGGGGGGGGGGGGGGGGAGGGGAGATGGGGGGGTGGGGTGGGGAGGGGAGGGGTGGGGGGAGGGAGGGTGGGGGGATGGAGGAGGGAGGTGGGGGAGTGGGGGAGGGGGGAGGTGGGGGGTGTGGCAGAGGGAGGTGGGGGGGTATGGGAGGTGGGAGGTGGGAGGGGTGTGGGAGAGGGGAGGTAGGAGGGTGTGGGGGAGGGAGGGTGGGAGGGTGTGGGGGGAGGGGAGGTAGGATGGTGTGGGAGGGGGAGGGGGGGAGGGGGGGGGGGGGAGGGGAAGGTGGGGGGGTGTGGGGAGGGGGGGGGGGGAGGGGGAGGATGGGGGGGTGTGGGGGGAGGGGGGGGTGGGGAGGGGAGGTGGGGGGATGGGAGGGGGGAGGTGGGAGGGGGTGGAGCGAGGGGTGGGAGGGGTGGGAGGGGGAGGTGGGAGTGGGTGGCAGGGGGGAGGTGGGAGGGTAGGGGGGGTGGGAGGTGGGGGGGGGTGGGGGGAGGGGGGTGGGAGGGGGTGGGGGGGGGGGGTGGGAGGGGTGGGAGGTGGGGGGTGGGGGGTGGGGGGGAGGGGGTGGGAGGGGGGGGGAGGGGAGGGGGGGGGGGGAGGGGGAGGGGGGGGTGGTGGGGAGGGGGTGGGGGAGGGGGGTGGGGGGGGGGGGAGGGGGTGGGGGGGGGTGGGGGAGGGGGAGGTGGGTGGAGGGGGGGGCGAGAGGGTGGGGGGGTGAGGGGAGGGGGGGAGGGTGTGGGGAGGGGGGTGGGGGGTGGGGGGGGGGTGGGGGGGGAGGGGGGGGGGTGGGGGGAGGGTGGGGGGGGGGAGGTGGGGGGGGGGGTGGGGAGGGGGGGGGGGGGGGGAGGGGAGGGGGAGGGGGGGGTGGCGGGGGGGGGAGATGGTAGGGTGGGGGGATGGGGGGGGGGAGGGTGGGCGGGAGGGGAGGGTGGGGAGGTGTGGGAGGTGGGGGTGGGGGGGAGAGACGGGGAGGTGGGAGGGGGACGGAGAGGTGGGAGGGTGTGCGGGATGGGAATTCGGAGGGTCTGCGGAAGGGGGCTGGGGGGAGGGGTATGGTAGAGCGAGGGGCGGGGGGTGTGCGGGAGTGGGAGGTGAGAGGGTGTGGGAGAGAGACCCTGGGAGGGGTGTGGGTGGGGAGAGGGAGATGGGGGAGAGTGTGGGAGAAGGGGGGGATGGGTAGGTGGGAGGGTGTGCGGATGGGAGAAGGGGTGGGGTGGTGTGCTGGAGAGGGAGGTGGGAGGGTCTGCGGGGGGAGGGGTGGTGTGCTGGAGGGGGATGTGTGCGGGAGGAGGGGGTGAGGGTGTGCTGGAGGGGGATGGGGGAGGGCGTGCGGGAGGATGAGGGGGTGGTGTGGTGTGCTGGAGGGGCAGGTGTGCGGGAGGAGGGGGTGGTGTGGGGTGCAGGAGGGGGAGGTGGGAGGGTGTGCTGGAGGGGGAGGGGGTGGGCTGGTGCAAAGAGGGCTACGAAAATCTCCACCCAGTCGTTTATCTTCCTCCATTGCTGTCACAGACAATAACACCCAGCAGGACAACGACAGCAAGACTGTCGCCAGGGGGCAGGTCTGTGTGGAGCTCGGGGTATGGGGAGGGGGAATGGGGGTGAGTGGGTAAAGGTTTAATCAACAAACCGGAAATTGAGGTAAATGCGCCAAGCACTTGGTCACTTATTGACAAAGTCAAACCACTTTGGCGTTCAGATATCCCCTTTTGAGGGCTATTCAATTTCCGGTCTCCCACAATCACCGCCGACCGGCGCCACTTCCGGTTTGGGGTGAAGGGTGGGTGGGAGATGTGTTGGGTTTGTGGGTAGCGATGAATGGTACTGCAGTGGAACTTGTGTGTCGTCTGGAAGGGAGGCAGGGGTAGGAGAAAGTAACCCCGGTGTAAAGTCGACGGCTGGCGGTTTGAGTGGTGTAGATAGGCTAATAAGAAATCACTACAGGCAAGGAAGGAAAGTAGATAAAGAGTGAAAGGTAGGAGAGTGAGACTCCCTCATTTATTGTATATATAGTTTCAAGAAACAAGATGGTGGTGATCACATGATCCAGTCTTCCAATCACTAACAGGCATTCCTCTATCCACCAATGAGGGTTCAATATCCTTGTAACCAAGGCATGGTTAGATCTGGCTACAGTGCCCTGTTGTGTCTGGTGTGCAATGATCCGTAATAACACTTGGGGGGAAGGGGTATGTGAGGCGACTTCCCAAAGACTGTCCCACATGTCAAGAAGTGACCCTCTCTCAGGTCAAGAAGTGACCCTCTCTCTCTATCTATATTGATATACAATCTCAATCTTTAATTAGTAATGGATCACCAACTCCACATATACCTCATATGCCTTTGGTTTTACATACCATTTACCATTTTATAGACAAGTTGCAATTTATTATAGTGTAGTTCTCCATAGCCCATATCTCAAATATCGGAAAATTTTACACCGGGTTTAGTTAAGGAAGCATTGGCCAATGCATGACGTCACATACCTGCATTCACTAGAGTGTCCGCTCAGCCCCTCTAGCAAGGCACCTGTATTCGTGGATCCCATAAGGAGGGCATCCTGTTTTAAGCTGGCATCCTCACCACCTACGCAATGGCTATGACATTTTAGCGAGTAAGCGTCGTCTCCGCCAAGATTACACGTGAATGCAATACTGCCACATTCACCTTTCAAACTATTGACAATACCACACCGTCTTTGACCTAAGTGAGTTAAGGGGTATTTTTTGTCTCCCTTTGTTTGTACCCTAGTTAATTAAGCGGGGGGGGGGGGGATTTCAATCACGGACAATTGGTCTATCTCATTCCACTGCTTCCTTGTCCTGTCCTCATCATCATGTTGTCGGTCGCGATGCGACAAAGACTGCTTTCATTACTTGACTGCTGCTCTCCATTTAGCTCGCTGCTGTGAGAGTTGCGTCCATGAGTCGGTCTTAATGTCTCTCAGCTTCAGGTTTCTCTTGATGGTATCACATTTCATGAAAGCTGCCTGCAAAAGTGTTGAAGTGCTGCTGGCTTTTGCAAGTTACCAGCGGCACTCTCTCGGGGAGCAAATAGAGGTTTCACACTGGCAAGAACATGTCAAGACAGGCGCAAAACTATTTGTCCCTGCAGTGGCTGGTCGGGAGATGTTGGGAGTTCCTACATCAACCGCCCTTAATGCTGCCACAGTGACATGGTTTTCTGTTTAGGGTTTGCTCCCTTAGCCTTCGGTTCTGTCAAGAACCTGTACCACAAGGCAGTGGTTTACAACTCTGCAAGGCAGGGGCGTCAAACTCCCTGAGGTATTGCTATACCTGCAATACCTGCATACCATGTCCTAGTAATGTCAAATGAAAGGCTAGGTAGTGCCATGTATGCATTTTTTAAGTCATTGGCTTGATTTGACAGGGGTTCGAATCCCATGTCTTGACAAAATGGGAGGCGGATGCTTAACTCAGTCAGCCATGAAGTCTGAAATGAAGAGCTCTACAATTGGTCAGCTTGGCTGCATACAAATGCACGCGTCTTGTTGTTCAGGTATGGAAGGATGCAGTTGGACAGATTCTGTTCTCAATGTGTTAAAATAGCAGGAAGACTAGCATTTGCAAACCGGAAGGGGGTCGTGATTAGCTGTATCCATAGCAACTTGTAGCGACCCACATTAGTGAGATGTGCTTATAGTTTGACAGTCCGATGCTTTTAAGTTTGTCAGACCAGACGGGATGGCCGAATGAGTTAGAGCAGCGGTCTGCCGTGCTGGTAGATCGTGGGGTCGTGGGTTCGAACCCTGGTCGAGTCAAACCAATCACTTAACAATTGATACTTGTCGCTTCCTAGCCAGGCACTCGGCATTAATAGGACAGCACAAGGACTAGTGTGCTCAGTGTCAGGATAATGTGACTGAGTGGGATACCAGGTCAAGGTGGCAGTGGCCTGGTTTCCCAGTGGGACAGCACTATAAAGTCGCCATGAGTGCGCACTGTCACAAGTCGGTACCCGTCCTGATATGAACTTAGATGTTGCTAGGCCGTAAAACAACAAACAAACAAACTTTAAGTTTCTCCCATTTAAAAAAGGAAATTGTGTAGTCCAATGGTTTTGATTTTCTGTCATTTTTTTCTGAGATAAATATATGGAATTCATTGTTATACTCTATCTTCCTTTAGTTTGAAGTCACTTCTACCTTAAATGGCTAATTCTCTAGATACTTGAAGTGCAAACATGTCAAATTAGTTTCGGAAAGCACACCAAAACTCTAACACCATAGGTTTCAACAGTAACAGGTTCTATTAAATTGCCTCGGTATCCCCTTCTATTTGGCAACAAATGCTCAATAAGTGCATCAGTATATTATAAGCTAGATATGGAGAATCAAATCTAGATAATTGTTCGGGTTTTGAAAAAGTGATGCTTCATCGGACTATGCCGCTTTAAGATACATTTATTAGGTTGATCGTCATTATCATGTGATTTTAGAATGTTGGCATTGGAAGTATTTGAAGTGAAGCCATGCCAAATTAACTTTGATGTGCATGTTGAAATGCTTTGACACCATGGTTTTACAATAGTGGCAGGTTCTATTAAATGGACGTATTCCATCTATGCAACAATGCATGTCTAATGACTGGCCCAATATTTAAGCTGCATATGTAGGATTAAATATAGGTAAGGACATGTACCTTAAAGCTGCATAGTCCGATGAAAACATCAAATTATCAAAACCAAAACAATTATCTACATTTGATTCTACATATCTCACTTAGATGCACTTATTAAGTATTTCTCATCACATCGAATGGAATACTGAGCCAATTTAATAGAATCTGTTACTGCAGAAGCCTATGGTGTAGAGTTTTGGCAAGCTTGCCAAATTTAATTTTGCACGTTTGCACTTCAAATATCTCAAAAGTTAACCATTTAAAGTAAAAGTTATTTCAAACTAAAGTAAGGTAGATTATGACCACCAACCTAACATATTTATCACAGAAAATGACAGAAACTCAAAACCATAGGACTATGCAACTTTAATTATAAACATGAGATGCTTTCATCGGATTATCCAGTTTTAATATTTAGGAAAATGATGTGCTCTATAATCTATTGTGGGAATATAAACAAGGACACTATCTATCTTCAGGTCCCTCCCTATATTATAATATACTCACTACCTCCTATCTAACTGGCCCTGTGTAATACAGTATTGACCACACTGGCGCCACCTGTGAGCGGCTCTAAGCACTGTATGTCAGCTGCGTCTGGTCATTATCGCCTATAAATCTGTTTGGACTGTCAAATTTTAACTTGTCTATACATATATATGGTATATGTTGCCTTATCTGAATATAAATATCTGCTACTACTACTAGTCTATATAATATCCCACTGCTAAGTTATTTTTAGGTTGGTCATCTTGTGCATATTCACCATTTGCACATGTTGAAATTAACTATCTGCCAGGAGTTATGTATGGCCTAATAATCTAGGCTGCGTCATCTGTGGTCGCACTTTGATTATCTAATGCCCGGCACACACCTCCCGTATACGATTCACGTGCTAAAACTGACTGCGTTTCACAACCCGACCCATCCCATTTCACGTCGTAAAACTGGCCGATTCATTTTTCGAATCTCTTGCGATTCACGTTTTAAGCACTAAAACTGAGTTTTAAGTCGCGAATCGCAATGTTCTGGTGTGCTATGGGGGCGCACACCTAACGACTAAAACTAAAACTTAATCGTGAAACGGGCAGTTTTAGGTCGTATATGGGAGGTGTGTGCCGGGCATAAGGTTAGTTGGTGCTAGTGGCCCCCTCAGCTACTTGAGTGACATAGTGCAGTGAACACACAGATTTATCGCTTCGTGTATGAAATAGCGAATGCCCAAACCTATTTCTGCTTGTAGGAAGCTGATAAAGAAGCAACTCACAGCAATAGAAGAATATCACGTGACCCCCAGTGCCACAAAGCCTCTTTCGAAAAAAAGAAGTGAATTTGAGGCTCTTTGTCTTTGTCTGTTGGAAGCGCAGGCTTCCCGTGCGGAAGGTCGGGATTAGGATTCAATTCCCGCTCGAGTCAAAGCAAGGACTTACAAAATTGATACTTGTCACTACCTAGGCTGGTGCTCGGTATTACTAAGATAGGATAAAGACTGGTTAGCTCCGTATCAGGATAAAGTGAATGTGTGGGATATCCGGTTATGGCGCCAGTGGAGCTGGTCTCCCAGTGGGACAGCATTATAAAGTTGCCATGAGTGCGCACTTTCAGAAGTTGGTACCCATCGTCATATGACCTTAAATGTTGCCAGGACGGAAAACTCCAACAGAGGTAATTATTTATGTCATGCGGCATATTTCTATCCTGTCTGACATCACAGAACACAATCGTGTTTATTTTAAACTTCTACGACAGTAGGTAGAAATGTATCTTTCCAGAATTATTAGAATGTGTAGTAGTCTGCACTGACCTCTCAGGCAAGGAGCCGCATAGACAGGTAGGCATGGGTAGTGTGTTGATATCAGGGAGCCTAGGTGGTGTAATAGTTAGCACACTGGCCTGGAATGCAAAGAGATGTGGGTTCGAGTCCTGCTCTAGGCGCACTATTTCCCATTTTCATCACCCCCACAACACTGGTTGCCGTGACCAGGATCCTGTACAAGCTACGCTCTGTATAGTTGTTGAACCTACCCTGTGTATGAATGAACACGTAAGTGCAATGGCTGCATGTATGTAATTGTAAGCATTAAAAGACTTACAATTCCAGGGGGATGAGTGTAGTAGTCTGCACTGACCTCTCAGGCAAGGAGCCGCATAGACAGGTAGGCGTGGGTAGTGTGTTGATATCATGGAGCCTAGGTGGTGTAATGGTTAGCACACTGGCCCGGAATGCAAAGAGATGTGGGTTCGAGTCCCGCTCTAGGCACAATATTTCCCATTTTCATCACCCCCACGACAAATGTATATCCAATAGATTAATTTGTTTAGCAGTTATTAGTTGATTTTTTTTAGATAGTTCTAAAATATGAGTATTTTGTGAAGACGATGGCGATATTCATGTAAGGAATACATAGTAATATCAAATGGCCGGATATTAAAATAATCCTGTAAGAACCATATGAAAATCTAATAAGTAACCACTATATTCCAGCAGACAAATGTTGAAATTTGGAATACCCGGCTTGTTCCATGGACGTCAGTCTCTGTTCTCCTTCAAACCTTCAATCATTAGCCACCTATCGGCATGCTCCGGTAAAATCCAAAACCTTTTTAAACCAAAAACACTGACATAGATTGAACACGGATAAACAAAGCCTATGTCCAGTATTTCGGCCTGCACACCGAAATTAATTTTGTATCCTTTCACTTCAACTGCAATATTTTGACAAAGTTAAGCTTTGAAAATGAAAGGTCATTTAAATTAAGGTAAAGGAATGTAGATTATAGCGATCAACATGAGATATTTATCTTTTTTTGTAATGAAAAAAGCCCAAAACCCTCAGATTATAAAATGTTAGGCAACTCTTGTTGAGAAAGCCCCCCCCCCCCTGACAAGTCCCCTTACCATCGCTCCCCTCGTTAGGGCTCTCCTCTCCATCCTCCCCATCCCCCCCTCCCCCTTCTCCTCCCCCCCCTCCTCCCCCTACTGCTCCTTCTCCCCCATCTCCCCCTCCTCCCCCTCCTCCCCCTCCTCCCCCTCCTCCCCCTCCTCCCCCTACCTCCCCCTCCTCCCCCCCTCCTCCCCTCCCTCCTCCCCCTCCTCCCTCTACTTCCCCCATCACGTACACCTCGAATACCTCAGTATTCCAGATGTTCTCCCTTCCTGATATGGCCTTAGATGTTGCCAGGACGTAAAATTCCAACAACATACAACAACATCAGTGTTCCATGGTGAATATTGGAATAGCTCCGTATTCCATGGTGAATATTGGAATAGCTCAGTATTTCATTGTGAATATTCGAACAACCGAGTATTCCATGGTGCATATTTGAATACCTCAGTATTTCATGGAGAATATTTGTATTCCATGGCATATATTGGAATAGTTCAGTATTCCATGGTGAATATTAGGATACCTCTGTATTCCATGGTGAGTATTAGAATACCTCAGTATCCCATAGATCATAGTATTTGAATATCCCAGTATTCTATGGTGAATATCGGAATATTCCAGTATTCCATGGTGAATAGTTGAATACCTCAGTATTCCATATCTAATATTGGAATACCCCAGTATTCCATGGTGAATATTTGAATACCTCAGTATTCCATATCTAATATTGAAATATCCCAGTATTCCATGGTGAATAGTTGAATACCTCAGTATTCCATATTTAATATTGGAATATCCCAGTATTCCATGGTGAATATTGGAATAGCCAGTATTCCATGGTGAATATTGGAATATCCAAGCATTCCATGGTGAATATTGGAATATCCCAGTATTCCATGGTGGATATCGGAACAACCTCAATATTCCATTCAGGATATTGGAAGAGGCCAATATTGCATGGTGAATATTGGAATAGTAGGCGCATATTCTGTGGTGAATACTGGAATACCTCAGTCTCCATGAAGTTATTGGAATACCTAGAGACTATGGAAACACCTGAGCACCTCCTGGAACGTTGGTGTACCGTGGCGACCTCTTGCGGCGCCTGATCCATGGCACTGCTTTATTTGGCGTAACTAATACAGTGTGTAGCTCTTTTTTCAAGCCGGTCACCTTGGGACCTGGGTATCGCCGAATTACAGAAAATGTCACACTCCACATACTGTCAGATTACGTACATGTTTCTGTGTTCTCAAATGTAGAACCAAGTTTAAAACGGGAAATAGAAAAACCGTTAATGCTTCCGAATGACGTTTTTATCGTTTCATGTGACCAGAGTGGGTGGCCGAATGAGTAGAGCGTCCGTCTCCTGTTTTGGGAGATCGGGAGATCCGAACCCATGACATCGTGGGTTCGAATCCTGGTCGAGTCAAACCAATGACTTAAAAATTGATACTTATTGCTTGCTAGCCTGGCGCTCGGCATTAGTAGGATAAGGCAAGGACTGGTTGGCTCAGTGTCAGGATAATGTGACTGAGTGGGATATCAGGTCATGGTGCTGGCGGCCTAGTTTCCTAGTGGGGCAACACTATAAAGTTGCCATGAGTGCACACTGTCACAAGTCGGTACCCGTCCTGATATAACCTTCAATGTTGCTAGGAGGTAAAAGAACAACAAACAAACAATATCGTTCCACGTAATATATATAGCCCAAAAACTAAAAATAGCAGTGATAGGTCAGATTACATAAAAAATCAGATTCAAAACACACCAGACGGGATGGCTGGATGAGTTGAGCGTCCGTCATCCGTTTTGGTAGATTGTGGGATTCGAACCCATGGGTCAAGAGATTTGGCATGCTTGCCCAAATTAATTTACCATGATTACGCTTCAAATATCTAAACATTTAGCCATTTAAAATACGAACCCATGGGTTCGAACCCTGGTCGAGTCAAACTAATGACTTAAAAAGTTATGCTTGTCGCTTCCCAGACAGGTGCTCGGCATTATTAGGATAGGGCAAGGGCTGGTTGGTTCTGTGTCAGGATAATGTGACTGAGGGGGGTATCAGGTCATGGTGCTGGCGGTCTGGTCTCCCAGTGAGGCAGCACTATAAAGTCCAACAACCAAACAACAACCAATCTTCTCTTCACAGCAAGAAAAAAGAGATTTCATCTAGAACAAACGCCCTTGTAAGGAACCAGTATCAGTTGTCCTCTTGTCTCCAATCGATGTTTTTTGTTGCTGCCATTTCTCATTAAATGGATTTAAAGAATAGTCCAATGGTTTTGAGTTTCTACCATTTTCTGAGATAAATATATTAGGTTGATCATTATAATTTATATTAAAGTTTGAAGTGACTCTTATTTTAATGGCTAAATTTTTAGATATTTGAACTGCAATCATGCTAAATTAATTTTGGCAAGCATGCCAAACCTCTTAACATTGGCTTCTGCGGTGAAAGGTTCTTTTCTATAGACGAGATCACGGTTCTGACTGCGCATGCACTGAAAATGGCGCTGGCAGCAAAGCAAAGGCGTACAGCCATTGAATTTGCCGATACGCATAGGGCCACTGTATTCAAAATTAATAGAAATACATAATGATTTGGCATAAACATTTATGCACACATGCAATATAATGATCTGATGAATATAACTAAGAGAAAACTAGCCATAGTTAAGCATTTTGAGCTAGAAACATACAATTCCACACAAAACAATCAGTCACTTTAAGGCTGATATCCGCATCACTATTATTAATTCTTGTTTCAGAGAAATATATAACCAATATCTGATTAACCCTACTAATCTTCTAGTTCTACATATGTCATTAACCATAGGATATAAATCAAAACATGAATAAAATAAGTAAAACTGACTCTGGCTATGGCTTTAACAGTAGTCTGAGTGCCCAGATTTGTCTAAATCTAAATGCACATGGCATAAGATGTGCTGGTTATATTGATGTAAATGCAATGCTGGATAAAAGATTAATATCTTAATTTATTATATATATTTTTTTAGTTGGTATTCTATGTATCAAAGAAGAGCTGAGATGAGCTGAAACTAGCACATTTCATAGCTGCACCCAGTGTATTAGCATGTGCCATGTGCTTCTCGCGGGTTTGTTTTTCTTCCACGTATCACACAATACACCGCACCGCTGGAATGGTGATGTAGTCTATTGCCTCCGTATCCCCTTCAGTGTGGCAACAGATATTTAATAAGTGCACCAGTATCTAAGTTAGATCTTCAGACTCAAATCTAGCTAATTGGTTTGGCTTTGAAAATTTGATGGTTTCATCGGACTATGCAGCTTTAACAAAAGAGAAGAAGCGACATGCTGGAAATGTCGGATCAAATGTGGACAAGCGCTTTAGAAAAATGTCATCATTTCGTCAAATTGTGCAGCTTTAATGTATGTAGTAGGCTGCACTCCCAGCACCAGCGAAGAGGTCACGTGTGCAGGTAGGCGGCAGTCGGCGGGTTGCATCAGGGGAGCCATGGTGGTCTAGTGGTTAGGGCGCTCATCCCAGGGTTGACAGAAATACGGCTTAGCGCCCTCTCTGCTACTTATTAGTAGGCACGGTGCCTTGTATGTTTCCAAAATACACATCCCCGACTGAGATATTGTCAGAATGGAGAATCGGGGACCGGAAATTGCTGGTCGTTCACGGCTTCCAACGTCCCAGACTCCTCAACTTCCGCATCTCCTCACCGCCACACCATCGCTCCCCTCTCTCCTCCACCCTCCCCTCCACTTCCACACCTCCACATCACCACACCTCCACACCTCCACACCTCCACACCTCCACCTCCTTCTCCTCTAACCTTCCATCCACCTACACTCCCCACCTGCACACCTCCACTCTGCCGTCCACCCCCCTCTCCTCCACCCTCCTGCTCCCCTGCTCTCCAACTCCAGCACCCTCTCCCCACCTCTCTCTCCCTCTCTCCACCTCCCCTCTCCCCAGTTGTACCTCCGCATCCCCACCTCCACCTCCTTCTCCCCACCTCCATATCTTCACCTCCCCTCTCTCCACCTCCCCTCTCCCCAATTGTACCCCCCCTCCTCCCAACCTCCACTTCCCCATCCTCACCTCCACCTCCTTCTCATGTTCATTCTCCCTTCCACCTCTTCCCCCCGCGCCTTCTCATTCTCTCCGCACCTACACCTCCCTCTTCTCACCACACTTCCTCCTTCCTCCACCCTGCCCTCCCTTCCTTCCTCCACCCTGCCCTCCCTTCCCACCTCTACTCTGCCCTCCTTCCTCCACCCTGCCCTCCCCTCCTTCCTCCACCCTGCCCCTCCCTTCCTTCCTCCCCCTGCCCTGCCCTCCTTCCTCCACCCCGCCCTGCCTTCCTTCCTCCACCCTGCCCTCCCCTCCTTCCTCCAGCCTGCCTTCCCCTCCCTTCCTCCACGCTACCCTCCCTTCCTTCCTCCACCCTGCCCTCCCTTCCTTCCTCAACCCTGCGGTGCCCTCCTTCCTCAATCCTGCCTGCCCTCCTTCCTCCATCCTGCCCTCCCCTCCTTCCTCCATCCTGCCCTCCCTTCCTTCCTCCACCCTGCCCTCGCCTCCTTCATCCACCCTGCCCTCCCTTCCTCAACCATGCCCTCCTCCTCCTTCCTCCACCCTACCCTCCCTTCTTTCCTCCACCCTGCCCTCCATTGCTCCACCCTGCCCTCCCTTGCTCCACCCTGCCCTCCCTTCCCTCCTCCATCCTGCCCTCCCTTCCCTCTTCCACCCTGCCATCCCTTCCCTCCTCCACCCTGCCCTTCCTTACTTCCTCCACCCTGCCCTCCCTTCCCTCCTCCACCCTGCCCTCCCTTCCTTCCTCCACCCTACCCTCCCCTCCTTCCTCCACCCTACCCTCCCCTCCTTCCTCCACCCTACCCTCCCTTCCCTCCTCCACCCTGCCCTCCTTTCCTTCCTTCACCCTGCCCTCCCCTCCTTCCTCACCCTGCCCTCCCTTCCTTCCTCCACCCTGCCCTCCCTTCCCACCTCTACTCTGCCCTCCTCTCCTCCACCCTGCCCTCCCCTCCTTCCTCCACCCTGCCCTCCCCTCCTTCATCCACCCTGCCCTTCCCTCCTTCCTCCACCCTGCCCTCCCCTCCTTCATCCACCCTGCCCCTCCCCTCCTTCATCCTCCCTGCCCTCCCTTCTTTCCTCCACCCTGCCCGCCCTTCCTTCCTCCACCCTGCCATCCCCTCCTTCCTCCACCCTACCCTCCCCCTCCTTCTTCCACCCTGCCCTCCCCTTCCTCTCCTCCACCCTGCCCTCCCTTCCCACCTCTACTCTGCCCTCCTTCCTCCACCCTGCCCTCCCTTCCTTCCTCCACCCTGCCCTCCCTTCCCTCCTCCACCCTGCCCTCCATTCCTTCCTCCACCATCCCCATCTCCCCATCTCCTACTCCCACCTCCACACCCACCGCCACCCCTACCTCGTCCATCCCTTCCCACCCTCCAGGCCCACCCATCCCCACCCCAACCATCACTCGCGTCTTGCACCCAACATGGCGGGGCGGGGAGGGGGGAAGCTTGTGGGGTGTCCGCGAAACATTTAGTGACACAAGCCACCGAGGTGCTCAACAGAATCTGAATGATCCAACAAGCATCCAGATAACACCCAGCGACTGGCACTGACCTTGACTGACGAATGTGTCAGTGATTCTGATTGGCCAGCGAGCAAGGCTGTGCCGGTGTGTGTGTATATGTGTGTGTACATGGGCGTGTGTGTCGGGGGGGGGACCCACTGCACCAGCAGTTTCCCCAGAATAATGGCGACAGGAATAGAATTAATTATGCGAATGTGTGTTCTAAAATACCCCTCCATAGCTCAAGGAATGTTTATAAATCTTTTCGCCGGATAATTTATTTCCAGCTGGTTTCATTTTAAAGTTGGTTTTTTTTTATTTGATTTATTTTTAGTGTTTTACTGGAAATGACTGTTAGTAAGACATGTCACGAGGAGCATTGTGGGTGCGATGACGTATGAGCGCGGATGATTCTGATTGGTCGTGAGGGGGTTGGGGATCTGGGGGGAGGGAGGGGGGCTGGTAGCTAAGTGGCAGGGTTGGGGGTAGATACAAGATTCACCCCGTACTGCTGCAGTAGGGGTGCAAACCAATGCTATGTAAAAGCTGTCGAAAATGCGGGTCAAAGAATTGAGAGCCTAATTTCACAATCTAAGAAGCAACAATTATTCTTTACATATGTCTTATTGATAGCCCGCTACCTTTGAGTTGAAAAATATAATATAATATCTAGTTTAATAAGATTTAAAAGTGAAATCGACGGCGTTCTGTGGCCGCCATCTTGTCTTTTTGCATTCTCTCCCATTTCACCAACTCTGTGCCTATAGAAGTATCCATTTGATACTGGAGGCAGACATTCTATCTACTCCCTGCTCCATACTAAAGCTATTTTCGCCAGTATTTAGACTACGTTGTCGTTCACCTGTGTACTGCGAGTACCGGGTGAATCCTTTATCTAGGTTGGGGGGTGATGTGTAGGTGAGGAGTAGAATGGTAGAATGGTGCGCTGGTTTAATGCGTAAATCACCGCCATTTTCACCGTCGCAGTCACGTGATTCGCCAGGTCGTCTGCGCTGGCTAAATGTCGTCTGCGGATTGAAATGTTAGATTGCTATGTGGTTTGTTCCATTGGAAGTTGGCTGTCCCTCGCCCTCCTCCCCCCATCGCACCACCCCCCAGAAGAGTAGTTACATGTTAATAAAGTAGCTAAATGTTGTCTGCGCACTGAAATGTTAGATTGTTATGTGGTTCGTTCCATTGGAAGTTGGCTGTCCCTCCCCCCCTCGCACCACCCCCCAGAAGTCGCTAAATGTTGTCTGCGGACTGAAATGTTAGATTGTTATATGGTTCGTTCCATTGGAATTTGGCTGTCCACCCCAAGAAGAGTAGTAAAATGTTGCTTAAGTCACTAAATGTCATTTGCAGACTTAAATGTTAGATTGTTATGGGTTTCATTCCATTGGAAGTTAGCAGTCCTCCACAAGAAGAGTAGTCAAATGTAGCTAACGTAGCTAAATTTGGTCTGAGGACTGAAATGTTAAAATGTTAGATCGTTATGTGGTTTGTTCCATTGGAAGTTGGCTGTCCCCCCCGCTCCCCCCACAGAAGAGTAGTTAAATGTCGCTAAAGTCGCTAAATGTTGTCTGCTAACTTAAACTGTTGGGTTGAGATGTGTTTTATCGGGTTAATACAAGTCGTCTGCATTCACCAGGAAAGTGATTTGAAGGCGATAAAGTCTGCTGACTGCTGCATTAAAGTTGAATAGTCCGATGGTTTTGAGTTTCTGTCATTTTCTGAGATAAATATATTACGTTGACGGTTATAATGTACACTACTTTAGTTTAAAGTAACTTTTATTTTAAATAGCTCACTTTTGAGATATTTGAAGTGTAAACACGTAATATTAGTTTTGGCAAGCAGTCCAAAACTCTGACACCATAGGCTTCTGCAGTAACAGGTTCTATTAAATGTCCTCAGTATTCCCTTCTATGTGGCAACACATGTTTGCTAAATGCACCAGTTTGCTAAATGCACCAGTATGTTTGCTAAATGCACCAGTATGTTTGCTAAATGCACCAGTATCTAAGTTAGATATGTAGGAGCAAATCTAAATAATTGTTTTGGTTTTAGAAATGTGATGCCTTATTGGACTATGAAGCTTTGCGATGTGCTTCGTTCAACTGAAAGGTGGCCCCATTTACCAGAAGTCTAGTAATAATATCTCAAATGTCGTCTGCTGGCTAGCATGTTAGATTACGATGTATTTTATTTCGATGAAAGTCAGAGCTGGTGAGTTTCGTCTGCTGACTGGTGGATTAAAGTTCCCATACCTGTTGAGTTTTCTTTGTATTTCTTCTTATTTTAAAGTTAAATACATTTGGTTGACAAATATAGCATACTGTACTTTTGTTCTGAGTAACCTTTATGATAATTTATTAACATCAAAGATGTTTGGAGTGCAAGTGTTTAGCATAAGTAGGGCATGTTCAGTGGTTGAAGCTAATAGCCCTGTCACACTACGATGCATCACGCAAGCCTGTGCTGACGGAGGTGATTTTGTGCCAATAAGGCGGTGTACGTCGATATGCGTTACTCAAACATTATGCTTCGTTGTGCATATGTTGGTCTATGTCGATGTATGTCAATATTCATCATTATATGGTGTCACTCGTTAAGGGGTCGTCAAAGTTTTGTGCATGCACAAAACTTTCGATGTTCGACAATGTGTGGCTTTTACGTCAGGCATATGTTATGTATACGTTAGACATACATCAATGTATGTTAGATGTCCATCAGACAAACATTATTGACTATGTTGACCTATGTTGACCTATGTCTGTCGGACGGAGAGCCAGTGGAAACATACAGGCTGTGTATTGACAACCTATTGACAACATATGGATAACGTATGAATAATGTACATCTAATGTACGTTTTGCGTTTCTCTACTGTATAAGGCATACTTCTGGCAATCGAATTACTTATATAATGTTCACCGGCGTTCTGTGAGCGTATTGTGAGCGTTTTTCGCTGGGAGGCACATTAACCATACTTTGGCCATACGTTGGCCATACACTCTACTATGTTTTGTATATGGTATGTATACGTCCACCTTTGCCCCATGCGCCAACAAGTTAGATACATCTTGACGTTTGTAAGTCATTTTAGCCATTGGCCATGTGCTTGTGCAATGCATCGTAATGTGACAGGGCCATAAGTGTAAATACACAATTCATACTTTAACTAGGTCATGTTAAAACTGGTGAGTTGTAATGCTTTTAACAAGGAGTTCCCACAGAAATTATGAGCGCGTACTGTAGTATTTAAGTTGGACATATACATTTGAATCTTGGTAGATATTTAGGTTTTGAAAATATTATGATTTCATCGGATTATGCAACGTTATTATATGTTTTGTTCATTGGCTGGATATTTAGGTTTTGAACACATTATGATGTCATCGGATTATCCAAATTCAATACATGATTTTTTTCAATGAACATCGTCTGTCTTTACAAGTAATGTACACACATGACTGAGACATTGGTTTGACAATGTGTTTTGTTCCATTTAAATCCGTCTGTAATTCACGGCACGGCCTCATTGTGGAGGTGCAAAAATGCATTGTGTTTCATTGAAAGTGTTTTATATTCACAAGTCATAGTATTTCGAAGGAATCGAATGTCGTCTGCCTTCCTCCCAGCAGACGACATTTCATTTAGCTATCACGGACGCCTCTTGTGGATGCGAGGTAGACGAAATCAGAAGAGCATGGCCGTGTGTGTGTGGCCGTGTGTGTGGTTGTGTATGTGTGTGGCAGTGTTTGTGGCAGTGTGTGTGGGGCCGTGTGTGTGTGTGGCCGTGTGTGTGGCAGTGTGTGTGTGGTTGTGTATGTGTGTGGCTGTGTGTGTGGCAGTGTGTGTGTGGCCGTGAGTGTGTGGCAGTGTGTGGGTGGCAGTGTGTGTGTGGCAGTGTGTGTGTGACAGTGTGTGTGTGGCCATGTGTGTGTGGCCGTGTGTGTGGCAGTGTGTGTGGCCGTGTGTGTGGCCGTGTGTGTGGCAGTGTGTGGGTGGCCGTGTGTGTGGCCATGTGGGTGGCAGTGTGTGTGTGGCCGTGTGTGGCAGTGTGTGGGTGGCCGTGTGTGTGGCCGTGGGTGGCCGTGTGTGTGGCCGTGTGTGCGGCAGTGTGTGGGTGGCAGTGTGTGTGTGGCAGTGTGTGTGGCCATGTGTGTGGCAGTGTGTGTGTGGCAGTGTGCGTGGCAGTGTGTGTGTGCATGTGTGTGTTTGGCTGTGTGTGTGGTTGTGTGCATGGCAGTGTGTGTGGCCATGCGTGTGGCAGTGGGTGTGTGGCTGTGTGTGTGTGGCCATGTGTGTAACAGTGTGTGTGTGGCTGTGTGTGTAGCCATGTGTGTGTGGCCGTGTATGTATGTGTGTGTATGTGTGGCAGTGTATATGTTGCAGTGTGTGTGTGACAGTGTGTGGCAGTGTGTGTGTGGCAGTGTGTGTGTGACAGTGTGTATGTGTGTGTGTGGCTGTGTTTATGTGTGGCTGTGTGTGTGTGCATGTGTGGTCGTATGTGTGTGTTGCAGTGTGTGTGTTGGAGGGGGTGTGTGATCTACCTGCAGCACGGGGCGGCCCCTTGGATTTCCACGGGGGCCCGCTATAACAACAACCAGCACCTGCCACCAGCACCAGTATTTAACCAGGGGTGAAAGATCTCCACGATTTCGCCGGTTTAGACGATTTTTGAAAACCTGCCATTTGTTGCTTCTAAGATAGTTGGATAACTACACATATATTCTTCATCTATTACTCCAATAAATCAAATAAAAATTCACTGGCATTTAGCTATCACAGCAAAGATGCTACTAGACACTGTATCTTTGGTGCCAGGTTATCTGTGATGCCCCTCCCTCTCCCACAGTGACCCCCACCCCTCACTCCCCTCCTCCCTCTCCCACACTCACCCGCATCCCTCACTCATCTCCGCCCTCCCTCTCCCACACTCACCCCCAATCCCTCACTCCCATCCTCCCTCCCTCTCCCACACTCACCCCCATCCCTCACCCCCCTCCTCCCTCCCTCTCCCACACTCACCCCCACCCCTCACTCCCCTCCTCCCTCCCTCTCCCACACTCACCCCCATCCCTCACCCCCCTCCTCCCTCCCTCTCCCACACTCACCCCCATCCCTCACTCCCCTCCCCTCCTCTCCCACACTCACCCCCATCCCTCACTTCTCTCCTCCCTCCTACTCTCCCCACTCATCCCTACCCTCACTTCACACGGTTGGTTGTTGGAATTTTATGTCCCAGCAACATCTAAGGCCATATCAGGACGGATACCGACTTGTGACAATGCACCATGATGGTGACTTTATAGTGCCGCCCCACTGGACGAGCAGGCCACCAGCACCATGACCCGATATCCCACTCAGTCACATTATCCTGATACCGAGCCAACCAGTGCTTGCCCTATCCTAATAATGCTGAGCGCCTGGCTAGGAAGCGACAAGTATCAATTTTGTAAGTCGTCATTGGTTTGACTCGGCCAGGAATTGACCTTCAGACCTTCCGCATGGAAGGTCTGCGCTCTACCGATTTGGCCACCGCGTCCGGTACTTTACAGGGTGGGGTGTTTTTCCCTTACATGAAGATGCGGAATGTTTCTCATTGTCAGGAAATCACAGAAAATTACAATAAGTCAAGTTCCATACAGTGTCAGTAGTGAGTCTCCAACCATAGTCTTAGCACCATGACAATGACTAGTCATTACAGACTCCGCTTGGAGAGCCTTCTGCTGTCATTGTTCTGAGCCTATTATCGCCCTGCTCGCCATGTATTTCCGCTTGTTTTCTGCGAGGCCGCTTTCATCCCTGATACACGCCGGGTACAAGACAAGGACTGACGGGGTGGTGAGGCTACCCGGAATCAGGGATCAGGGATCAGGGATCGGTTGGAATTTGATCCGGGCATATCTGTTATATTAGCGCATGAACGGAGGTCGGGCATTTGTGGGGCATTTGTGTGGGGCATTTGTGTGGGGCATTTGTGTGGGGCATTTGTGTGGGGCATTTGTGTGTGGGGGTGGGGGATGGAGGCGGGAAGGGGATGCCTGGATGTGTGAGATATGGGCCAGGAGAGGGGGTGGGGGTAGGAAAGGGATGGGGATAGAATGGGAAGGGAAAGGGCGGAGAGAGAAGGGGTCGTGAAGAGTCTTGGATAGGGAGAGACTGGAGAAGGGAGAGAAGGGGACATGGACAGAAAGGGGCAAGGAGGGACTTTGACAGGGAGAGAAGGGGACGGGGAGACACTTGGATAGAGAGAGCCTGGAGTAGGAAGAGAAGGGGACAGGGAAATAATAGGACAGGGAGAGAATTGGATAGAGAGAGCCTGGAGTAGGGAAAGAAGGGGACAGGGAAATAACGGGACAGGGAGAGACTTGGATAGAGAGAGAGTCTGGAGTAGGGAGAGAAGGGGACAGGGAAATAAGGTGACAGGGAGAGAATTGGATAGAGAGACCCTGGAGTATGGAGAGAAGGGGACAGGGAAATAATGGGGCAGGGAGAGAATTGGATTGAGAGAGCCTGGAGTAGGGAGAGAAGGGGACAGGGAAATAAGGTGACAGGGAGAGAATTGGATAGAGAGAGCCTGGAGTAGGGAGAGGGGAGAAATAGGGGACAGGGAGATTAAGAGGCTGGAGGGAGAGGGACAGGAAATGGGGCAGGGAGAGAATTGGATAGAGAGAGCCTGGAGTAGGGAGAGAAGGGGACAGGGAAATAAGGGAACAGGGAGAGAAGGGGACAGGGATAGACTTGGATAGAGAGAGCCTGGAGTAGGGAGAGAAGGGGACAGGGAAATAAGGTGACAGGGAGAGAATTGGATAGAGAGAGCCTGGAGTAGGGAGAGAAGGGGACAGGGAAATAATGGGGCAGGGAGAGAATTGGATAGAGAGAGCCTGGAGTAGGGAGAGAAGGGGACAGGGAAATAAGGGAACAGGGAGAGAAGGGGACAGGGAGAGAAGCGGACAGGGAAATACGGGTACAGGCAGAGAAGGGGACAGGGAGAGAAAAAGACTTGGAGAGGCTTGGATAGAGAGAAACTGGGGCAGGGAGAGAAGGGGACAGGGAAATAAGGGGACAGGGAGATCCTTGGATAGGGTGAGACTTGGATAGGGTGAGACTTGGATAGAGAAAGATTTGGACAGGGAGAGAAGGGGACAGGGAGACACATGGATCGGGAGAGACTTGGACAGGGAGAGAAGGGGACACGTAAGAGGGAACAGGGACAGAAGAAGACAGCGTCAGAATGGGTCAGGGAGGTACTTGGACAGGAATAGACTTGGACAGGGTGAAACTAAAATAGGGAGAGAAGAGGAAGAGAGTGAGAGGGCAGAATGCAGGGTGTGAGAGCTAAATAGTGAGAGAGTGGAAAGGAAAAGACAGCAAGAATGACTTACAGCGTGAGAGCGTGAGGGGGCGGTTGGTGGAATTGGGGGTGAGGTGGGGTGGGGGTGGGGGGGTCCTCTTGCCACTTTCCACTTTCCACTTTCCACTTTCCTCTTTCCACTTTCCTCTTTCCACTTTCCACTTTCCACTTTCTACTTTCCACTTTCCATTTTCCACTTTCCTCTTTCCTCTTTCCACTTTCCTCTTTCCACTTTCCACTTTCCATTTTCCACTTTCCTCTTTCCATTTTCCACTTTCCTCTTTCCACTTTCCTCTTTCCTCTTTCCACTTTCCTCTTTCCACTTTCCACATTCCACTTTCCACTTTCCACTTTCCTCTTTCCACTTTCCACTTTCCACTTTCCCTCAATGTGATCTGCTGAAGCAGAACCGGGCACCAGCCCGCCTGCTGAGTTACGACTGGGGACCAGTGAAACAGCACTGCGCAGACTGGTGCCCTGCCACCTGGCGGCTGACAGGGAAGTAGGGCAATGTTACCACTGAGGCATAAGCATATTCAGCGCAAAACGGAGCAACCCAACTAGCCATGGTGTGACCCAACCAGCCACGGTTGAACTCGTTTCAGCTCGTTTAAACTTGTTTCCGGTACAAAGGCTAGGGGACCAGGTTGGAAAGTGAGTGATAATAGATGAAAACTCCTGTGCCTCTGCCTATGCAAATGAATGCCAGGGGACCAGGCTAGACCTCCACAGAGCTAGCAGTGTAGTCAAATATTATTTGTCAAGCTTATTTTTCAGACATTATCACATATTTATGTATCTTTTGCACAGATTAAATTGTTTGAAGTATATTTGAAATTGATCTACATTGATTTCTGTTTAAATCACACAATATCCCTACTTACTGAATGGGAAACTCATCCTGCAAGGGTATGCTCGATATGACCCAGTGGTGAGCCGTTTTTCATCCTTTCGTCACTGTGGACCCTTCTCCACTGAGGCCACATTGAGGTCCCGCCATCTATAATTCACTGCGCAGCAGCGCATGCGCACTATTACTCACCGGGTGCTTAGCGACAGCGTTTGTCACTTTCATCGTGTTGTCATGAAAACATGGGATAGGTGAATGTGTGTGTGGTGGGTGGGGGGGGGGGGGAGGAGCGGCCAAAAATACAACAGTGTTCGGCTTGCGGAACGCGTGTGGGTTGACATAGCGATCGGTGACTTGGGAATGTTGATTTATAAATCGTTGTGTCTTTAAAGCTGCATAGTCTGATGAAGCATCAAATTTTCAAAACTAAAACAACTATCTACATTTGATTCTACCTATCTAGCATAGATACTGATGCACATATTAAGCATTTTTATTTCCACATAAAAGGGAATACTGGGGCAATTTAATAGAACCTGTTACCGCTGAAGCCTGTGGTGTCAGAGTGTTGGTGTGCGTGCCAAAACTAATTTTGCATGTTTGTGCTTCAAATATTTCAAAACGTAGCCATTTAAAATAAAAGTTACTTCAAACTAACGGAAGATAGATTATAGCGTAACAATAAATTCAATATATTTATCTCATAAAAATGACAGAAACTCAAAACCATCAGACTATACAACTTTAAACCGATGTGTTTTCATTTTCGAGTGGGATGGCTCCAAGCAGATTTCAGCGATGTATTTTGCTGTAGAGAGCGGGTAAAGTTATTTAGGCGGTAAGCTGCCAATAAGGTATTGTGATGGGGCCCTTTCTCGGCCGCGTGGAACTTGACCCTCACACTGTAGACCCCCCAAGCAACCAGGAGAAGAAGTATGTATGCTTCTTTCGTCTTTAATCTCCGCTCACTGCGGCATCCACGATCAAGTGACTCGCCTCTGCCCTGCTAGGTCCCACGTCAACTTCCGGGGGAGGTTACACTAGCCGCATGTAATAGATGGCAGCCCTGTTGCGGCGCTGCCCGCCGGCTACCGTACCGCGACCTATCGCTATGAACTGCGACGGTGTCGGAGCAGTCCTTGCTGCCACCATATGGTAGTGGAGCTCATGTCTGGACTACTACAGTATGATGCATTCCGCTTGTAATATGCTACCTGGGGTAAAAGCCACATAGTCCGATGAAATGTGCTTGCCAAATTTAATTCAGCATATTGTCACTTGAAATATATCCAATGTTGGTCATTTAAAGTTGCATAGTCCGATGGTTTTGAGTTTCGGCCATTTTTCTGAGATAATTATATTAAATTAATTGTTATAATTTACCTTACTTTATTTTGAAGTAACTTTTATTTTAATGGCTAACTTTTGAGATAGTTAAAGTATAAACATGCTAAATTAGTTTTGGCAAGTACTCCAAAACTGTGACACCATAGGCTTCAGTAGTACAAGGTTCAATTAAATTGACTCAGTATTCCCTTCTATGTAGCAACTAATGCCTAATGATTGCATCAGTATCTAAGTTAGATATGTAGGGTCAAATCTAGATAATTACTTTGGCTTTGAAAATGTGATGCTTCATCGGACAACTTAAAACTAATATAAAGTGGATTGGTTATGGTTAGATCAAAGATTCACCCGGTACTTGTAGTACACGGGTGAACGATAAAATAGTCTAAATACGGGCGAAAATAGCTTTAGTATGGAACAGGGAGTAGAATGTCTGCCTCCAGTATCAAATGGATATTTATATAGGCACAGAGTTGGTGAAATGGGAGAGAATGCAAAAAGACAAGATGGCAGCCGTAGAACGCCATCAATTTCACTTTTAAATCTTATTAAACTAGATATTATATTATATTTTTCAACTCAAAGGTAGCGGGCTAATAATAAGACAGATGTAAAGAATAATTGTTGCTTCTTAGATTGTGAAATTAGGCTCTCATTTTCATTGACCCGTTTTTTCGACAGCTTTTACATAGGTTGGTTTGCACCCCTACTGCAGCAGTACGGGGTGAATCTTGTATCTAGGTTATGATCAATCTAATAATGTATTTATCTCAGAAAATGGCAAAAAAAAAACACCATCGGACTATGCAGCTTTAATCAGATTGTAAATGTCACACTGCAGCTTTATCAGAGTACTCTATATCAGCCAGTTAGCCCAATCCACTAATTGTCATACTTCTGTACACTATTTACTAACTGACAGTTCTTTTCCTGTCCTTTTCAGGTGAGTTGACCCCTGACCTCCGTCACACCAGACCACGTGGTCTACCTTCTGTTTGGTGTCTCTTCTTAGTGCGGCGAACTGGCCGATCTACTTCTCTTAGGGCGTAATTGATTAATCAACTCGGGTCACCCGAGCCACTTTTTGGCGCATGCGCACATCCTACAAACTCGAGTTGAATAAACGAATACGCTCGGGTGGACAAAATGGTGGCTTAATCTAAAACTTAATATTTTTTTTCAATAACCGACAGAAGTACTTTAAAATAGCATTTAAAGTTTTTTCTGATTGTAGAACCTGAAAATCTGGGTTATTAAAAAAAAAAGCATTAAAACAACACCTAGAAGTTGTACTGGTAGCTGTTATCCTACAGGTACCAGCAGAGATGTGACGTCATCGCTCCTAGAAACCCCAGCCAAGAGGTGGGTTACTGGGGTCGGATTGTTTTGCACACGGCACGTGTATTTCTTGACTCCACTCACGGTGTTCGATTTGAAATTCTAGCAACTCGGGTGACCTGAGTCACCCGGGTCGTGTTAATCGATTACGGCCTGAGTGAGTAACAGCCCCAGTCGATGCCCGAGGCCGTAGGTGGAGTGCCTGATTCATAGGGCAACACCCGAAGAGTTAGGGTGTCATTTCTTTTTTATTCTGGAGGGCAAGGAGCAATGCAATGATGAAGACCAATTGTCCGCAATTGAAATTTCCCCTGCTTAATCAACTGATGTACAATATATATATATATGTATATATATATATATATATATATATATATATGTCATGGGTGCGATGAAAATGGGAAATATTGGGCCTAGAGCGGGACTCGAACCCACATCTCTTTGCATTCCGGGCCAGTGTCCTAACCATTACACCACCTAGGCTCCCTGATATCAACACGCTCCCCACGCCTACCTGTCTATGTGGTTACTTGCCTGAGAGTTCAGTGCAGACCACTACCCTCATCCCCCTGGAATTGTAAGTCTTTTAGTGCTTACAATTACATACATACATGCAATGCACTAACACATACATACACAGGGTAGGTTCAACACCCATACAGTGCTTAGCTTGTATAGGATCATGGTCATGGCAACCAGTGTCATGGGGGTGATGAAAATGGGAAATATTGCGCGTAGAGTGGGACTCGAACCCACATCTCTTTGCATTCCGGGCCAGTGTGCTAACCATTACACCACCAAGGCTCCCTGACATCACTATACTACCCACGCCTACCTGTCTATGTGGTTACTTGCCTGAGAGGTCAGTGCAGACCACTACATATATATCAAATAAAATGTGCTTAATGACTGGTTTTGGTTATTTTTGGTGTCATTTTAAATATCTAATTACAACAACATTTAATTTATAAAGTAATTGACGTGATTGACAGCTCTAAGCAATGTGCTGCTTTCCCCAACTGTCCGGCCCTACTTCTGACAGCGCTGTGTGTGTGGCAGTGTGTGTGGCCGTGGCTGTGGCTGTGTGTCTGTGTGTGTGTGGCAGTGTGTGTGTGGCAGTGTGTGCGTGGCCATGTGTGTGTGTGGTCATGTGTGTGTGGCAGTGTGTGTGTGTGGTCGTGTGCTAACAGATTAACAAATACAAGAAATAAAAGAAGTGAAAGTCAGCACTTGGGAACAGCTGTAGCCCCGGCCTCTCACCACTCTGGTGATGATGTCTGATGTCTGCCACCCGCTACCAGGACCCTCACTCTACAAGCATGCATAATGGTCTACGCCTCTGTGTACACACACACATATATCACTTCCGGTTTTCTTTTTTTAAGAGGTCCCCACTTGTGTTTCTGTGTATTATTCGTCGAGGATGTTTAGATAGATAACACCTCCACAGATCCAGCCAAGGCACCTGGAAGGAGAACACCTGCACAGATCCATCCAACCAACCTGGTGGCCGAATCGCTAAGAGCACAGGCTTCCCGTGTAGAGAAGGTCAGGAGTATGAATCCCAGCCGAGTCAAACCGATGACTTACAAAATTAATATTTGTCGCTACCTCGCGTGGTGCTCGTCATTAATAGGATAATGCAAGGGCTGGTTAGATTAGTATCAGGATAATATGATTTGAGTGGGAAATCTGATCATGGTGCCAGGGGTCTGGTCTCCCAGTTGGACAGTACTATAAAGTCACCATGAATGTGTGCTGTCACAAGTTGGTAGCCTTCCTGATATGACCTTAGATCTTGCCAGGATTTAAAACCCCAACAAATAAAACAAGCGAACAGACGCTCTGGCAATGCACTTCCCTGCTGCCTTTGATGGAAGCATTTGAAATGGGGAGAAATGTACATATATTATGTATATATATGCTGTATAAGCAATTATACGAGTATAATTATCTGGAAACCGATCGTATATGAACTTGTTCATATCAACCTGACACCACACCAATTAACTGACACTCCTTCAGTCATCTACTGGTCAGGCCTTCTGCCTCGCCTGGTGGCGCCACCTGCTGTGTCCTCCTCACCTGTCTCTGCATCACACCTGTACCACTCACTTCAAAATATTTATATAAATAGAAGAGGTCTTTTGTCCAATTGGCTTTGCGCTGTCTTGAATTAAACCGCAATACCGGCTTGAACTGTTTGAACGCACCCATTCTTCCATCTGCACCTGGTTGGCAACTTTTTCTTTTCTTTTTTTTCGCACATTTGTTGATTAAGCGTGGACATTTCAAGTGTGGGCGATTGGTCTTCCTCACTCCACTTCTCATTGCCCTATCCTAATAATGCCGAGTACCTGGCTAGGAAGCGACAAGTATCAATTTTGAAGTCATTGGTTTGACTCGACCAGGGTCCCATGACCTTCAAAAACGGGAGACGGACGCTCACATCATTCGGCCATCCATTCTCGCTGCTTTTCGCCAGGATGCACTATGAACAAACTGCTCTCGTAAAGAACTAACTGGTCACTTCCGAAATAGCAACGTTGGAATCCTCCCAGCGACTAGTCAGGTTCCTGGCTATGTTGTGGTGGGCGATGGGAGGTGAAGCACAGTGTAGCAGCACTACATGCTGCTACACATGACACAAAGTGATACATTAATTATTATTATTATTATTATTATAAAAATATTACCTTGTGCAAATTCACTGCAATCCACACCAGAAATAAGATCTAGGGTAAAAACGTAACTTTGCTTCGGTCATCAGGAACCATGGGTTCAGAATGAGCTGTGATGGATAGCGTTGATGGCAGCAATCTAGTGACTGCCTAGTGACTGTAAGGTGAATGCCTAGTGACTATCTAGTGACTGCTTAGAGACTGCCTGATGACTGCATAGTGAGAGCCTAGTGACTGTTTAATGGCCACATATTGACTGATTAGTGACCACCTAATGACTGTCTAGTGACCACCGAGTGACTGCTTAGTGACCACCTAGCAACTTCTCAGTGATCACCTAGTAACTGCTTAGTGACCACATCATTACTGTTTAGTGACCACCTACTAACTACTTAGTGACTACATAGTAACTGCTTAGTGACCCATTAATAACTGTTTAGTGACCACCTAATAACTACTTCGTGACCACATAGTAACTGCTAAGTGACCACTTAATGACTGCTTAGTGACCACCTAATAACTGCTTAGTGACCACCTAGTAACTGTTTAGTGACCACTTAATGACTGTTTAGTGACCACCTACTAACTGCTTAGTGACCACCTAGTAACTGCTTAGTGATGACATAATTACTGCTTAGTGACCACCTAGTAACTGCTTAGTGACCGCTTAATAACTGCGTTGTGACCACCTAGTGACTGTCTAGTGACAACCTAGTTACTACTTAGTGACAACCTAGTAACTGCTTAGTAACTACCTAATGACTGCTTAGTGACAACCTAGTAACTGCTTAGTGACCGCTTAATGACTGCTTTGTGACCACCTAGTGACTGTCTAGTGACAACCTAGTTACTACTTAGTGACAACCTAGTAACTGCTTAGTAACTACCTAATGACTGCTTAGTGACAACCTAGTAACTGCTTAGTGACCGCTTAATGACTGCTTTGTGACCACCTAGTGACTGTCTAGTGACAACCTAGTTACTGCTTAGTGACAACCTAGTACCTGCTTAGTAACTACCTAATGATTGCTTAGTGACCACCTAGTAACTGCTTAGTGACTGCTTAATGACTGCTTTGTGACCACCTAGTGACTGTCTAGTGACAACCTAGTTACTACCTAGTGACAACCTAGTAACTGCTTAGTAACTACCTAATGACTGCTTAGTGACAACCTAGTAACTGCTTAGTGACCCCTTAATAACTGCTTTGTGACCACCTAGTGACTGTCTAGTGACAACCTAGTTACTACTTAGTGACAACCTAGTAACTGCTTAGTAACTACCTAATGACTGCTTAGTGACAACCTAGTAACTGCTTAGTGACCGCTTAATGACTGATTTGTGACCACCTAGTGACTGTCTAGTGACAACCTATTTACTGCTTAGTGACAACCTAGTACCTGCTTAGTAACTACCTAATGATTGCTTAGTGACCACCTAGTAACTGCTTAGTGACTGCTTAATGACTGCTTTGTGACCACTTAGTGACTGTCTAGTGACAACCTAGTTACTACTTAGTGACAACCTAGTAACTGCTTAGTAACTACCTAATGACTGCTTAGTCACAACCTAGTAACTGCTTAGTGACCGCTTAATGACTGATTTGTGACCACCTAGTGACTGTCTAGTGACAACCTAGTTACTGCTTAGTGACAACCTAGTACCTGCTTAGTAACTACCTAATGATTGCTTAGTGACCACCTAGTAACTGCTTAGTGACTGCTTAATGACTGCTTTGTGACCACCTAGTGACTGTCTAGTGACAACCTAGTTACTACTTAGTGACAACCTAGTAACTGCTTAGTAACTACCTAATGACTGCTTAGTGACAACCTAGTAACTGCTAAGTGATCTCTTAATGACTGCTTTGTGACCAACTAGTGACTGTCTAGTGACAACCTAGTTACTGCTTAGAGACAACCTAGTACCTGCTTAGTAACTACCTAATGACTGCTTAGTGACAACCTAGTGACTGTCTAGTGACCACCTAGTTACTACTTAGTGACAACCTACTAACTGCTTAGTAACTACCTAATGACTGCTTAGTGACCACCTAGTAACTGCTTAGTGACCAACTAAGGACTGCTTTGTGACCACCTAGTGACTGTCTAGTGACAACCTAGTTACTGCTTAGTGACAACCTAGTAACTGCTTAGTGACCACTTAATGACTGCTTTGTGACCACCTAGTGACTGTCTAGTGACCACCTAGTTACTGCTTAGTGACAACCTAGTACCTGCTTAGTAACTACCTAATGACTGCTTAGTGACCACCTAGTAACTGCTTAGTGACCAACTAATGACTGCTTTGTGACCACCTAGTGACTCTCTAGTGACAACCTAGTTACTGCTTAGTGACAACCTAGTAACTGCTTAGTAACTACCTAATGATTGCTTAGTGACCACATGCTAACTGCTTAGTGACCACATAGTAACTGCTTAGTGACCAACTAATGAATGATTTGTGACCACCCAGTGACTGCTTAATGGCTGAATAATGAATGATTAATGACCACCTAATGACTGTTTACTGACTGCCTAGTGATCACCTAGTGACTGTCTAGTGACCACCTAATGACTGCTTAGTAACTACCTAGTCTGTGCCTCATTACCACCAAGTAATTGCCTTCTGACAACAACGATGACGGGATGGCATAGCGGCTACAGTGTCGACTTCTCTTGCTGGAGGTCCAGGATTCGATTTTCGGCTAAAGGCTGTGCATCTGTAGTGTTAGCAAACCACACCTTTCTGTTGTTAGGAAACCACCACACAGAAACAGTGTTAGTAAGTGGGCCCCACTATATTGGCTCATTTAGGCCCCTGCATTGGGTCCGGTGCCCTAAACTGCCACCTAGCACTGGCCGCCATGCATAATTCAGTATTTAGGAACCTGTCCACAGCCTGATGAGCAGCTCAAGTCGACCAGCTCCCAGCACAGGCAAGCACTCTCCTGGCAGTTGTCCTGCCACTGTGACGCAGTCTAGCGACCATGCACAAATGAGTGTTGGTTGGTTGTTGGAGTTTTACATCCTGGCAACATCTAAGGTCATATCAGGACGGGTACCGACTTGTGACAGTGCACACTCATGGCAACTTTATAGTACTGCTCCACTGGGAATTCAGGCTGCCAACACAATGACCCGATATCCCACTCAGTCACATTATCCTGACACTGAGCCAACCAGTCCTTGCCGCTATCCTATTAATGCCAGGTGCCTGGCTAGGAAGCAACAAGTATCAATTTTATAAGTCTTTGGTTTGACTCGACCGATTCGGCAACACATGACCCGAATCGGTTTGACTCGACCGATTCATGTCACACATGAGGCCCTCGCTCTCCCGATTCGGCAACCACGCCCGGTCTCTGCGCAAATGAACAGGTGCAGTTATAGAGAGTATTGGTCTATAATCAAAGGCACGTTACTATTTCAGCGACTGGGAACTCATTACCGCAATCTCGCCCATGCAAATCTCCAGGTTGGGGAGGCACATGGGAATACATCCAGGCTCGCCATCTATTATGGGTGTCGTCTAAACAATGCCCCCAATGACATATGGAAATTCTGCGCCCATGTTTTAATGTTACAAATTAATTCATTGCCAATATCATGGCTACTGCTATTGAATGTGGAAACTTTGAGAGCGGGTTACGGTGAAAGTGAATCATGGTGAGAGTTGGTCATGGTGAGAGTGGGTCATGGTGAGAGTGGGTTATTGTGAGAGTGGGCCATGGTGAGCGTGGGTTATGGTGAGAGTGTGTCAGGGTGCGGGTGGGGCAGGGTGAGAGTGGGTCATGGTGAGAGTGGGTCATGGTGAGAGTGGGTCATGGTGAGAGTGGGTCATGGTGAGAGTGGATCAAGATGAGGTGCGTCAGTGTGATGTCATAGAGGGTCAGGAGGGACACTCAGAATCAGAATGATGGGCAGGTAGGGACCACGACTGGGTTTTCAAGCCGTCTCTGTTTCTCAAGGTGTATTGAAAAACCAAGACAGTTTTCATATAGAAACAAATAGGGGTGACTTGTCACAGTCTACAACTTCTTTAATATTGAATAGGAAACCTAACACAATATATTATTAGAAAGGGCTTAAAGAATTCTTTGCAGTTTCTATGAAGACAAAATGTTCCCATGAATACTATGTCCACAATTCACGAAATTACATTAAAATAAAGAAATCTGAATTTACCTGTTACATTATGGTGCTTGTATTATTGAAATAGTCATTGTTACTGGGGAAGCACCATGATCTGTTCTAATAATTGCTGGTCTTAGAATCAAAATCTTGTACTTACTTATTGAGCAATAACAAAGAATATGGACATGATGTATGGCACCATATAAACCATTACTCTAATAGACCCACAGGCAGATGTGTTGTTGTTTTAGCAGTCTATCCAATAATGGTCACTGGAGCCACCCATAGAAAAGGATTGGCAACAGTTATGGATGAGTGATCATGACCTACATTCACACTAAGCTGTACATTTGGACAGTATGTATGGGTGCAGTCCCATCCATGTTCAAGTTGCTGAAGCTGTGTTCATGTACATCCTGCTTGCCAACAACCCATTCTATTTGAAATTGCTCATGGGTACAGTCAACTGGATACCATCTGTTAACATACATTTTCACACATCTCTATACATGCACCTGATATATTCTAGTCTAATTGTATATATATATCCCGGCTCACATCTACTGTTATTTCCAGACTACCCCACCATGACTCCCTGTTTAGCCCAGCCGTGACTCCTGGCCTAGCCCCGACATGACTCCCGGCCTAGCCCCGCCATGACCCCCGGCCTACCCCCGCCGTGACTCCTAGTCTACCCCCACCGTGACTCCCGGCCTACCCCCGCCGTGACTCCTGGCCTACCCCCGCCGTGACTCCCGGCCCACCCCCGCCGTGCCTCCTGGCCTACCCCCGCCGTGACTCCCGGCTACCCCCACCATGACTCCTGGCCTAGCCCCGGTGTGACTCCCGGCTTAGCCCTGCCGTGACTCCAGGCCTAGCCCCGCTGTGACTCCCGGCCTAGCCCCGCCATGACTCCCAGCCTACCCCTGCCATGACTCCTGGCATACCCCCGCCGTAACTCCCGGCCTACCCTTGCCGTGACTCCCAGCCTAACCCCGCCGTGACTCCCGGCCTACTCCCAGCATGACCCCAAATCAACATAAATATAATTATAGTGCATATCAGATTATTGTTTAATTGTCTGTAATGTTAGTTTTTGTTATTATTGCCATTATTGCACCCAGGAATAATAGTAGATCTAGTATCATGCTGGAAATAATGATAGAAATAACAATAATACCCCAAGAATGTATGCATATATTTAATGAACATACATATATCCATACTAATGTACATATGTACAAATGTACATACATAATACATATTGAGTACACATACATACATAACCAAAAAACTCCACACCCACACCCAACCCTCCAGTGGCCATTATTGGGTAGATTGCTAAAGCAACAACCCATCTGCCTGTGTGTTTGTTAAATTAATGGTTTATATGATGCCATACATCATGATTTGTTCATGATCTTGGTTATTTATCATTAACTATTATCAAATTCTAATTCTAAGACAAGTGATTATTGAACAGACCAAGGTGGTCCCCCGGTAAAAATGACTAATTCTGTAATACAAGCGCCACAATGTTATAGGCAAAATAATATATCTTTATTTTAATGTAATTTATATTTAATTATGGATATAGTATTCATGGGGACATGTTTTGTTCATAGAAACTGCAAGGAGCTGTTTAAGCCCTTTCTAATGATATATTTTGTTAGGTTCCTTACTCAATATTAAGCAATGTGTAGACTATGACATGTGTTTCTTCAATACGCCTTTGTAAGTTGAGACGGCTTGAAAATCAAGTGGTGGCTCCTACCTGGCGAGTGTAGTGGGCAGTTGAGCTGATGGGGCTGGGGCGGAGGTTGCTGTATACACATCACGTGACTCCCACCGGTCACTTCCGGTAATCACGCACTACTTCTTGGCATGTTTGATGGTGTACCCTGAGTGCGCCTGTCCCCGCCCGTCCGTGCATCCGCATTGATCTCCGCCCGAGAACTCCAGCCTGTGACCGCAGACAGAGTGGCCGGGATGGACTAGCGGCACAGTGATCGCCCCCCTGTGCGGAAGTTTGTGGGTTCCATCCCTAGCCAAGCCAAACGAATTTAACGAAAAATTGTACTTGACTCTCTCTCTGCATCACCCGATCGAGGATAGGGAAAGAATTGGTTGGCTCAGTATCAGCATAATGTGACTGAGTGAGGTATTGTGACGTGGTGCAAGCAGCATCGTATTCCACTGCGGAAGCACTATAAAACCTTCATCATTTTACAGTCACAAGAGTGTACATCCTAACATGACCAGTTTGTTTGACAGGACATAAATCTCCCACTCGATCATTCACACAAAAATCGGTGCTATTTTAATTGTTATCCTATTTTTATTTGAAGTCAGAATTCTTTTTTTTTAAGAGAAAAAAAAGTACCATGTGTACATTCAATTTCTGTAAAATGATGCACTTGTTCGCTGTTTGGCATTGCTCAGGGAGTTATCTGTGACCACGGGATTTGGTGAGCTCGGACATGATTATGGGCAGATATCATAAGTCCCTTACGGTCCAAAGCAATTTTCGGAATGTCATTGTGTTCGCCGGGGTTCTGAGCCATAGCTGCTCCCAGTTTCATACAAATGGAAGCCGCTTTCACGTACAAATACAAATGGAAGCCAGTTTCATATGGATGGAAGCCAGTCACATACAAATGGAAGCCAGTTTCATGCGAATAGAAGCCAGTTTCATAGAAATAGAAACCATTTTCTCATGCAAATGGGAGCCAGTTTCATACGACTGGAAGCCAGTCATGTACAAATGGAAGCCAGTGATATACAAATGGAAGCCAGTTTCGTGCCATGCGAATAGAAGCAAGCTTAGTCAGTTGCTCACAAAGCAGCAACTGACTAAGCTACAAAGGATCCAAAACCGGGCGTTAAGAACAATTTATTGGGGCAAAACACTAAGTGTACAGGAAATGCATGACAAAGCAAACCTAGATTACCTAATGGTTAGAAGAGATTCACATCTCCTATCACTTATGTACAGAAGAGCCAGAGATACCCAATATATAGAAAACACAAAAAGGAATACTAGACGGGCAGATTCCACTCTACTCAAAGTCCCCAAGCCTTCCACAAACAAACTAATTAAAGCACCAATTTACAAAGGCAGCATGATGTGGAACAACCTACCAACCAGAACCAGGGCAGCGTCATCTTACCTAGAATTTAAAAACTCACTGAGAGAACATCGGATTGGGCAGGCCCTTATGCAGTTGCAGTAAAGTATGTTCCATGGCGTCACCATACAGTAAGTGGCAGACCACCAAACCCTCAGCCTCGGTTTCTCACCCCCCCCCCCCCAGCCCCCACTTTTTTATTTGTTGCTGTTCCTCTGTTATCTCCAGTCAACCATATACGATGACAGAGACAGTCCAGGTAAAAAATGTAAAATTTAAGACCTAAATGCACTGGGATTGGTCCCACTGCTTCACTGGTCACAGATGGTCCAGTGTACTATTAACAACTCCACCCCAACAACATAATTCATAAACTCACATAACTAGCTTCATTAGAGTTACACTAGAATTTTTCCTAACAAACCAACATTTATATACCGCTTGCCTAGCTGCAACTGAACATTAAAACTTACTACAAGTTTACCAACTGAATACAGAAGATAACTTCTGCTTACATTCTAAATACTATGTAAATACTCACATTGATCTGACTAATATTGATCTAGTTATGTGACACTACTGTACCATATTGTTATGGAACTTTGGGTTTCAGAATTTCATTGTGTTACATGGTGCAAATTGTCTATTCAACAGGTATTGTACACCTTATTCTATATACCTTTTGTGTAAATAACACTGAATTGACAAATGGCTGGAAGACCAGTGCTTCGGCACTGACAAAAGACTTATTCAGCGGAATAAACATATTTACCACAAAAAAAAACTAAAAAAAGTATCATACAAATAGAAACCACTTTCACATGCAAATGGAAGCCAGTTTGATATAAATGGAAGCCAGTTCCATACGACTGGAAGTCAGTCACGTACAAATGGAAGCCAGTCACATACAAATGGAAGCCAGTTTCATGGCATGCGAATAGAAGCAAGTTTCATACATATAGAAGCCACTTTCACATGCAAATGGAAGCCAGTTCGATATAAATGGAAGCCAGTTTCACATGAATTGAAACCAGTGTCAGCCAAATAGAGGGAATTTTCACCCATAAATTGAAGCCAGTTTCATACAAATGGAAGCCAGTTCAATGCGACTGGAATCCAGTTCCATACGAATGGAAGTCATTTTCAATCAAATATAATCCAGTTTTATATGAATTGAAGCCAATTTCATATAAATGGAAGCCAGTTTCATATGAGTTGAATCCAATTTGATGCGAACGAAAGCCAGTTTCATATGATTGAAGCCAATTTCATACAAATAGAAGCCAGTTTCATATGATTGAAGCCAATTTCATATGAATTGAAGCAAGTTTCATGCAAAAGGAATCCAGTTTCCTACAAATGGAACCAGTTTCCTACAAATGGAAACCAATTTCATATGAATGGAAGCCAGTTTTCGTGCAAAGGGAAACCAGTTTCATACGGAGCAGATATTTTCATGCAAAATGAAGCAAATCATACAAATGGAAGCCAGTTCAGTGATTTAAAGTTGCGTTATGCGCTATGCATTATGCGTTATGCGTTATCACTTTCTCCGCACAGCTTTCAAATCACAAACCTTCGCTATTCACATTCAGTACATGGAAGCCATTCAGTTCGATATTACATAATAGTTTTCTATATTTAGTCAAGACAGGGAAGAGTTAAATAGAAATATATAAACTCAGGAGGACAGGGTTAAAACTCGTAAATAGAGGGCGCCACATGCACCCACGGTCACCATCATGCGTGCAGGTGGGGAGGGGTAGATTTAGCCAATAGGGGACAGTCTGAGGAGTACTGGGGGGGGGGGGGGGAAACAAAAGCAGAGGGGGCTTAGGGAGGGACTTAAAGGCTGCCAGTCAGTATTAGGTGATGGTTGTCAATTAGCATTATATGTGTGTAGCCAGCAGCAACCACTAGGAAACTACCAAATCAGCTGCAGGTCTCACTATATTCTCAAAGCATTTACTATTCTATACACATACATATATATAGTTTAATTTTCGGCGGTACAGTAGCTGTAGGTGGAGTGTGGAGGGCCGGTAGTGGTGTCTGCACAGACAGGTGGCACCCCCCAATATTCTATGAGGTTGAGTCGGCTGGAACAGTAGGCGACTAGATCAAGGCTCCTCCAGTCGATGACTGAGGGAGGAGTTAGGGCTGAGAAGCATATGGAAGCTTCCGGCATTATTATACTTGTATAATGGCTTATACAGCATATATAAATAGTTGGTTGTTTGATGGAGTTTTAAGTCCTGGAAACATCAAAGCTCACATCAAGATGGGTACCGACTTGTACACTCATGGCAATTTTATAGTGATGCACCACTGGAAGACCAGTCCACCAGCATCATGACTTGATCTCCCACTCAGTCACCCTTCACTTGGGATTAGTGCATTGTCAAAATAATGTGACTGCGATATAGCGGGTCTGGCAACTTGGTACCATACTAGAGGCAGCGCTGTACAGCTATATTGAGTGAGGCCAAACTCTAAATGTGAATCCGTCATGAATGTGCACAGAGCCAACCAGTCATTGCCCTATCCTAACATTAGTAACAATGCCGAGCGCCTGGCTGGGAAGTGACAAGTATAAGTTTTTAAGTCATTGGTTTGACTCAACCAGGGTCCCGCGATTTACTAAAGCGGGAGATAGATGCTCAACTCATTCGGCCATCTTGTCTGGTCCATACCCTAAGTAGAATAGCGCTAACACTGCACACTATACCTATCAGCTGCTTATTGCTATGGCAACTCCTCGCATTCTCACAGCATAACATAATGCACATTGACAAAATCTGCTTGGAGCTGTCCCACTGGATAAGACCGTGGCTGTCTAAGGGGATGACAATTTATAGATCTCGATTGCCAAGTCAGCAGCCTTTCTGTAAATAGGTCACATTCTATAGGTCGCTTTAGATTAACAGACACATATGAATGTGTATGTGGCATAATATATTTCATAAGGTATTGTCAATAATTATTAGGGTTACAAGACGCACCTCTCGCGGATTAATATGAAATTAGATGAAACCACATAGTGGCAGAGTCTAGTTTGATATCAATCTGCGATAGGCGAGTCCCATAACCAACTTAGGGCATGGGGATATGGCGTCCCATGTAGCATCCATTGATTTTATTAACTCAATTATAGATTACACACCTGACATTAAGGTATAACTGAGCAATTGTTCTCTTTTTTTAATTAATTATTTCTTAAATAAAAATAATAATTTTAAACTTGGGGATCTTTTTTTAATTGATGAATGTGTTCTGGCTTTGAGCGCTCCTCAGTACGATATGGAAAGTTTGCTCAAGTTCCAAAATAGTCTCCAATATACTTATTCAACGACTTTTTGTATTAATTTAATTTAAATCTTAAAATGTTCAGAGAAGCTGTCCCAGATTTAACACCTGCCCATCATCTGCATTTGAGAACAGATGTTCCTCTTTTAATCTACCTAAGTACTCGCTGATCTACCTCTTTACGATGTAATGTAAACGGCCGGAAGACCAGTGCCTTGTGTATATGTTCTGATGAATAAACTGTTTTTCCAACAAAAACAAAAAAAATGTGGTGAACATATTTGTTCAGTTTAGCAATGTTGTCTGTGAGATGGGTGGTAATTCTGTTCCTTATGTAAAACTAATATCAGATTTTCATAGATTGCACCTGATTTTCTATAGTATGTCTACAGTAAAATCGTTTGTTGTTGGAGTTTTATGTCCTGGCAACATCTAAAGTCATATCAGGATGGGTACGAACTTGTGACAGTGTGCACTCATGGTGACTTTATAGTGCTGTCCCAATGGGAAATCAGGCTGCTGTCACCATGACCCGATATCCCACTCAGTCACATTATCCTGACACTAAGCTAACCAGTACTTGCCTAGCCTAGTAATGCCGAGCGCCAGGCTAGGAAGTGACAAGTTTGAATTTTATAAATCATTGGTTTGACTCGACCAAGAACCAAAATTCCGATCTCCCACACGCGAGGCCCGAGCTCTACCGATTCGTCCACCGCGCCCAGTCACCTGCAGTCAGTAATATGTGGCGTACTGCTTTGGCTTATTGTTGGATGATCATACTTTGGTGTCACCTTGTCCCTGAGGTGACGCGCGGGGCAATAACAACCCACTGCCAACGGTATATATATACCGAGTGGGGTGGCCAAATCTGTAGAGTGTGGGCCTCGCGTTTGGGAGTTCGGGAGTTTAGTTCCCAGTCGAGTCAAACCAATGACTTATAAAATTGATACTCGTCACTTCCTAGCCTGGTGCTCGGCATTAATAGGATAGCACAAGGACTGGTTAGCTCAATGTCAGGATAATATGACTGAGTGGGCTATTGGGTCATGGTGCCCACAGCCTGGTCTCCCAGTGGGGAAGCACTATAAAGTTACCATGAGTGTGCATTGTCACAAGTTGGTACCCGTCCTGATATTACCCTAGATGTTGCCAGGACGCAAAACTCCAGCAGCCAAAGGTATAAATACAGCACTCCATTGCGGCCTCAATGTTCAGTTCCTCGCTAGGCGGTGGCCTTATTGCGCCATTCCAAAGTACCTCGCATCTCGCAATAAGGAGCGAACGCTGTGAGTCCCTGGTCATTGCCGAGTGAATAAAGCAGGGTTTATAAAGCCTTTGGCCATTCGTCTGAGGAAGTGGCTTGTGAGAAATACTGTGACCACCAAATAATGTACACACATTGGCTATTGCGCAGTATATTTGTTTGTTTGTTTGTTTGGGCTTTATGTCCTAGCAACATCTAAGGTCATATCAGGATGGGTACCGACTTGTGATGGTGTGCACTCATGGTGACTTTATAGTACTGCCCCACTAGGAAATCAGGCGGCCAGCATCATGACCCGATATCCCACTCAGTCACATTATCCTGACACTGAGCTAACCAATCCTTGCCCTATCCTTATAATGCCGAGCACCAGGCTAGGAAGCGACTAGTACCAATGTTAAAGTCATTGGTTTGACTCGACCGGGAAGCAAACTTCTGACCTTCCGCACGCGAGGCCCGCGCTCTACCGCGCCCGGTATATTATTGCGCAGTAGACTGAAGTGATTCATTGACTCCATTTTGGTTAGATTCCCAGAATCTGTGCGGTTCTTAATGATATGGCACATGTATCTGAGTGAGGAATTTATGTAAGAAATGGACTGCATTCGAGGGCTGAGTGGGTACAGCACCCCATTTCCATGCGGCAGGTCATTGTTCAGGATGAATCGGTATTTGACTTAAACCAAAGGCTTGCCAGATTATATATTTGAAACTACCTCAAGTTTCATTTAGCGTTGATACAGTCAGTGTCAGGATAATGTAACGGAGATATAGCAGGTATGGCAGTTTGGGACCTTACTACAGGCAGCACTGTAAAGCATCATGAGTGTGCGCTTCATTTGACATTACCACAGTGTCAGAATAATGTGAATGGGATATAGCAGGTATGGTAGCTTGGTACCTTACTACAGGCAGCACTGTAAAGCATCATGAGTGTGCGCTTCATTTGACATTACCACAGTGTCAGAATAATGTGAATGGGATATAGCAGGTATGGTAGGTTGGTACCTTACTACAGGCAGCACAGTAAAGCATCATGAGTGTGCGCTTCATTTGACATTACCACAGTGTCAGAATAATGTGACTGGGATATAGCAGGTATGGCAGCTTGGTACCCTACTACAGGCAGCACTGTAAAGCATCATGAGTGTGCGCTTCATTTGACATTACCACAGTGTCAGAATAATGTGACTGGGATATAGCAGGTATGGTAGCTTGGTACCTTACTACAGGCAGCACTGTAACGCATCATGAGTGTGGGCTTCATTTGACATTACCACAGTGTCAGAATAATGTGACTGGGATATAGCAGATATGGCTGATTGGTACCTTACTACCGGCATCACTGTAAAGCATCATGAGTGTGCGCTTCATTTGACATTACCACAGTGTCAGAATAATGTGACTGGGATATAGCAGATATTGCTGATTGGTACCCTACTAGAAGCAGCACTGTAAAGCTTTATTGGGTGTAAATTTCATTTAGCATTACTGCAGTGTCAGAATAATGTGATTGGAATATCTTGGGTCTGACATTTTGGTACCCTACTATAGGCAGCACTGTAAAGCCTTCTTGGGTGTGCAATTTCATTTAGCATCAGTGCAGTGCCAGAATAACGTGATTAGAATATATCGGGTCTGGCAGTTTGGTACCCTATTAAGGGTAGCACTGTAAAGCTTCTTGAGTGCGCCCTTCACTTGGGATTAGTGCATTGTCAAAATAATGTGACTGCGATATAGCGGGTCTGGCAACTTGGTACCATACTAGAGGCAGCGCTGTAAAGCTATATTGAGTGAGGCCAAACTCTAAATGTGAATCCGTCATGAATGTGCACTCCAACAAGTCGGTGGTGTCAATCCTCCCAAGACCTCACCTGTTACTAGGTCCGAAACCCCCAAGCGTTCAATCAACCTGTCCGAATGGTCTGAGCGTGGTTTCTTTAATAAATGAGGTATTTAATTGATTACCATCATTCCAGCGACACCCCAACCCACACCGCCACCCCCACCCAACCCTCCACCCACACCTCCACCCACACCGCCATCCCCACACCGTGCGATGAGGTCGTCCCCCATCCCGAGAGCCTGCCCCTCGAAAGGCCGGGTCACATACGCGTTAGTGGACGTAGTTGAACGTAGTGGAGGCTAATATAGTTTAACATCGTTGAACGTAGTTGAACGTACTGTCATCCATACTTCTCTGGTACGTTCAACTACGTTCAACTACGTTCAACTACGTTCAACTACGTTCAACTACGTTCAACTACGTTCAACTACGTTCAACTACGTTAGCCTCCACTCCGTTCAACTATGTCCACTAATGTGTATGTGACCAGGCCTTATGGCCCTGTCACACTACGACGTGACGACGTCAGCATAGGGAGAACGTGAAAAACCTTGAGCTCTTGGCGTAGTATGCAAATTTGGGCACAAGTTGAACGTGGATGCAGCGTAGTGGATGAGAGTGTAATGTCGGTAAAGCATAGTGATACCGTCATTCAACGAGAGAGGACAACTTCATTATGCTCACGGAACGTTATGAACGTTATTCCATCACCAGAAGAATGTGACATGACATTACTTATGTCATGAAACGGTGGCAAAACGGTAAACGTACGTTGGACGTCCGTTAGGCGTCCGTTATCCTGACGATTTCACTATGCGGACTGCACGTTCCCACCACCTTTAATGTGGGTCAAAGTAATGCAACGTAGTGCAACGTAGTGCAACGTAGTGCAACGTAGTGCAACGTAGTGCAACGTAGTGCAACGTAGTGCAACGTAGTGCAACGTAGTGCAACGTAGTGCAACGTAGTGCAACGTAGTGCAACGTAGTGCAACGTAGTGCAACATAGTGACCAGCATTTGACTAACGTCCGTTTAATGTCATTGACATTTGCCGAACGTGTACAGAATGTACGGCGAACGTAAACCCTTACGTTCTAATTACGTCGAAAGTTTTGGACAGGTTCAAAACTTTGACGTACACCGACGTAACACGACGTAACGTGACATAGCTCGACATCAAGTCTAACATCATTCTGACGTCATCATAACGTAACCCAACGTACGTCAATGTAATGACAAAACGTGATCACGTCAGGCTTACGTTTGCTTGTTACGTCATAGTGTGACAGGGGTATAAAGGGATGAAGGGTGTGTGGTGGCCGAATCAGTAAAGTGCAGGTCTCCCCTGCGGGAAATCAGGAGTTAGATTCCCAGCCGAATCAAGCCAATGACTTACAAAATTGACACTTGTCGCTTCCTCGATTGTCGCTCAGCATTACTACAATAGGGTAATCACTGGTTCGCTTCATGTCAGGATAATGACTGAGTGGGATATCAGATCATGGTGCTGGTGGCCTGATTTCCTCATGGGACAGCACTATAAAGTCACCATGAGTGTGCACTGTCACAAGTCCGTACCTCTCCTGATATGACCTTTGATGTTGCTGGGACATAAAACTCCCAACAACCAACCAACTTACTGTAGGCATGCTTTGGAGATCAGGTGCAATCTACAAATGTCTGATATTGGTTTTACATAAGGAACAGAATTACCAACCACCAACAACCCCCCACCTCCACCCCCACACCTTATACTGAGGTTGTCCCCCATCCCAATCTCCTCCTGCCTCTCTAACTCTACGGCATTTGCTTTGAGGACTGCGTCTAACTTAAAGTTGCATAGTTCGATGCTTTTGAGTTTCTGCCATTTCTGAGATAAATACATTATGCTGATCGTTATGAGCGTTACGTTAGTTTGAAGTAACTTTTAATTTAAATCGCTAACTTTGGAGGGATTTGACGTTAAAACATGCCAAATTAATTTTGGCAAGCACGCCAAAAAACTCTGACACCATAGACTTCAGTACTAATAGGTTCTGTTAAATTGACTTATTACGACCTTCTATGCAGCAACAAATGCATAATAAGTGCACCAGTATCTAAGTTGAATATATAGAATCGAAAGTGTTTTGGTTTTGAAAATGTTATGTTTTCATCGGACTATGCAACTTTAACTGAATCTCACAGATTGGTCACAGATTAGCCACTGTCAGTCTCACTACTGGGAGCTGCCAACTTCAATGGACACCGGCAAGCCTCGATCTGAGGAGACACCATAGATCTGGAAGCCCCCCCACGCCCTCCTACTCCACTCAACCCACCCAACCCAACCACCCCACCCCACCCACCTCGGGGGGAAGCCACTCCATCCAGCCATTGAGCATGCGCATCTCAACCGGAAGTGTGGCTTCTCATTGGCGGCATCAGAGCCCGCCAGGGGGCGCCACTCAACGGAGAAAGTCACGACTACTGGAAGCGGGTGCACAATGAAGTGATCCCTTCCCGGCAGCCATCTTACTACGGCCACCGCCAGGGGGCGTGGGTGGTAGGGGAGAGGGGGTGTGTGTGGGGGGGGGGGGGGCAGAGATGGAGGAGATGAGGACTCCTCCATTGATGGGCTAAGCCTACTTCCTTATCAAAGTGCAATCTGGGAAACAAAGCAGCTCGCGGCTGAGGGCTGGGGAAATGCCGAGCTGGGGTTATTGGAAGGATGGGGGAGGATGAAGAGGATGGGGAGGATGGGAGGGAGGGGATGGGGAGGGAAGGGGTGAGGGTGGGGGGAAGATCATCGAGGGGGGGAGGAGGGGAGGGGTGAGGGGGGGAGGGGACGGGGTGAGGGCGGGGAGGGAGGGGAGGGGGTGAGGTTGGGGAGGGGAAGGGGTGTGGTTGGGGAGGGAAGAAGAAGAGGTGAAGGAAAAGAGGATGTGGAGAGGGGTAGACAGGGACAGGGAGCTGAAGGAGGAGAGGATTTGGAGGGGAAGATGGATAGGAATGGGGATGAGGTGTGGTGGGGAGGGGAGGGTGGGGAAGGGAGATGGAGGAGAGGGTGAAGGAGGGAGTAGGAGGATGTGGGGAGTAGAGAGTTGAGGGGAGGGTGGGGGTGGAGGATGGAGGGGGATGGAGGAGAGGCAGGGTAGGGGGAGAAGTTTGGGAAGGGAAAGTGGGAGAGGGTGGGGAGTGGAGAGTAGGGAGGGGATTGTGGAGAAGGCGGAGAGGGGATGGAGGAGTGGGAGAGGAGGTAGAGAAGGATGGGATAAATTGTCCCTGAGATTTGAGACTTTCGGTTAGGTCAGAGTAAAGGATGCACTAGACGGGTGTCTGCCTGAGTGTTTGGGAGGAGAGTTTCTCGCACATAGTAGTTACCCCCACGTAGACTGGTGTGGTTACCCCCACGTAGACTGGTGTAGTTACCCCCACATAGACTGGTGTAGTTACCCCCACTTAGACTGGTGTAGTTACCCCCCACGTAGACTGGTGTAGTTCACCCACATATACTAGTGTAGTTACCCCCACATGGACTAGTCCAGTTACCCCCTCGTAGACTAGTGTACTTACCCCCACATAGCCTCGTCCAGTTACCTCCACATAACCTGGATGGGTGGAGGGGGGGGAGGAGGTGGGGGGGGGGGGGTGGAGGGAGTGAGGGAGTGAGGTGGTGGGAGGGGAGTGTGGTGTGGGGAGGTGGGGGTGGTGGAGAGGAATGGGGTGGTGGGGGGGTGGGGGGGGGGTGGTGGGGGATGGGGTGGGGGGGGTGGGGGGGGGTGGGGGGGGGGGGGGGGGTGGGGTGGGGGGGGGGGGTGGGGGTGGGTGGGGTGGGGGGGGGGTGGGGGGGGGGGGGGGTGGGGGGGGGGGAGGGGAGGGGGGGGGGGGGGGGGGGGGGGGGAGGTGGGGGGGGGTGGGGGGTGGGGGGGGGGGGGGGGGGAGGGGAGGTGGGGGTGGGGGAGGGGGGTGGGGGGGGGTGGGGGGGTGGGGGGGGGGGGGGAGGGGTGGGGGGGGGGGGGGTGGGGGGGGTGGGGGGGTGGGGTGGGGAGGGGGGTGGGGGTGGTGGGGGGGGTGGGGGGGGGGTGGGGGGGAGGGGGGGTGGGGGGGGGGGGGAGTGGGGGGGGGGGGGTGGGGTGATGGGGGGGGGGTGGGGGGGGGGGGGTGGGGTGGGGGGGTGGGGGGGGGGGGTGGGGTGGGGGGGGGGTGGGGGGGGGGGAGTAGGGTGGAGGGGGCTGTGGCGGTGGGGGGAAGTGGTGGTGGTGGAGGGGAGTGGGGGTGGAGGGGACTGTGGTGGTGGGGGGTGGTGGAGGGGAGTGGGGGTGGTTGGGGAGTGGGGAGGGGCTGTGGTGGTGGGGCGAGTCGGGGGTGGTTGAGAGTAGTGAGGGTGGAGGGGACTGTTGGGGTGGGGCGAGTGCGGGTGATGGAGGGGAGTGGGGTGATGGGGCTGTGGTGGCGGGCGAGTCGGGGTGGTTGAGAGGAGTAAGGGTGGAGGGGACTGTGGTGATGGGGCGAGTGGGGGGTGGAGGGGAGTGGTGGAGGGGCTGGTGGAGGGGAGTGGGGTGGAAGGGAGTGGGATGGTGGGGCGAGTGCGGGTGGTGGAGGGGAGTGAGGGTGGTGGAGGGGAGTAGGGTGCAGGGGGTTGTGGTGGTGGGGGAGTGGGGTGGATGGGACTGTTGTGGTGGGGGGAGTGTGGGGAGTGGAGGGGAGTGAGATGGGTGAATATACAAGCATGGTAGCGTGACTCGCTGGCAGACAACTTCTCAATTAGATTCCATCAAAGCTAATGTCCCTCATGAGCCTCAATGCCCCCAACACACCCCACACCCCACATCCCACTCATCCCTCTATACCCCCACCCATCCCTGCAGATCCCCACCTCCTCACCTTGACCCCACTACATCCCTTCTCCTGGGGCGCCGCGGACGGTGTACTCGCACTGTTCTACGGCCAGGCAGTCCGCTCCCTCTTCGACGACGCCGCGCCCACACTCACTCTCACAGCCCTCGGGCTTGACAACCCCTGAACTCGACTTCCCAACAACAAGATCTTCCTGAATGAGTTCTCCGTGTTCTCAGCACCACCAGGATTGAGATCTTCCTCCTTGAAACCGGCCTCCCTCCCCTCCACCTCCGAGGCAAACAACTTCTCACCACCCACCTCACAAGAGCCCTCTCCTCAGGCCTTTCATCAACAATCCGCAGAGCCACGGCCTACCTCCGAGATGGGGCCTGCGGTCACCCTCACATCTCCTACATCCTCAAGGACACCATCACCATGCTCCACATTGCAGACTCCACATTGCAGACTCTGCTGCCCTGAGCCCTCACAAGTCCTCATGGTTTTCCATTCCAGTAGAAACCCGAACCACCAACCTAGTCGCTGCAAGGCGGTTCACACCACCCCTGAACTCCACTCCCTGGCTCTCGAGGCTAAAACTCAGGCGAAGGCGGACTTCCCCCTCGCTAAGACGGTCTACACCGATGGCTCCCTTAACCCAACATCTGGTACAGCCGGAGCCCGAATTTTCATCCCCTTCTCCAACACAAAGAACAACACCTGGGTGTCAGACTTTGCTTCCACTCTCGATACCGAGCTGGCCGCCATTCACTTGGCCCTCGAAGACCTCCACAACTCAAGTGCCATCATCATTACCGACTCTCTGAATGCCATCAAAGAGATCGCCCAAATGCCCGACACTCCCTTGCCGACATGATTATAATCTCAACCAGACATCAGGCATACCTCAACACAGTCCTGCTATGGGTCCCCTCCCATATAGGACTCCATGGTAATGACCAGGCGGACTGTGCCGCTCTAGCCATCCCTCCCTCCATCACCAAACTGACCGCCGCCGCTTCTCGAGCCACCACCAAACTCTGGGCACACGCCACACAGAAGGAACAAGCACAGAACCCTATTCAATAAGCTGGCTCTGGTACACCCTGGTCAGAACTAACATCCCCCATCAAGTCGGCCTTCCTGCTTCTACCCAAGTCGCCATCAACCGCTTCAGGACTGGCTACCGCCGTTGGATTGATGTCCCCAACCTCCAGCGCTGTCCCTGTGGCACTAAGATCTTCAATGTGGCCCACAAACTCGCCGTGGTCTAATCTGCCATCAGTGACTTCATGGAGGACTCTGACCGGCAACTCAGCAACAATAGGGCAGCTCTGGCTATCCTCTCCAGGATTTCCAAGTCTTCCTGGAACGCACTTGCTCGCTTCTACTGCCAGAATGCACATATCATCAACACTGTCAGTCGCCCAGACCCTGACACCAAGGAGTAACAGGCCCCACCTCGTCCCCATACCTGACTTGACACCACTACCAACTAACCACTAATTTTCACCAACAACTGACAGGTAACCCTACCCACTGCCTAACTAATCCCATCCTCACTTCACTTCTTCCTCTGGCCTTGGCCGGACTTACCGTACATACCGGTGAATCTGGAGGGACTGAAGTTTGGATCCTGGTCTAGTCAAGCCAATGGCTTATAAAATAGGTGCATGTTGCTGCTCGCCTCTTGGCGTTATGAGAGCAGGACAGGGAATGGGTTCACAATGTCAGGATAATGTGACTGTGTGGGACATCAGGTCACGGCCTGAATTCCCAGTGGGGCAGCACTATAAAGTCACCATTAGTGCGCGCTGTCACAAGTTGGTGCATGTCCTGGTATGGCTTAGGGTCTTACTGGGGTGTAAAACTACACCAACCACCCAACCTCACACGGTCCTCTGAGTTGGTTGGGCTCTTGGGCTGCCTTTTTCCTTCCTCCCCCCCCCCCCCCAATTTCTCTGACCACTACCCATCGGAAGCCAACTCCCGACCACATGGGACCGCTTTCAACGGTGCCCATACAGTGCTGCAGATTTGCAGCCTTCAGCACACCAATGCAACTGAAAACTCCCCCAAAACAACAAACAGCAGTGTAGCGTGACTCGCTGGCAGACAACTTCTCAATTAGATTCCATCAAAGCTAATGTCCCTCGTGAGCCTCAAATCCCCCAACACACCCCACAACTCACACCCCACACCCCACACCCCACACCCCATACCCCACTCATCCCTCTATACCCCCCCCCCTGCACACCCCTACCTCCTCCACCTGACCCCCCCCCCCCCCCCACAGCCCTACCCGTCTTCACCACCTGCAACAACGCGAGAAGGCACTCCTCAGTTCTTTGACTTCACCCCTCCCCCCACACAAGCACATCTATGCACACACACACACCCACACCCATACCCACCCACACCCATCCACATCCACCCACATCCACCCACAGTCTCCCCGGGTTCACTTATCAGATCCCTGCTGGCAGAGTCCAATTTCAATTACGTACAGATATCATCAGATGGGGATTATTGGATGGGGGTGGGGTGGGGGTTGGGGGTGAGCTGGGAGGGGGGGGGGCTAGTCAGCTCGGGGGAAAATGGTGGTGGGTAGGGTTTGTGTGTGTTGGGGGTGGGGGGGGGGGGGAGGTTGAGGGACGCCGAGACTGGGATAGCAGGGAGACAGGGGTGATGGGGAGCTCTAGGTCACGGCCACCGTTACTAATGCTTCGTTAACTGATCACGTCGCTGAGACCACGTCGCTGAGACCACGGTGCCGTTTTACCAAAGACTCGCCGTTTAGACACTGGTTGTCTACGGGGTTTACAGGTTTGCAGACAAGGGGTGGTGGGCGGTTGGGGGTGGCGTGGGGATCTGATTGTTGGGGAAGGGTGAGGATTGGGTGGGGAGGGGTGGGGAGGGGTGGGGAGGAGTGGGGTGGTAGGTGCCCAATTGCAGTTACAGACATGTTGTTCAGAGTTTGGGATTGGGAGAGGGGCAGGGAGGGGCGTGGTCGGGGTTTTGTTCGTCAGAGGGGGTGATCTGTGTGAGGAACGTCGGGGGGAACCGGAAATGGGGATGGCGGACACTGGTTGCTGGCGTCTCGTCGCCCAGCCATATTGGATCCTTCATTTCGACTGTGTGGTTGGTTGGTTGTTGGAGGAGTTTTCCGTTCTGGCAACATTTAAGGTCATATCGGGACGGGTACTGACGGGTGACAGTGCACACTCATGGCGACTGATATCCCACTCAATCACATTATCCTGACACTGAACCAACCAGTCCTTACCCTGTCCTAATAATGCAGAGCGTTGGTTCGGAAGCGATGAGTATTCATTTTTAGGGCAGTGCTTTGACTCGACCAGGGTTCAAACCTGTGGGTTCAAATCCCACGATCTACCAACACGGGAGACGGACGCTCAACTCATTCGGTCATCACATCTGGTCTTGACTGTGTGTGTGTACAGTGTGAAAACTACCTGGCCTTGGGTTATTGATTAGACATGAGTAATTCTTGTTTTAAATATTAAAATGTCAAATGTGTCAACAAAAACTTGTTTCAAAGAAATATATAACCAATGTCTGATTAACCCTACCCATTTCCTAGCCCAACTAATGTTACTAACCATAGAACATAAATAAAAACATGAATAAAATAAGTAAAACTGACTCTGGCTATGGCTTTAACACTATTCTGAGTGCCCGGATTTGTCTAAATCTAAATACAGATGGTATAAGATGTGCTGATTAGATTGATGTAAATGCAATGCTAGATAAAAGATTATCATCATCATCATCATCATGCTTTTGGTCACGATGTGACAAAGACTGCTTTCATTACTTGACTGCCGCTCTCGATTTAGCTCTCTGATGTGAGAGTTGCATCCATGAGTCGGTCTTAATGTCTCTAAGATTAACATCATACTTTATTATAGATATATTTTTTAGTTGGTATTATTCTATGTTTCAAACAAGAGCTGAGATGAGCTGAAATGCACATTTCATAGCTGCACCCAGTGTCTTAGCATTAGCCATGTTCTTCATGGGGGCGGTTGTTTTTCTTCCACGCATCCCACAATGCACTGCACGGCTGGAATGGCGATATAGTATATTGGTAGAGGACGCAGATGCTGTCAGTTGAAAAGGGTAAACAGCGACGAAACGAGGAGGAGACCCAGCCACCTCTTACCTGGCCAATGGGTCGATTTAACCAGCCCTCCATTGAGCATACATGTCCACAGTATGTCTCCTCGTCAGTCATGTGTATTCTGGCATGTGTCACATCAACCATGTGTCACCTCAGTCATGTGTCACCTCAGTTACATGTCACCCCCTTTGTCACATGTCATCACATGTCATCTCAGTCATCAACCATCAGTCATGTGTCAATCCATCAGTCATGTGTCACTCTATCAGGCATGTGTCACTTCATCAGGCATGTGTCACTTTATCAGTCATGTGTCACTTCATCAGTCAGGTGTCACTTCATCAGTCAGGTGTCACTTCGTTAGTCATCCATCTTGCCATCAGTTGTGTCAATTCATCAGGGATGTGTCACTCTATCAGTCATGTGTCACTTCATCAGTCATGCATCACTTCATCAGTCATATGCCACTTCATCAGGAATATGTATCACCATCAGTTGTGTGTCACTTCATCAGGCATATGTCACTTTATCAGCCATGTCACTTTATTGGGCATGTGTCACTCTATCCGCCATGTGTCACTTCATCAGTCATGTGTTACTTCGTCAGTCATGTGTCACACCACCAGTTATGTGTCACTTCATCAGGCATGGGTAACTCCATCAGTCATGTGACAGTTCAGTCACATGTCAGCCATCAGTCATATGTCGCTTCATCAGGTATGTGTCACTTCATCAGTCATGTGTCAGTTCATCAGTCATGTGTCAGTTCATTATTTATGTGTCACTTCATCAGTCATGTGTCACTTCAGCATTCACCTATCAGCAATCAGTCAGGTGTTACTTCATCAGTCATGTGTCAATTCATCAGCTGTGTGTTAGTTCATGAGTAATGTGTCAGTTCATCAGTCATGTGTCACTGCAACATTCACCTGTTTGCCATCAGGTTGGTGCCACTTAATCTGGCAGGTGTCACTTCATCAGTTATGTGTCACATCATCAGCCACATGTCACTTCCTAAGGCACATGTCATTTGCTGAGTAATGTGCCCACTTTTCAGTTACATGTCACTCCCTATAGAACATGTCACCTCAGCCATGTGTCGCCCCCTAAGTCAAATGTCACCTCAGTCAAATGTCCCCCCTCTAAGTCATATGTCACCTCAAGTACATGTCATCCCCTAAGTCACATGTCACCTCAGGCATGTCACCCCCTAAGTCACATGTCACCTCAGTTATGCATCGCTCCCTAAGCCACATGTCGCCTCCTCAGTCATGTGTAACCTCAGTCATGTGACACGCCCTCACTCACGAAACACCCCCCAGTCACGTGACGTCACCTCTTCCTCCACGTTTGGAAATACGCCGTAAGCCGTCAGTGGGCGCTGCAGAAGTGAGTAATGGTGGCGCCACCTCATGGCCTGGCCTGACTGCTGCGGGGTGTGATACGAGCTCTGCCCCACCCCCTCCTCCACCCCCACCTCCACCCCCACCTCCACCCCGACTTACACCTCTACCCCCCTACCTCACCACAGGGCCTGCATCACTCACAGTTAACAGTCAGCATGGCGCCAAATTTAATGTTACCGGATTTATTGCCACTTCCACTCAAAGATAAAGTCCATTGGAAAGTGGGCGTCGTGGTGCGCCACCTGGCAGCTGGCCACTGCACTACATACAACGCCTATTCCTGTGCAACCAGACGGAATGGCCGAATGAGTTGAGCGTGGGATTCGAACCCACGGGTTCGAACCCTGATCGAGTCAAACCAATGACTTAGAGCTTTACAATTGTCACGTCATAGCCGGGCGCATAGCATTATTAGGATAGGGCAAGGACTGGTTGGGTCGGTGTCAGGATTATGTGACTGAGTGGGATATCAGGTCATGGTGCTGGCAGGCTGGTCTCCCAGTGAGGCAATACTATAAAGTCGCCATGAGTGCGCACTGTAACAAGTCGATGCGAATCCTTATATGACCTTAGATGTTGCAAGGATGTAAAACTCCAAAAAGCAAAGAACCTTAACCCCTTCATAGCTCTAGTTGGCCACTGCACTGTGACCATCGCCTATTCCTGTGCACTCCTCCAGAGGGCGCCACTATGGCGGCACCTGGTGGTGAATATTTGGTGTAGAATTGTGGAATTATTAGTTGCGTATGCATACCATGCCTCAGGTCTTGTCCATAACCTCTTAAGTGATTTTAATGTTAATTTTATTATCAACTTTGATTGATAACTAGACAAAACTTCAGTATCACGGCCATATAAAGCAGGCAATGTCCTGCTGCAGGGGTTTAGATTACAATGGCTTCCCTCTGTAGGGATACATATACAGTAAAACCTCTCTAAATCGGCCGACCATGGGACCGAGTTTGAATGGTCCTTTTAGGGAGGTGGTCAGCTTAGGGAGGTTTTTGTTGTTGTTACAATAGTATTGTATGGGTGATCGTTTGGGACCCAAATAAAGCGATCGATATAGGGGAGTGGTCGATATGTGGAGGTAGTCAGTTAGAGAGGTTTTACTGTATACATGAGCGCTATTAATATGAATGATTGTGTCACATCAGTGTGCTGGGCAGCCTCCTAGCATCCTACTGATGTTTGCCGCCTAAAGCCTTTCCTGTCAAAAGAAGCATTTATTACAGTAGTTGATGCCTTCATTACAACACGCGTTGACTATTGCAACTCCCTATTGTGCGGCTTATTTGAATATAACATCAACCGCCTTCAGCGAGTTCAGAACGCTGTTGCTCGCATAGTAACAAATACTTGAAAATATTATTATGTCATGGCAGTTCTTCGGAAATTCCATTGTCTCCCAATAAAGGAATGTTTTGCGTTCAAAATGTTAAGGCCCTGTCACACCTCACCGGATTGGGGGAAACGGACAGAAACCGAACAAAGTCTGTTTTGTGTCCATAGAAGTTTTGAACATGCACAAAACTAGGAACGGATGCCGCCAGACTGACGTCTACGGTTCTTGTCCAGTTAGAGTCCATTTAGTCCACTTACCATCTGTTGGCTATCCATTCATGTCCGATTCATGTCTGTTTCATGTCCGTTCGTCCAACGGCCTTTGACCCGATATTGCAACATTTTGACACATTTTAATACATTTTGATATTTATGATGTCCGGACGGGACAATTCTGTCCGTTGCTCAATCCGGTGAGGTTTGATAGGTTCTTTAGTAATTGTCTATAAAGCTATCAATCGTAATGACCCAGAATATCTCCGCCTCAAACAGTCATCCAGAAATGTCCGATTATTCAGTCAGATATTATTAAATGTCCCGGTGTCTAGACTCTAATCATACAGCGACTGTGCCTGCACTCTGTGTGGCAGGTGTCACTTTGTGAAATAGCTTGTCAGAGGAGGTAAGAAAAGCAGCATCTTGACACATGTCTCACACTCCCACAACTAGAGACCAGACGGGATGGCCGAATAAGTTGGAGCATCTGTCTCCCGTGCTGGTAGATCGTGGGGTCGTGGGTTCGAACCATGGTCGAGTCAAACCAATGACTTGAAAATTGGTGCTTGTCACTTCCTAGCCAGGCGCTCAGCATTATTAGGACAGGGCAAGGACTGGTGTGCTCAGTGTCAGGATAATGTGACTGAGTGGGATACCAGGTCATGGTGCCGGCGGCCTGGTTTCCCAGTGAGACAGCACTATATAGTCGCCATGAGTGCGCAGTCACAAGTCGGTACCCGTCCTGATATGACCTTAGATGTTGCTAGGACATAAAACAACAACAAACAAACAAACCCACAAAAACACCTGGTGTTCACTTACTTTCGCGGAAACCTGGTGAACACCAGGTGGCTGAACCGAAACAGGTTGGTTGGTTGTTGGAGTTTGACATCCGGGAAACATCTAAGGTCATATTAGGACAGGTACCGCCCTGTGAGAGTGCGCACTCATGGTGAATTTATAGTGTTGTCCCACTGGGAGACCAGGCCACCAACACCATGATCTGATATCCCACTCAGTCACATTATCCTGACACTAAGCCAGCCAGCCCTTGCCCTATCCTGATAATGCCGAGCATCGGGCTAGGAAGTGACAAGTATCAATTTTTAAGTCATTGCTTTGACTCGACCAGGGTTCAAAAGTGTGGGTTCGAATCCCCTGATCTACCTAAACAAGAGACGGATGCTCAACTCATTCGGCCATCCCGTCTGGTAGTGAAGCGTAGCATCATACACAACGTTTACAATTCTAGTAAACAGCGCTTTTACTTAGTTTTACAAGGCTAGTAGTGCAGGATAACCACATTGCAAATAATATAAGCATAATGCATTATACAACATGAAATGCTATAAAGGGTTGGGGAGTTAATTAAAGAGGGCGAGTCTCTCGTCCTTCACGACACCCTTAAAGGTGTTTTTAGGATGTTATTGTTCAGATACCATCAAAGTAAGCCACCATTTTGTTTTTTCCTCCTGACAACTCCTGTTGGTGCTATTCCTCTCCCTGCCCAAAAGCCCCCCCCCCCCCCGCTCCTCCCAAACCCCTCCCCCCTCCCCCATCTCCCCTTCACCCCCCTCTCCCACCCCCGCCGCGGTCGTCCCCACCGACCGCTGGCCGCTAGAGGGCGCGGCGATAGGCTGACCTCCGTCTAACCTTGGTTTGACCTTGGGCGGGACGAGTTGACAATGTCATTAACCTGAGGGTGGAGTTCGGTGTGTGCAGTGTGACCGCACCTCCCCCCCCCCCCTCTCCCCCCACCCTCCCCCAACCCCCACCCCAAGCCACTCCCCCCACACCTCCGTCGTTGCCATCTAACCCCCCAATCCATCAACCCTACCTTCCGACCCCGAACCCCCCCCCCCCTTCGCCCAATCGCCACCCCCCCCCCCTTCAATTCATTCACTCCAATGCCCACTCAGAGGCAGTTGACAGCTCTGGAGTGACCGGCCGCGGTGGCCGAATCAGTAAGAGCGCAGGCTTCCCGTGCGGAAGGTCGGGAGTTCTAATCCCTGTGAGTCAAACCAATTACTTACAAAATTGAGACTTGTCACTAGCTATCCAGGTGCTCGGAATGACTAGGATAGAGCAACGACTGGTTAGGTAAGTGTCAGGATAATGTGACTGGAGTGGGATATCGGGTCAGCGTGGTGGCGTCTGATAATATCCCAGTGGGGCAGCACTCTAAAGTCACCATGAGTGCACACTCTCGCAAGTCGGTACCTGTCCTGATATGACATCAGATGTTGCCAGGATGTAAAACCCCAACAAGCAAACGGGTCCAAAGTGAGTGTGTGTGTGAGGTGGGGGGGGGGGGGGTTCAAGAGGACGGATTTGCTGTGGTGGTTGTATTGGGGGTGGGTGTATTGGGGGTGGTTGTGTTAGTGGTATTTGTGGGTGTGTTGGGGATGGTTGTGTTAGGGCTGTTTGTGGGTGGGTATCGGTGTGTTGGGGGTTCTTGTGGGTGTGTTGGGGGTGGTAGTGTTAGGGCCGTTTGTGGGTGGTTATGGGTGTGTTGGGGGTGTTTGTGGGGTGTGTTGGGGATGGTAGTGTTAGGGCTGTTTGTGGGTGTTGGGGATGCGTGTGGGTGTGTTGGGGTGCTTGTGTCAGGGTGTGCGTGGGTGTGCTGAAGTGGATGTGTTAGGGGTGCTTAGGTGTGGGTGCTTCTGTAAGTGGTGCTTATGAGTCTGTTGGGGTGGTTGTGTTAGGTGTGGTAGTATTACAGGTGGTTGGGATTGGGGTGGTTGTGTTAGGGTTGGTTGTGGTATTCAGGATGGTTGTGGGTGTGTTGGAGATGCTTGTCTCGTGAGTGGTGGTTGTGGGTGTGTTTGGGGTGGTTTTTGTTAGGGATGGTTGTGGTTTTTTTTACGTGGTTGTGTAGGGGTGGTTGTGTAAATAGTGCTTGTGGAAGTGTTGGGGTGGTTTTCGTTAGGGGTGGTTGTGGGTGTGTTGGGGTGGTTGTGGGTGTGTTGACATGGTTGTGTTGAGGGTGGTTTGTGTAAATAGTGATTGTGGGTGTGTTGGTTTTTTTTGTATCGGATGGCTGCGGGTGTGTTGGGGTGGTTGTGGGTGTGTTGACATGGTCGTGTTGGGGGTGGTTGTGTAAATAGTGATTGTGGGTGTGTTGGGCTGGTTTTGGTTAGGGGTGGTTGTGGGTGTGTTGGGGGTGTGTTGAGATGATTGTGTTAGGCATCGTTATGGGTGTGTTGGGGTGGTTGTGTTAGGGGTGGTTGTGGGTGTGTTTGGGGTGGTTGTGTTAGGGGTGGTTGTGAGTTTGTTGGAGTGGTTGTGGAGTGCCCGGTTGACCTCAGTCTGTCAATGCCCTGGTGACCAATCAGCTCTACGTACACACCAGACAGATGGCCAAATGAGTTGAGCGTCCGAGTCCCATTTTGGTAGATCGTGGGATTCTAACCCATGGTTTTGAACCCTGGTCGAGTCAAACCAATGATTTAACAATGTGTACTTGTCGCTTCCTAGCCAGGCGCTGTGCATTATTAGGATAATCCAAAGACTGGTTGGATCAGTGTCAGGATAATGTGACTGCGTGGAATATCAGGTCACGGTGCTGGTGGCCTATCTCCCAATGGGGAATCACTATAAAGTTGCCATGAGTGTGCACTGTTACAAGTCCGTACCCGTCCTGATCTGATCTTAGATGTTGCCAGGACGTAAAACTACGACAGCCAATCCGTCGCACAGACAGCCGTCCACACGCCTTTGTCCGGAGAGTGCGGCACTGCATTCACTCTCCAACCAGAAGCTCAGTCGGCTTCGAGTGACTCAGCACAAACATTGGTCAATAGACTACTTCGTAATTCCAGCGGCGCGGTGCATTGTGGGATGTGTCAAAGCAAAACAAACCTGCGCAAAGCACATGGCACATGCTGCTAATGCATTGGGTGCAGCTATGAAATGTGCTAGTTTCTGCTCATCTCAGCTCTGGTTTGAAATGTAGAATACCAACTAAAAAATAGATATATAATAAATTAAGATGTTAATGTTTTATCCAGCATTGCATTTACATCAGTCTAATCAGCACATCTTATACCATCTGCATTTAGATTTAGGCAAATCTGGTTACTCAGACTACTGTTACAGTTTGTTTGTTTGTTGTTGTTTTATGTCCTAGCCACATCTAAGGTCATATCAGTGTTACAACTATAGCCAGAGTCAGTTCTACTTATTTTATTCATGTTTTTATTCATATCATATGGTTAATAACATTTGTAGAACTAGGAAATAGTTATGGTTAATTAGACATCAGTTATATATTTCTTTGAAACAAGTTTCCGTTGACACATTTGACATGTTATTGTTAATACTTAGAACAAGAATTAAAATTGGTGATTAAACATCAGCCTGTAAAGTGACTTGATTGTATTGTGGGAAATTGTTCAAAATGTTCAATTATGGATAGGTGTGTCTTAAATATATTCATTATATTATATTATATTGCATTCATGCATCTATGTTTATGCCAAATTGTTCTGTATTTCTATTAATTTAGAATAAAATTGGCGTTTTGCACGGCGCGTATCGGCAAATTCAATGGCCGGGCGTCTTTGTTTTGCTCTCGACACCGTTTTCAGCGCATGCACTTTCGGAATTACGAACTAGTATATTGTGCCTATGGATGTGCTTGGTGAATGAGGTCATTTAAACCTTCATCACACTAAAGGGTGCATTCCTTACACGCGGTATGCGGTATGCTAATGCGAATGCGAATGCGACAAAAAATCGAAACGCCTTGAAACCTATGAGCTACATTCCTTACACGTGGTATGCGAATGCGAATGCGAATGCGAATGCGAATACATTTTTTCCGATCGGTCCATGTAGCGATCGGTGCGGCATGTGGCATGCGGCAAGCGATGTGCATATAGAAACCTGAGTCTGCTGTGTCCATTAGTTTAACACTAGGAGAGGCGACTGAGCATTACGGAACGGCCTAGAGGGGTGCCGTGTACATAGTGATTAGTGTGTGCTTATAAGGGGGAAGGAGGCGGGAAGGTGAGAAAGCCGTGAGGGGAAGAGAGAGGAGGGGAGAAAGCCGAGGGGAGGATGGCAGGGAGGTGAGAAAGCAGTGAGGGGAAGAGAGAGGAGGGGAGAAAGCCGAGGGAAACCGCATGCCGCATACTGCATACCGCGTGTAAGGAATGCCCGCTTAAAGGGCACATTCCTTAGACTCGGTATGCGAATGCGACAAAAAATCGAAACGCCTTGAAGCCTATGGGCTACATTCCTTACATGCGGTATGCGGTATGCGAATGCGAATGCGAATGCATTTTCCGATCGGTCCCTGTAGCGATCGGGGTGGCATGCGGTATGCGCCACGCAGGGTGCGAATAGAAACCTGAGTCTGATGTGTCCATTAGTTTAACACTAGGAGAGGCGACTGAGCATTACGGAACGGTCTCACACAGGGGTGAGGAGGGGAAACACATGGTGAGCTGGGCACCCGGGAGACATACGGTTAGGGGAAAGCTAAAAATGCTACCATATGCACAGAAATATGAATACTTATCTATAATTTGGTTATAATAAAGGTAGGAACCCCCATGTGACGTATGAAAAGGTACATAGATATAAATGCAATATTTGCTCATATACAGAGCAGTATGGAGAATAATTGTTTATTTTTATTTTTTAAATATAGCCAGTCGTGTGCCGCATACCGCATACCGCATGTAATGAATCATGCCATTCGCATACCGCATGCCGAATGCCGCATGCCACATACTGCATACCGCGTGTAAGGACTGGGCCCTTCACTCTCCATGCAGGGACGCTGTGGTGTGTGTGTGGGGGGGGGGGGGGCACTGGGTGCAGGCAAGTATGCCGTAACAGGGTATGTGTTTGTTTGGGTTTAACATTCTCGCAAAATCTAAACTCATATCAGGACGGGTACCATCAACTTGTGACAGATGGATCTAACCATTTCGGACATTTTGTGTAAATATCAATGTAGGGGTGTTAATGTGATTGGCAAGACTGACTGAATAGATACCGCTAACATTTCACCATGAATATGGCCCTTGTTGTCAACACTGCGTGAGACCAACGGCAATCAATCAATCAAGTTACCAGTTTAGTCACGTGTTGAAGGAAGGTCCCAAGATGGCGTTCTCCATTAAAAGGGCCCAGGGACCGGAATATACCCGAGGCACCGTCACGTGACATTTAATAACCCACGTGAAATGTACACAGTTTAGCACAGCCAGAGTGTCACTTCTTGGGTTGGTAATGTTTGTTTTGTTTGTGTGTTGTTGTTTTAGGTCCTAACAAAATCTAAGGTCATATCAAGCCGGGTACAGACTTGTGACATTGCGCACTCATGGCGACTTTATAGTGCTGCCCCACTTGGAGACCATGCCGCCGGCACCATGATCTGATATCCCACTCAGTCACATTATCCTGACACTGTAGTAATGTAAGCAGGCAACATTCTTTGCCGAGCTAGTTAGTGACAACTATCAATGTTGTATGTCATTGGTTTGACTCGGCCGGGATTTGAACCCCCGCAAGGAAAGCCAGCCAGCCAGTCAGCCAATTTGTTTGTTTGCTGTTGTTTTACATCCTAGCAACATCTAAGGTCATATCAGGACGGGTACCGACTTGTGACAGTGCGCACTCATGGCGACTCTATAGTGCTGCCCCACTGGGAGACCAGGCCCCCAGCACCATGACCTGATATCCCACTCAGTCACATTATCCTGACACTGAGCCAACCAGTCCTTGCCCTATCCTAATAATGCCGAGCGCCGGGCTAGGAAGTGACAAGTATCAATTTTTAAGTCATTGGGTTTGACTCAACCAGGGTTCGAAACCACGATCCCATGGTCTACCAACACGGGAGACGGACGCTCTAACTCATTCGGCCATCCCGTCTGGTACCAGTCAGCCAGTGTTCGTACCGATTCGGCAACTGCGTCTGGGAGGGTGGGGGGGGGGGGGGGCATATACACTACGGGACAGGAAATGACGTCATTAGAAAGTATGCGGGAGTTTATTGCCAGGAGAGTGTTACTTGCAGATTGGCGCCTTTTTAATGGTGCTGATTTATATCTTCCACCCGGACATGATCGTGTGAAATATATATCCGAGGGCCTCCTCCGCTGACAGTAATAGCCCGTATGTAGGGAGCGGCGATAACAGGATATCGTCTGTGGTAATCAGGCGGAGCTTGTGTGTGGCGCCACCTCACGTCCCGTTAGTCACGTGACCCGGCTGAGGCGTGAGGCAGGGGTCAGTCAGTCAGGCTGGTCCCCGGGCCCACCTTACTATAAAATACTAATGTGGCCTGCGGCTACTGCCGTTAAAGTTGCATAAAATAAGTCCGATAAAAATATAAAGTTTTCAAAACCAAAGCAATAGACTACATCACGGTTCTGAGTGTGCATGCGCTGAAAACGGCGTTGGGAGCAAATCAAAGGCATAGGGCCATTGAGTTTGCCGATACGCGTAGGGCAAAACTGCCATTTTATTCAAAATTAATAGAAATACATAGCAATTTGGCACAAACATGGACGGAAGGATCCAATATAATAATATAATGAATATGTTTAAGACACAACTCTCCATAATTAAGCATTTTGAGTTAAGAAACATACAATTTCAGTCACTTTACAGGCTGATGTTTACATCACCATTGATTAGCCAGAAGTAATTGTTGTTCTAAATATTAAAATGTCAAATGTGGCAACAAAAACTTGTTTCAAAGAAATATATAACCAATATCTGATTAACCCTACTCATTTTCTATTTCTACATATGTCATTAACCATAGGATATAAATAAAAACATGAATAAAATAAATAAAACTGACTCTGGCTATGGCTCTGACACTAGTCTGAGTGCCTAGATTTGTCTAAATCTAAATGCACATGGCATAAGATGTGCTGATTATATTGATGTACATGCAATGCTGGATAAAAGATGGATATCTTAATTGATTATATATATATATTTGTTTAGTTGGTATTCTATGTTTCAACAAGAGCTGAGATGAGCTGAAACTAGCACATTTCATAGCTGCACCCAGTGTATTAGCATGTACCATGTGCTTCTTGCGGGTTTGTTTTGCTCTGACGCATCCCACAATGCACCACACCGCTGGAACTGTGATGTAGTCTATTGTCTAGATTTGATTCTACATTTGTAACTTAGATACTGGTTCATTTATTAAATACATGTTGCCACAAAGAAGGGAATATTAATACTGAGTCAATTTAATAGAATTTGTTACTGCAGAAGTATATGGTGTCAATGTTTTGGCATGCTCGACAAAATTAATTTTGAATGCTTGCACGTCAAATATCTCAAAAGTTAGCCATTTAAAATCAAAGTGACTTCAAAGTAAAGTAACGTAGATTATAGCGACCAGCCTCCTAAAATTAATTTTTCTCAAAAAATGACCGAAATTCAAAACCATCGGACTATGCAGCTTTAAACAAAACAAAATGTGTTTAAAGTTGTTGTTGTTGTTGTTGTTTGTTGGAATTTTACGTCCTAGTAGCATCTAAGGCGATATCAGAACGGGTATGTTTAACAAAAAAATTACTGGTGACACGGTGTAGGGCAGGGTGCGTCTGACTCTGAGTACAGCTATCCTGCCCCACGTGACTCCAGGTACTTCCGGTTAAACTACATCGTAAGCAGCACTGGTAAGTGCTCTCTGCGGCGTCTGTGGCAGAGTATTCAAAATGCAATCCTGCAAGTTGATGACATTCTCTAACCACAACAAAATATATATATATTTATATATATATATATATATATATATATATATATATATATATACCGGCGTAATAAAAGAAAAATTCCAGGGCTTGAATGACAATGGGAGATCCCGTAGTACAGGAGGAGGCCGAAGGTGGCGCCACCAGTAGCAGCAAGTAGATATAGGAGGTGAATACATCGAGGACAATGGTTGGTAGGTAATGAATAGAAGAAAAATAATAATACTAATAATAATAATTCCCTTCCGCGCCTTTATACTCGCATAATGCGTGTATACATCACATATATATGGGTCAGGATCACGAAAAAGAGGCCAATTGGTGGAAGTTGTCGGCATCGAGCATGGATGTCGGCATCGATCGGTATAATTATAATTTAGCATTGACAGAGGTGTTGAAAGTCTTTATATTTATCCTGAATGTAAAGGTCGAGAAAATACAACAACCTGATTTGTTTCTAGGATAATGTAATATAAAAGAAAGAAATGCACGAGACTTTAAGAATTGTGACGCCGACATCTGTTAAAGTTGTCGGCATCGATCATTGGATGACGGCGTCGATCGGTATAATTATAATTTAGCATTGACAGAGGTGTTGGAAAGTCTTTAAATTTATCCTGAAAGTAAAGGTCGAGAAAATACAATGACCTGATTTGTTTCTAGGATAATTTAATATGAAACAAAGAAATGCACTACACTTTTAAGAATTGTGATGCCGACTTCTTCACTTGACCACCGATTGGCCCATTTTTGTGAGGCTGACTCATATATATATATATATATATATATATATATATATATATATATTATATATATATATATATAAATGCCACTCCGGCAAATAAAGACAAGTAAAAGCAGAGTTGGGTTGAGTTCTATTTATAGTTCTCTGGCAAGGGAATTATACGCCCCGCCTACAAAAAGGAAAAAGAGTATCCTAGTGTGGGAGACATAGGTAGGTTTTGGTTCATTTTGCGCATGTCAGGGGGCGCATAGGTCGCCCGTCTCGCAACCGAGGGGTGGGCGCGCGACTCCCAATACCTTTAAATATAATAACCTGTAAAATAAACATATACGACCCACTGATTGTGCTCCTTTAGTTTATATTATTATTATTATCAATTTTACTACATATATATAGATATATGTATATAGCTGAACCTACTGCAGTGTTGAAAATGTCTACCACCCCACCTCCCCTCCCCTTCTGGCACAATGGAATCGTCGGTTACCAGCATTGCGCTTGGATGAGTCCTCGTTGTGATGAGTTAAGTGCTGACAGAGCAGCTAATGCACTCCTCCAATGGCTGTGCAGTATTCCGGTCATGTGATCGGAACACCGGCAGAATGGCAGCGAAATGGATTTGCATGTGTCAAGTCGCATTTGATTTTAGTTACCATATCAAATTCTCCACTATACTTATATATATATATATACTTATATATATTTACTTATATATATATATAAATATATATATATATATATATACAAATATATATATATACATATATATATAGTTGGTTGGTTGTTGGAGCTTTACGTCCTGTCAATATCTAAAGTCAAATCAGGACGGGTGCCGACGTGTGACAGTGCGCACTCATGGCGACTTTATAGTGTTGCCCCACTGGGAAATCAGGTCGCCAGCACCATGACCTGGTAGCCCACTCAGTCACATTATCCTGACACTGAGCCAACCAGTCCTTGCCCAACCCAATAATGATGAGCGCCTGTCTAGGAAGTGACAAGTATCAATTTTTAAGTCATTGGTTTGACTCGACCAGGGTTCGAATCCCACACTCTACCAAAACGGGAGATGGACGGTCAACTCATTCGGCCATCCCGCCTGGTCAAACATTGATGAGACGGGATAGCCGAGTGAGTTGAGCATCCGTCTCCCATTCTGGTAGATCGTGGGAACATGGGTTCGAACCCTGGTCGAGTCAAACCAATGACTTAAACATGTATACTTGTCGCTTCCTAGCCAAGCACTCGGCATTCTTAGGGTCGGGCAAGGGGCAGTCGAATGAGGAAGACCAATCGGCCACGATTGAAATTTCTCCTGCTTAATCAACTAATGTACCAACCAACAAAAATAAGAATTGACAGGACATTGGTGAGGAGTTGACTGGACGTTAACGTTACGGTGACACAAACATTGACAAGAACTTGAATCGATATTGACAGGACGTTTACGAAGCGACTATAAATAATGTTTCTTAGATACTTCAGAAAACATTAAGATGCAATTCAGCATTTCTATACCAGCTATATTGTGGAGTTAGGTTCCCCCGGATGAGACATTCACTTCACCATGGTTACCGCAAAAATAACAAATAAATAAAAATCCTGCGAATCTCGTTTTTACCTTCGTTTAGACCGTGAGTGATTATAGCAGAATTTTGTGAATTCATTGAATTGTGGGTATTAGCTGTTTTTTTCATCTCCGGTCTCGTTAGGTGCCTGGAACTGAAATGACGGATGTTGGAAAGCTGACAATTTGCAGTGTTGTTTTAAGCCCCCCGCGCCCTTCTCCCTTCCCCCTCTCAAATCCCCCCCCCCCCCCCCCCTCCTCCTGGAAAAAGGGGGTAAAATAAATAACAACAACTACCAAAGTATAACCTTGACTCTATAACACCTGACTGAACTAATAAAACACAGACTAGTACTAATCATAATCTATAACTGACCGAGACAATTTAAATGAGTCGTGCAACCGTTATCTGCATAATCCCCAATCCGCTACTACCTGAAACAGCAAGTCATACCCATTGTATTAATGTCTCCTCACATGTACGATCAGCGAATTAATGATAATTTGATATATTCTTAACGTAAATGACTATTCTCAAGTCCACATGTACAAAATAAGATCCCCATAATATTTGTAATGCCTCATTTCAACCTACTATTGTCTATATTGTTCATACCATCTCATCATATCGTCCATAAATAGTTCATATGCACCATAACTGCAAATGCCTAGGTCACAAATGCTGCGGTTGCCGCCCGGCGATACAGTCTGCGGTGTGGCTTGCAGTTTATGCAAATGTTACAGCGTTAAGGGCGCATTCCATATACGCGTAATGCGTAATGCGTTATGCGTTACGCGTTATGCGTTATGCGAATGCCAGCATTCCATATACGCGTAATGTGTAATGCGTTATGTGGCGCACGACTGGCTATATTTAAAAAATAAAAATAAACAATTATTCTCCATGCTGCTCTGTATGTGACCAAATATTGCATGTATATCTATGTAACTTTGTGTATGTCACATGGGGGTTCCTACCTTTATTATAACCAAATTATAGATAAGTATTCATATTTCTGTGCATATGGTAGCATTTTTAGCTTTCCCCTCAACCCTATGTCTCCCTGGTGCCCAGCTCACCATGTGTTTCAATTAGCACCCCTCTGTGAGGCTGTTCCGTAATGCTCAGTCGCCTCTCCTGGTGTTAAACTAATGGAGACATCTGACTCAGGTTTCTATTCACATCCAGCTTGACGCATAACGCATTACGCACCGATCGCTGCAGGGACCGATCGGGATAATGAATTTCTGATGCATTCGCATTCGCATTACGCATTACGCGTGTATGGAATGTAGCTCATAGGTTTCAAGGCGTTTCGATTTTTTGTTGCATTCGCATTCGCATTCGCATTCGCATTCGCATTACGCATTACGCGTATATGGAATGCGCCCTTTATGGTCTGCGGTTGTACGTACGGTCACCGCAAGGCATAGGTCACCGTACGCCGCCTTTTTTGTTTGTTTGTCGCCGTCCAACCACAGATAAGACATTTTAAAGACAATAATTTGTTAACATCAAGAAATTCGGGGGGGTTCCCGAGGAATTCCAGCGAGATTCCGACCTGCCGCATTGTGATTTTCCAAAGTTAAGATAATTTTGACTTAAAATAACCACAACTGCTTGCGGTAAGCAAAAAAATGTAAGGTCACCGTACGGCGACTGTAACCCACCGTACAGTCTGGCCGATGCGGCGACTTATGAGCCGTGTTTACACGGGAGAGTTAAATCGCTTCATATAAATCGCCTTGCCTAGTTCGCCTCACATTCGCCGTGTAAACGCTCTGCTGAGGCGGTTTAGGGCTGATTTGCCTCATCTAGTTCGCTTCATATAAACCACGTTGCGAGGTAGTTTATATGAATCGATTCGGCGGGTTCCCGTGCGGCGATAGTATAAAATAGTAGTGCCTGCCGGCTACAGGTGGAGCAGTAACTAATCGCTGGTGCCCGGCAGTGTTAGGGCCCGATTAGGCCGAAATCTATTAAATGCGATCATATTTAACAGAATTACATCCTCAAATAATGAAATTTAATTAAATTAACCTTAAATTCCAAGCGATATTAACGTAGCAGCTTCATCGGCGTCGAATCGACGAGTGTAAACTAAACCAATAGCAGTGCTCGCCGGCTACAGGCGGCCCTAAGGCTGCTGGTTCCCGGTCGCCGACACACTTTCAAACTCACTAGTGTAAACGGGCCACTACTTCACTTCATATAAATCGCTTTGCCTAATTCGCTTCACAATTCCCCGTGTAAACACGGCTATGGTCGCCGCAAGCACGCCATAACGCATTTGTGACCGAGGCTTAAGACCAGAAGACCAGTGCCTCAGTGCTGAAAAACGATATTATTCTACTGGAATAAAAGGAATTGAGCAAAAAAAAAGAAAAGTTGCACAGTCCAATGGTTCTGAGTTTCTGCCATATCTAATAGATACATGTCAGGTGTATCGCTATAATTAATTTCACTCTAGTTTGAGGGTACTTTTATAATGGTTAAATTTGGAGATATTTGAAGTGAAGACGTGCAAAGTTAATTTTGGTGTGCATACCGAAATGCCGGTCATGGATTTTGTTTATTTATTGTTTACTATTATTAGCAGCGCACCAAGATATGACCCCAAACGCGGTGGCCGAATCGGTAGAGCGCAGGCCTCCCGTGCGGGAGATCGGTAATTCGATTCCTGGTCGAGTCAAACCAATGACTTACAAAATTTATACTTGTCACTTCCTAGTTCAGTGCTTGGCATTAATAGGATAGGGCCGGTTAGCTCAGTGTCAGGATAATATGACTGAGTGGGATATCGGAGCATGGTGCTGGTGGGATGGTTTCCCAGTGGAGCAGCACAATAAATTCGCCATGAGTGCGCACTGTCACAAGTCGGTACCAATCCTGATATGATCTTAGATGTTGCCAGGACATAACATTCCAAGGACCAACAGCCAACCAACCAACCAGACGGGGTGGCCCAATGAGTAGAGCATCCATCTCCTGTTTTTGGGAGATCGGGAGATCCGAACCCATGAGTTTGTGGTTTCGAATCCTGGTCGAGTCAAACCAATGACTTAAAAATTGATACTTGTCACTTCCTAGCCTGGCACACAGCATTATTAGGATAGGGCAAGGAGTGGTTGGCTCAGAGTCAGGATAATGTGACTGAGTGGGATATCAGGTCATGGTGCTGGTGGCCTGGTTTCCCAGTGGGGCAGCACTATAAAGTCGCCATGAGTGCATGCTGTCACAAGTTGGTACCGGTCCTGATATAACCTTAGATTTTGCTAGGATGTAAAACAACAACAAACAAACAAAAAAACCTAGATATGAGTAATGCGCTCTCTTGTAACATCCATCTTCCTGTACGCTTCTGAATCATGGACCCTCACAGCCGAGCTCAAGGGGAGAAGACAAACCATGGAGATGCTACCACAAGATACTAGACATCTCACACAAAGGCAATGTTATCAATGAGGAGTCTGTGCAAAGATCAAGCACGCAATTGGACTACATGAAGATCTCCTGATGATCTTACTTAAAACCAGTCTTACATTGGGCTTTCTTTTTTTCCCTTTTTTTGTTTGTACATTACTTGTTTAAGCAGGGGAAATTTCAATCATGGACGATTGGTCTTCCTCATTCCACTGCTCCTTGCCCTATCCTAATAATGCCGAGCGCCTGGCTAGGAACCGACAAGTATCAATTTTTAAGTCATTGGTTTGACTCGACCAGGATTCAAACCCACAAACTCACAGTCTACCAACACGGGAGACGGATGCTCTAACTAATTCATCCATCCCGTCTCCTGCGTCCGACCTTGTCTCTTCTTGGTACTGCCACGTGTGTCAACGTGTAGAACAACAAGCAGCACTACTGATTCCAACTCAAACAAAGTGGAATAACACACAATCCCGTAAGGTGGGGCTGGGGGATGCGGGCGGGGGGGGGGGGGGGGGGGGGGTGCTGAGCCCTCCGTGCGTGGCTGTACTGCGCATGTTCAGAAAGGAGACGCGGGGGAGGCTGCGTGCAGCGTCCCGGGCTGTTGCTGGGTGTGGTGGGGGGAGGGTGTGTGGGGTGGTCACGTGACGTTGTACTGCCCATGCCACACATGGAGACGCTTACAGCAGCAGTATTATTGTTGTCGTTAGGCTCTCTTCTTGTTCTTCTATTCTCTGACCTTTTCTTCCAACCCTTCTCCTTCCCCTCCTCCTTCCTCCTTCTTTCGTCGTCATCCTTCCTTCTCTTCCTCATTCTTCCTCTTCCTCCCCCTCCTTGCTCCTCCTCCCCCTTCCTCCTTCTCTTTCCTCCTCCCTCCTCCTCCTTCCTCCTCCTTCCTCCTCCTTCCTCCTCCTCCTTCCTCCATCTCCCCTTCCTCCTTCTCTTTCCTCCTCCTTTCTCCTCCCTCCTCCTCCTCCCTCCTCCTTCCTCCTCCTTCCTCCTCCTTCCTCCATCTCCCCTTCCTCCTTCTCTTTCCTCCTCCTTCCTCCTCCCTTCTGCTCCTTCCTCCTCCTCCTTCAACCACCTCCCCTTCTTCCTTCTCTTTCCTCCTTCTTCCTCCTCCCTCCTCCTCCTCCCTCCTCCTTCTTCCTCCACCAACTTCCTCCTCCATCCCCTTCCTCCTCCTCTTCCTTCTTCCTCCTTCCTCCCCCTCCTTCCTCCTCCTCTCGCTTTCTTCTCCTCTTCCCTCCTCCTCCTCCCCCTTCTCCCGCCTCTCCCTCCTCTTTATCTGCTTATTTTCTTTCTTCTCCTTAGGGATCCTCTCCTTCCTCTTCTTCTTTGTTCACCTCCCCCTTCCCTTTCTCTTCCTGTTTCTCATCCCTCCCCTTCTCCTTTTCTTTCGCCCCTTCTCGTCCTTCTTCTTCTTTCGTGAAGTTATTTGATTATTTGTCCATCTCTTCTTGCTCCTGTTATTCTATTGACTGTTGTCTTTTTCTCTTTTTCCGTTGTCACCTCAGTCTTCTCAAAAGATATTCCTTCTCTTCTGTTATGATCCTCCTTCCTACTTCGCGTTTCATTTTTTTATTTCTATTTCTAGCCTTCTTCTTTCTTCTTTTCCTTCTTGCTCTCATTCTTCTAATTCTTCTCGGCCAACTCCTTTTGTTCCTGCACCTCTTTCTTCTCCTACTCGTCTTCACTTTCTCCTCTCTTCTTCTTCTTCTTCTTCTTCCTCCTCTTCCCTCTCCTGACCTGGCGCGGCCGCCGAATCAGCGCCGTGCCTGCGGTCGGGAGTTCGATTCCCGGTCGAGTCAAACCAACGACTTACAAAATTGATACTTGTCACTTCCTACTTTGGCACTTTGCATTAATAGAATAGGGCAAGGACTGGTTAGCTCAGTGTGTCAGGATAATGTGACTGAGTGGGATATCAGGTCATGGTATTCCAGTGGGGCAGCACTATAAAGTTGCCATGAGTGTGCACTGTCACAACTTGGTACCCGTCCTGATATGACCTTAGATGTAGCTAGTCTGTAAAACAACGCACATCAGCAATGTTTCCATCTGTCAACAAATTGCCAATTGAAAGGTTTTTTAACTAGGTTCATGTCAGTAGAAGAAGAAAATAATTTAAAGAAGGAAAAAACCACCACCCCAACACAAAAGAATCTTATTTAACAATTTTAATCAGCGAAAATATTTAGGTGTGACAGCGGCTTTGTGTGGCAGTGCATCACACTGTCACTGTCAGTCAACGACACCACTGGGGGCGAAGTGAATGTGTTGAACTGACAGTAAGCCGACACTCCAAGGTCACGAGCTAAGGTCAATGCCCTGTCGTCCAAAGTCAGCGGGACGGCCACGGCTTGACCGTTATGTCGACATTGACATTGACCTTGACCCCACCGACGGGGTTTACGCAGCAAGTTTACGCAGCTTTGGGGTCGGTGCAACCGGAGACAGGGGAGACACAGGCCACGTGGAAGTGAGACCCCCCTGGGGGTGCTGGTGGTGAGGGGGGAGGGGAGAGGGGGGGGGGGGCTCTGTAGGGGGCGCTGCTCGTATAGAGTGGGGTGCAGATAATTAGAACATGGTAATTAGATCGCCCTGAGGTTTGTGAGGTGTATCGATTTCAGATTAGTCACTTTGGATATGGCTGGGCATTGAACGCATTAGTGCGTATGTGTGTATGTGTTGTATGTGTTGTATATGTTGTATGTGATGTATGTGTGTGTGTGTGTGTGGTGGGTATGTCCTACTGGTACACTGATGTGTGTGTGTGTGTGTGTGTGTGACAATGAATGACAATGATGGACAATGACAATGATTGACAATGACAATGGTTTTATTTACTCTGTCGACCCCTCGCAGGGTATGATTTGTTGGTTGGTTGTTGGAGTTTTATGTCCTGGCAACATCTAAGGTCATATCAGGATGGGTACTGACTTCTAACAGTGTGCACTCATGTTGACTTTATAGTGCTGCACCACTGAGAGACCAGTACCATGATCTGATATCCCACTCAGTCTCATTATCCTGACCATGAGCCAACCAGTCCATGTCCTATTCCTAATATTAATAATGCCGAGCACCTGGCTAAGATTGATTGATTGATTGATTGGTGGTTATTTTATGACGTGTCGGCAGCATAGGCCATATTCACGGCGAGAAATGTTTGTTTTTTGTTCAAACCATCGCTTTTACATGTAAAAGCAGACAATCAATTATGTGCCAATAGACACTCATTAAATTAGAAAGCTCACAATCATATATTTGTGGTCAAGGGAAACAAATACCCATAGAAAAAGAAAAGTTTTATTAATAATTGATAGAATTTATTTAGTCAACTATAATAGGTGGTACAGTCCAGCTGCCCTCAAAAAGGCTAAAATGTTTTCCTGTTTTACTTTAGTAAAAAGGTCATGCATACTGTCTGCAGTGTAGAATTGTTGGTGCCGGGCCAAAAAATCAAAGCAACTTAGTAAAATGTGTTTGAGTGTCAGCGGGGACTGACACCCAATACATTCAGGGGGAAGTTCCCCCTTGAGCAGAAAAGCATGTGTAAGCCAGGAGTGGCCAATAGGGCAGCGGCTAAGGACCACTTGGTCCCGCCGACCTCCGGCATGAGTCTGTGGTGGTTTTCCCACAGATGGTTCACTTTCTTTAAGTTTATTAATGTTTTCATCCCACTCATGTTGCCATTTGGATTTTATGTGGGTGGATATTAGTGGTTTCAGATCAGAGTGAGGGATCAGACACGGTTCAAGATCACAGTTCAGGGCCTTCTTCGCAGCCCAGTCAGCTTGTTTATTTCCTTGTATGCCGGCATGGCCAGGCACCCAGCACAGGTGGATGTCATACCCATCCATTGCCAGTTGGTTCATTTTCTAAATGACCATTGCTAGAAGGTCATTTGACCTGGCTAAGAAGCGACAAGTATCAGTTTTTAAGTCATTGTTTTGATTTGACTGTGGGTTCGAATCCCACAATCTACCAAAACGGGAGACGGACGCTCAACTTATTCGGCCATCCCGTCTGGTGTGGAGAGTTGGAGAGGTGGAGGGAGGGGGGGGGGGGGGGGGTATTCGTACATGCACGTCAGTGTGTCGGGTGAGTGAGCAACTCTGGGTACCGTGTGCGGGTTGGAAGGGGGGGGGGGGGGGTTAACGGGGGGGGGGGGTGTTATGGGACTAGCTCGTGGGGAGGTCTGCATTGCGGTTCTGCCCCAGGGAGAAATAGGGGTGGGAGGAGGGGGGGGGGGCAGGGGAAGGCAGGGCCTGTCTTGGGGGAAATGGGGAGGAGGAGGGGGAGGGGATGGAGGGGAGCGGAGGGGACGGGAGGGGAAGGCAGGGCATGTCTTGGGGGAAATGGGGATGGGGAGGGGAGGGGATGGGAGGGGAGGGGAGGGGAAGGCAGGGCATGCCTTGGGGGAAATGGGATGGGGAGGGGGAGGGGAGGGGAGGGGACGAGAGGGGAGGGGAAGGGAGGGGGACGGGAGGGGAAGGCAGGGCATGCCTTGGGGGAAATGGGGAGGAGGAGGGGGAGGGGATGGGAGCGGAGCGGAGGGGACGGGAGGGGAAGGCAGGGCATGCCTTGGGGGAAATGGGGATGGGGAGGGGAGGGGAGGGGAAGGCAGGCATGCCTTGGGGGAAATGGGGAGGGGGGGGGGCGGGAGGGGAGGGGACGAGAGGGGAGGGGAAGGGAGGGGACGGGAGGGGAAGGCAGGGCATGCCTTGGGGGAAATGGGGAGGGGGAGGGAGGGGACGGGAGGGTTTGCACTGAGGGAAAGTGTGCGTGGAGCGCGGGGGGGGGGGGTAGGGAGGAGAGGGGGAGGATATGCCCGGTGGGCTGGGGAGGTAGGGTCTTGACATGGGTAGCAGCTCCAAGACCTGAGGCACTCACACAGATAACAAGCACCATTCTCCAACCACGTGATGGGGGCGGAGGTGGGGTGTGGGGGTGTGGGGGTGTGGGGGTGACAAAATGAGCGTCACGGGTCCCCGAATGAATCCATCATTTCTAACGAAATAATGAATGATATATGAGAAGATATCGGCGTGGGATTCTGAGTGACGTCCGGTATGGTGTATCTGTGGGTGTGGGTGAGGGTGTGGGTGTTGGGTGTGTGAGTTTGTTGGGTGTGTGTATAGGGTGTATGTTGTGGGTGTGTTTGTGTGCTGGGTGTTGGGCGTGTTGGTGTATTGGGTGTGTGTGGGTGTGTGTTGGGTGTGTGAGTTTGTGGGGTGTGTGTTGTGCGTGTCGGTGTATTGGGTGTGTGTTGGGTGTGTGGGTGTGTCGGGTGTATGTGTTGTGTGTGGGTGGGTGGGTGGCTGTATGGGTGTACTTACATATGTGTATATGTAGCTCTATGTAACACTTTGTGTGTGTGTGTGTTTGTGGGTTTGTGTGTATGGCTATGTTTATGAACATAGCCATACACATATATATATGTATATAAACATAGCCTATACAGATGTATGTATACATATGTATATATGTGTATGTGTGTATTGTGCCCTGCTATGCACGCAACACGATACTTAGTAGATGGTTGCGTAGACATTCTGGCTGATACCCCTAACGGCCCGATCGTAAATTAAAGCTGCATAGTCCGATGAAGCATCAGCACTTGCTATCCGGACCGCACTTCGTCCACACCTCTCATTCTCTCCTCTCCGCTGGCCATGCTCCTCCTTGATATTGTCTGAAAAGAGTTCCAGGAGGGGGGCGCCTGCCAGTATTTCACTTTCTACTCTTACTCTGTCTGTGTCTTTGGCTAGCCAGTTGGTCACCATAGAGCAAATAGACACGTCCTTTTGCTCAACTCTCCTCATTTCTCTTTCCTATACTCTACCCTTTTTTTTCTCCCAAGCTTACTTCTCCCCCTGACCAAGGTAGTTGTTTGCTAGGGTGGGGCCCTTTACCTTTATGTTTCTCTCGCTTTGTTCTCATTGCTGGAATCGCTGGACCCATCTTTACCCGTCCCTTCATCGGAAACCCTTGCTGCTGTCTGCTGGATACAAGTGCTGTGCTACCGCCAGACCGGAGTGATTCTGGACCGCCCCAACGACTCATTGTTTAATCATTGTAAAGACATACCCCAGCTTCTACAACCATCCCACCAGAAGACTATTCTTCAACCAATGATTGGGCCGATTTATTGGTGCCTCTCTAGAATGCTGCAGTTCTGGAGCCCGTAACCATCGTTAGGTTACAAACACCCCAGAAGTCTGCACTGACCTCTCCGGCAAGGAGCCACATAGACGAATATCCGTGGATAGAGTGATGACATAAAGGAGCATATGTGGTGTAATGGTTAGCAGGCTAACCCCGGAATAGCAAGAAGGGTGGGTTCGAATCCTGCCTAGAGCATTTCATCATCCCCATGACACATGCATTGACTTGGCACACACACGCTGCCACATACACATGGATACACATACACATTCAGGCCCACACATACACACACACACAGGCACATACACACACAGGCACAGACACACAGGCACATACACACACATACATACACATAGACACACACATACCCACACATACACACACAGGCACAGACACACATGCACAGGCACACACATACATACACATAGACACATGCAGACCCACAAACACACAGGCACAGACACACAAGCATAGACATACAGGCACAGACACACACATACAATTGATACATACACATAGACACACACAGACCCACACATACACACACAGGCACAGACACACACACATACATACACACGGGCACACACTGACACACACAGCCCGTCCTGATATGACCTTAGATGTTGCTAGGACGTAAAACAACAACACACAAACAACAAAGGTACGCCGACACAGACTCACGGACAGGGAGGGCAGGGCGGTGGCTGGCGTGTGAGGCGTGTGAGGCGTTCACGGAGACCTCTTGCAGTGTGTTCGGTGTGAATTAACGCTTGCTAAATGGTCCCGTCGGGTACCAGCAGCGGGGCGGGGGTGGGGGGTAGACGGGTAGAGGGGTAGCGGGAGGAGGGAGGGGGGGGGGCTGTTGTCGGGGTTTAAATTCTCAGTTGGTTTAGAGTCAACGCTCGGGGGTTCTGCGCATGCGTCAAAATCGAATGGCATTTCAGCGTATTCGATTAATCAACTCGGGTGTCCCGAGCGACTTTTTGACGCACAAATGTGACGTCATCGCTCCTAGCCAACCCCAGCCAAGAGGTGGGTTACTGGGGTCAGGACTTTTTGCACACAGCACGTGTTTTTGTCAACTCCACTCACGATGTTCTATTTGAATTTCTAGCAACTCGGGTGACCCGAGTCGCCCGGGTCATGTTAATCGAATACGCGCATGCGCAGAACCCCGAGCATAGACTCTAAACCCACGGAGATATCTAAACCGCGACACCGGGCCAAGGGTAGAGGCTCGGAGTGGGGCGGGGTGTGGGTGGGGTCCGGGGGTGGGGCCCGCCTGGGGTCCTCTTGTAGTTACCGCTCCTGCCGCTACCTCCGCATGGCGCCACTAACGAACACCTTCCCCAGCACTCCCCCCCCCCCCCCCCCCCCACTACACACGTGATGGGACCAAAGTGGGCAGACCGCCCATCACGTTTGGTCGGACGGCGTTGATTGAGTGGCTGATTGATTGAGTGGGTGGTTGACTGATTGATTGGTGTTTTATAACAGCCTGGTGACACATAGCGACTTGTGAGCCTTTAAGTTTAAGTTCATCAGTGTAAAGGTTCACAAGTCCCAAACCCCACACCATCCCGCCTTGTTCACACTGCACATCCGGGGCAGCCTTATAGTGCTGCCATGGCCTGCATTAAGCTAGGATTCCTTACACGCAGTATGCGGCATGCGAATGTGAATGCGGCATGCAGCATGCGAACGGGTTGGGTCTTTTCACCCACACCCACATCCACACCCACACCCACACCCACACATAGTGTCAGGTTTCTCTAACACTGTTTTCTATGGCAAACGCATTTGCATTTGCATTCGCATTCGCATTCGCATTCGCATGCCACACCGATGGCTACATGGACTGATTCAGTTGCCACATTCGCATTCGCATTCGCATTCACATTCGGATGCATGGAATCACCCCCACTGACTTAGATGCTTTTCGATTTTTTGCCGCATTCGTATTCGCATTCGCATGCCGCATGCCGCATACCGTGTGTTAGGGATGTAGCCTTTATGCATTAAAACTAAATAGTCTGATGAAAGCATCACCTTTTCAAAACCAGAAACACTGATCTAGATTTGATTCTACATATCTAACTTAGATTCTGATGCACTTATTGAGCATTTCTTGCCACATAGAAGGGAACACCGAGTCAATTTAATAGAACCTGTTAAGTGTTACTGCAGAAGCATATGGGGTCAGAGTTTTGGCGTGCTTGCCAACTTACTTTGGCAGGTTCGCACTTCAAATATATCGTAAGTTAGCCATTTTAAATCAAAGTTACTTTAAACTAAAGTAAGGTAGATTATAGCGATCAACATCATGTATTTATCTGAGAAAATGAGAAGCCCTCAAAATCACCGGACTATGCAACTTTAGGTGATGCCCTACTCGCACACATTATCCTGACGCTGAGTCAACTGTTGTCCTTGTCCTATCCTAGTTTGTTTATTGGTTTGGGTTGGTTGTTGGAATTTTACGTCCTGGCAACATCTATGGTCATATCAGCATGAGTACCAACTTATGGCAGCGTGCACTCAAGGCAACTTGTAGTGCTTCCCCACTGAGAGACCAAGCTGCCAGCACCATGACCTGATATTCCATTCAGTCACATTATCCTGACACCAACCTAACCAGTCCTTGCCCCATCCTAATAATGCTGAGCGTCTGGCTAGGAAGCAACAATTATAAATTTTTAAGTCATTGGTTTGACTCGACCAGGGGTCGGATCCCACGATCTACCGTTGTACCAAAGCAGGAGACGGACGCTCAACTCATTCGGCCATCCCGTCTGGTTTCGAGCAGAATGTAGAAAGTATCTGAGTGTTAGTGGGGACTGCATTCAAGACGGGTGATTGAGGTCATGGTTTTCTACCTTGAGTAGAAATACACGAGTCAGCCGAGAGTGGCCAACACGCTTGTCCCACCGATACCCCGCACGCGAAAGCTGATTTCACCGAAGATGGGTAGACCATGGGATTGTGGGTTCGAACCCTGATCGAGTCAAACCGGTGACTTAAAAATTGCTACTTGTCACTTCCTAGTCAGGCACTCAACATTATTAGTATAGGTCAAGGACTGGTTGGCTCAGTGTCAGGATAATGTGACTGAGTGGGATATCAGGTCATGGTGCTGGCAGCCTGGTCTCCCAGTGGGGCAGCACTATAAAGTGTACACTATCACAAGTCGGTCCCTGTCCTCATATGACCTTAGATGTTGCTAGGACGTAAAACAACAACACACAAACAAACTGAAGATGTGAATAGAATACAACTTCCCTAGGCACTTATCAGTCAAAGTAACGAGTACCTCACCAGACTCTCAGCATTACTAGCATAGGGCAAGGACTGGTTAGGATCAGTGCCACGCTAATAATGTGACTGAGTGGAATATCACATCATGGTGCCAGTTTAATATGGATGTATCCTAGTGGAGCAGCACTATAAAGCAGCCATGAGTGCGCACGGCCAGGAGTACGCACCGTCATGAAGTCGGTACTTGGCCTGACAGAGATGACATCTGATGTTGTGAGGCTGTAAAACCCCAACTAGGCAGTCAATGGGATGTCGAGTCAGGGAACTGACGATGACATTTGGTGTTGTGAGCCTGTAAAACCCCAACTAGGTCACGTCCCTCTGGTGGGGAACTGACGCGATGACGCTTGTTCGTTTGTTTACTCGGCGTCTGTATGGCACTGGAAGGTGCTGGGAGCAGGTTGTGTTTCCATGGAAACCAGTGCTAAGCTCCTTCATCCACACCCAAACCCACGACACCCACCCACCATCAGGGGTCAGGCAAGGCCAGGTAAAACTGGACACTTACGAAATGAGATTGTTTGTGTTTCAAGCCTGCATTTCCGGAATGTCTTCCTTCTGTTTTTATTGTTGTTAGATTTTTTGATTTTGTTTACATTCGCTCATCAAGCAAGGGGAATTTTAATTGTGTACAATTGGCAGGGTGTGTACCGGTGTAGCAGGAAATCGCAAACCCTGTAAATCGCAAACCCTGTAAATCGCAAACCCCCACTTGTGATTTCCTAGGAAATCGCAAACCCCCATGCCATATATGGGCATGGGGGGTTTGCGATTTCCTAGGAAATCACATATCCCCCCTGGAGATCTCAAACCCCCCATGTTCATGATACACCACTCCGTACCAGGTTTAAGGGCGGTGTTAGGTACCGATTAGGCCCAAATCTATTCAATGCTATCATATTTAACAGAATTACATACTCAAAAAGTGAAATTTGATCAAATTAACCCTAAAATCGAAGTGATATTAACGCCGCCGCCTTTAAGTCATTGGTTTAACTTGGCCAGGGTTCGAACCCCATGACCTACAAAAATCAGGAGGCGCATACTCAAACGTATTCAGCCACCCTGTCTGGTTGAGATTCTAGAGTCAAGTTAAAATCGCGGAAAATTGGACTTCCTCATTAAACTGCTCCTTGCCCTATCACAGAAATGCAGAGTGTCAGGCTAGGCAGCAACAAGCACACATTTTAAGTCAATGATTTGACTTGGCTGAGTTTCAAACCCGGTACAGAAGCAGTGGGCGCTCAACTCATGCTGCCATCCTGTTGAATTTGCATCAGCAGTTTATTTTGTCTTTATCATCAATAGAATCACCCAAATGCACGCTTTTTTCATATTACTAAAGCAACAACCACATCCTGCACCACTCTCTCTCTCTCTATATATATACATATATATTATTTATCATGTGTAATTCAGGATGTCTTTATAATATATATATATTATATCAATTATACATGTGTAATAGATTTAGCACTTCAAACGTAGCTGGCTATGATAGATAAGTATCTGAACAATATATTTATCACATTCAAATTTGAATTTATGTGGCTACGTCAAGAACCCAGCCTCCGAACACTTAAAAAAAAATTAATATAAATTCAGCAGCCCTGTCACAGAGACAGTGCGGGTGGAGTAACAACAACGTCACGTGACCAGAGGGATCCCGTGTTGGTCGTCAAGACTCCAGCAACCCGGAAGTGCTGGAAGTACTCTCCACATACGTGTGTGTCTACCCTGCAAGAGCCCCTCCCCCTCTCCAGCCTCCTCCCCCTCTCCAACCCCCTCCACCTCTCCAGACCCCTCCCTTCTCCAATCCCCCTTCTGCAGCCCCCTCCGCAGCCCCCTCCCCCTCGCCGTTCCCTCTCTCCAGCCCCCTCCCCCTGTCCAATCCGCTCCCCCTCTCAAACCCGCTCCCCCTCTCCAGCCCCCTCCCCTCTCCAACCCCCTCCCTTCTCCAGCCCCCTCCCCATCCCAACCCCCTCTCCAACCCCCTCTCCCTCTCCAACCCCCTCCCCCCTCTCCAACCCCCCTCCCCCTCTCCAACTCCCTCCACCTCTCCAGACCCCTCCCCTCTCCAATCCGCTCCCCCTCTCCAGCCCCCTCCCCCTCTCCAATCCCCTCTCCAGCCCCCTCCCCCTGTCCAATCCGCTCCCCCTCTCAAACCCGCTCCCCCTCTCCAGCCCCCTCCCCTCTCCAACCCCCTCCCCTCTCCAGCCCCCTCCCCATCCCAACCCGCTCCCCCTCTCCAACCCCCTCTCCCTCTCCAACCCCCTCCCCCCTCTCCAACCCCCTTCCCCCTCTCCAACCCCCCTCCCCCCCCTCTCCCTCTCCAGCCCACCCCCCCCTTCTCCAACCCCTTCCCCATCTCAAGCCCCTCCCCCCGTCTCCAGCCCCCCCCCATTTGTCTTTGATGCAGTTTCCCCACCTGTACATTTGTCACTGTCGCTTTCCTGTCTCCTGACGTGGTGGACTAGCGTCAGAGCATCTGCTTCCTATCTTGGGATCGATACTCGATTGAATGAAGCTAAAGACTTAACCCTCCCCCTAGCCTCCACACACACACACTTGTCGTGGTTGGTGTTTGATGTTATTACTATTAGGATGGGACAATGATTGCTTGGTCGGTGCAGGCTCAGGGTAACACGGCTGAGTGGCATATCGTGTCATTGTACAAGCCATATGTTATCACAGTTGGGCAGCACTATAAATCAACCAAGAGTGTTTCATTATCACAAGCTGGTAGACCAGGTGTAATGACCGAATGAATTGCGCGGTGGTCCGTCTCCAGTTTTGGTAGATCCTGAGATTCGAACCCTTTGTAGAAACTACCCACTCGTTGTGGTCACCAGTTTTGTAGAATCTAATGCTCGGATCTGTGGCTCTGTATGTAGGCTATCATGAAAACAATACAGACAAAGAGAAAGGAAGAGAGTAAAGTGTAAGACAGAGAGTCCAGCCTCTGGTTTATTATATAGTTATATGGGTTCTTGGTAGAGTATCATCCCACCTCCTTCCACCAATGGGAATCAAGCATTCCTGGCCTCACCAATAGGAATCCAGTATTCCTGGCCTCACCAATAGGAATCCAGCATTCCTGGTCTCTATGGATACAAGTGGTCTGCCCACCACCAGTAGCTGTATGGCCCCCTTGGCCACCACCAACCTTGACCTTTTGAGTGTGGTGACCCCTACCCCAGCAGAAGGGCTAGGCCCTGAGTGCACTCACACCCAGACCTGCCAGCACCACTATGTCTATTTACATCCCACTCAGGCACCACCAACCCATATATATACCCATATCTTAAGTGGTTCGATTGTAATACATTCTTAGTCCCCTCCACACACACACATATACATGTCTGGTTCTTTTTTTAAAAATTTGTTTTATTGAGGCTGTATTTATACTGTCCATAGCATGTAAACCCGGGTACCCAGGCTTGTTTTCAATGCTGGCCAGCCGTTGTGTTGGTGTTGTCTTATCAAACAGTAGCTGCTGATAAGTTATTTGATTGTCTGCATTTCAGTAGCAGATAGATAGTCTGTTGGTACTTTTAGTAGCCTATGTTAGTTTCTTTGGGCCCTCTTAGCATTGTATTTTTGTTCTATTCTTATTACTATGTTAGTTGTTTTCTTAAGGTTCTATGTTAGTGCTTTGGGGTTTTCTTGGGAAGAGTTTTTCCACTTTTTTCTACTTAATTCTATACTAGCCTGTTTTATTTACATGTCCATAGGCCTGTACGTAATAGGTGGTTGAGTTATGTTTGTTTGAATTTGATTTGATTCATATTGTTGTTGGATATGTTATCTGGCTTTTATATTTCTGGTTATCCCACCCTGGGCTGTCCAGTTGGTGGGCCTTGACATATCACCTGCCCCCTTGTGGTGCAGTTCAGTTGGGGTTCCCAGTTTTTATTTTGCACAGATATTTTTTGTACGTTTTTAGGTCAGGGATATGTCTTTCTTTCACCGTTTGCACATTCCATGCCTTGGTGGCCATTTCCAGTGTGCTCCTTTCATGGGCTTTGATCTGGCTTCTGGTCTGCCTTAGTAGTGGTGCCTTGCTTGCTCTGGTGTCCCTTAGTGGTTGGGTTAGACGTTTAATGTCTTGGCTATATCCATATGCTAATGTTTTTATGTGGATTATCCTTCTGTTTTCTAGTAGCTTTACTTTAGTTATTTTTTATAGGTCATAAGTGGGGTGTAGTTGTCTACTTTCAGGCAGATTTTCAGGGCCCTATTTTGTAGTATCTGCAATTTTTTAAGTAGCTCTTTTTTAGCACCCATGTAGATTACATCCCCATAGTCAATGTAGGGGAGTACCATGCCTTTGAAGATTTTTATTGACATATCTTGTGTCATATAGTTTCTTAGTTTAGCAAATAGCCATAGTTTGTGATTTACTTTTTGTATGATTTTTGTTACACACAGATTGTAGTTTAGCTGGCTATCTAGTTCTAGGCCTAGGTTTTTGTAGTGATTTACACTTTCCAGTGTTTGGTTTCCTAGTGTGCATTGTAGGTTTCTTCCTGTGATTGCTGTATGTGAGAAGAGTACTGTTTTAGATTTATTTGCATTGATGGTTATTTTATTGGATTCACACCAGCCGTCCAGCTTTAGCAGCAGGTTGTTCAGTTTGGTTGCGACCTCCTCTACTGTGCTTCCTTCTGCATATACGACAGTGTCATCCGCATATAGCTGGAGACATTCTGTCTCCAGCCATTTTTCTAGGTCGTTTATGTATAGTATAAATAGTAGTGGTCCCAGGACTGATCCTTGGGGTACACCACAGGTGACAGTTTGTTGGTCTGAGAGTGTATCATTTACTTTAGTTTTTTGCTGCCTGTTGTTTAGGTAGCATTTTATCCAGTTTATTGATTTGGATTTAATGCCCATGTTGTTTAATTTTCTTATTAATATGCTGTGGTCTACAGTGTCAAAGGCTTTGCTGAAGTCGATGAAGGCTGCTCCAACTAATTTCTTTTGGTTCAATGAGGCCAGCACATCACTTGTTAGGTTTGCTATTGTTTTTGATGTGGAGTGTAGTTTTCTGAAACCTCCTTGCCTCTTATTTAGTATATTGTTTTTTTCCAGGTGCTCATTTATGTGCCTGTGGAATATTTTTTCAATTAGCTTGCCTGGTGTTTGCAAGATTGATATTGGTCTGTAGTTCCCCATGTTTTCTTTGTCACCACTTTTGTAGATGGGGGTGATGGTTGCCATCTTCCATGCTGTGATGAAGTGTCCCTGCTCAAATGATATGTTGAACAGGTCGACCATGGTATCTGGGATGGCTTGGAGTGCCTATTTTAGTATTTTTGTGGGGATTCCACTTGTTTTTTTTTCATCTATGTCATTTATTAGTTGTGTTAGTTCTTTTAGGTCAGTTTTGCAGGTGGGGATTTCATCCTGGATACTTTCTGTCTTGTTTTCCCAGATTCTTGTGAATTTCTTTGATAACCTTTGTCCTACCGTGGCAAAGTGGGTATTTAGTTTGTTTGCTGCATCACTATCTGTGTGCGTATTTCCATCCTTATCCTGGAAGCTTATGCATTCTTCTATCTTATTTTGGGGGAATAGTAAGCTTACATTTTTCCAGAACTTATTTGCATTGCTTCCCCAGTCCTTGTCTTGTTTTATTATATATTTCTTTGTTGATGCCCTTACTGCTTTGAGGGAGTTGTTTCTGGCAGTATTATAGGCCCTTTTATCCTCTGGGTCTTTAGTACGTTTCACTTTGTCAGCTAGCTTTCGTTTTGTTGCGATATGTGTTAACAGTTCCCTGTCTACCCACGGGTCTTGGCTTCTCTGTATTTTTAGTTTCTTTATGGGACACATCTCATCTAATGATTGTTATATTTCTGTGACAATGTTATTCCAGTAGATATCAGTGTAATCTCTGTCTGTTGTGAGGTTGTCTATATTTTCATATAGGTGGTTTTTTAGTGTTTCTTTTGAGTAGTCTTTTAGGGATCTGCCCATCTTATATTTATATTGGCTTGTGCTTTTGAGTGTTTTCCTCATTACATATATTAGCTCATGATCACTTACTACTTCTACTCTAGTGCCCCATTTTGTGGCATGGTTTGAGTTGGTTAGTATTAGGTCAATTGTTGAGCTATTGTTTCCTAGTCTTGTGCTGTCTGTAATAAGTTGCTGTAGCCCTAGGATTGTGATAGTGGTTTGTAGCATTAGTTTATTTTTGTCATTGCTACTGTAGTTTATGTTGAAGTCTCCTAGCACAAAGATTTCTGCATTTGTTAGTTTTCTCACTGTATTTATGCTTTTGTCTAGAGTTTCAAGGAATGTTTCAATATCCCCGGACGGTGGTCTGTAGAGGCTTGCTATGGCTATGTTAGCCTGCTTCTCGTTTTTTAGTAGGCACCATAGTAGTTCCAGGTGTTCATTTGAGTTGTTTGCTATTTTTAGGGCCTCAGTGTCTAGATTATTTTAGGTTTTGCAGTAGATTGCAACACCTCCACCTTTTTTTGCTTGGTTTGCTATGTTAATTTGCAGTCTGTCATTATGTACAAGCCTATATCCTTCTATGTTGAGGATGTTGTCTTGATGTCTGTCAGTGAACCATGTTTCTGACAGTGTTAAAACATCAAGATTTTCATTTTTTAGGTGCATTTTTATTGTGTCTATTTTATTGGATGCACTCTGGCAGTTTAGGTGGGCAAAGTGCGTGCCCCTTCCCAGCCTGCATTAAATTTCATCTACCATCTTTCTTTACCTTTAGGGTTGGCGTTTGTTAGATTTCGCGAGTTTTTAACTTTGTTTAGATTGTTTTATGGGCATATGGGCTGGTGCATACAGTACATATGCCCTGTTTTGTTATGTAGTTTCATACATTACCATAGACTGCACCTGTGTGAGTGGAGGGGAGGTACATGCCCTGGAATGGATGTTAGTTATACACAGTATTTCTAGTGCTTTAAATTTTGGTTAGTGGTATTTTATGAAAGGTTTGTGATACTCATGGTTTGGAGCCCTGGTGTTGCTTCTGCCAGTTCTCCGTGATGCTATTTGTCAGCCTTGTAAGTTGTAGCGACGTATTTGGCATAGTGTTCATTGAAGTGTACACCATCCAACATGCCTATAGCGTAACGCACCGATCTCCTTCCATGCCTAGTTTTGTGGATGTATTTGCGTATCTTGGTATGGCTACTCCCTTGTTTCAGCTATTGTTCAGGCGGTGGATATAGGTGTTTAGCTCTGGTATGCACTCTTCTATTAGCTCCTTTTATTTATTTATTTATTTATTTTCGCTTATGCATTGTCATAGATTTGTCAATAAATAGTCAAATGTGGGGCTCTTTCCTTTTGTAAAGCAGGTAATAAGCACAAGGAGCAGACGACTTTTATCCCGAGCACATTGCCAAGTATTCCAATGCAACTGGAATGTTTTTCACTGAAAATGAAATATGTGTATTTACGCATGCAATTTTCCCACTGCCAGCAGAAGACTTTTTTTTTTGCATCTCAGACCATCCGTCTTCTGGCGATTAAGGAAGAAAGAAAGAATGTTTTACAATGCAATAAATGACACCACCGAATGGATAGAAATTAGAATGTTTGGATGCGTGTGTGAATAGGGGGGGGGGGGGGCGGGGTATGTTGCGGATGGAAGCAGACGACATCTTTCTAGGCGGGTTGCAAAAGCAGACGACATTTTGATGCGAAGCTGGCGGACTGTGGGCAGGTTAGTGTTGCCGAAGCCCAGTAGGTGGCGTGCCGAGCTGACCTTCAGTGTCTCTACAAGTCGAACTAATAACCTACCGCTAGGGTACTGCATCACCAACAAATCCCCTCCCAAAATCCCAAAGCCTTCCAAAATACAACCAAACCCTCGTGGAAAACTACAAGTTGGCGATAACCGAAATGCAAAAAAAGAATAAAAAAATAAAAAAATAAATAACACATTGCACACAGCCGAATTTTGATTGTTTGAAATAAATGTGTGCCCTGTGCATTCAGCCATTACAGCAGTTTGCTAATTTTTAGTGAAGCACGATTCATCTTGGCGGAATTGATCGGCGAACTGTTAGGGCGCGGGGCCCTAGCTGTTGAATCTTGAACTTTAGACGCCGCACGCATTCCTTGAGATTCCAGAACCTTTCAAATTAAAATAACTCTCAAATGTCAATTTTCTACATTAGCGGTCTATATTGAGGTGGCGATTAGCACTGTGAGTGTGAGTGTGGCTTGCCAGAGGTCCGAGAGAGGAGGAGGGGGGGGGGGGGTTGTTTGGTAGTCAGGGGTGCACTTTGGAACTTCCGGTTTGTGTATTTACGCAGCTTACACACGTGTGTTGTTTATTTACATGATGTACACATGTATGTTGTACATTTACACAGCTTACACATGTGTGTTGCTTATTGACACGACGTACACATGTATATTGTACATTTACACAGCTTACACATGTGTGTTGCCTATTGACACGACGTACACACGTATGCAGGTATTGCAATACCTCAGGGAGTTTGACGCCCCTGCCCTGCAGAGTTGTAAACCACTGCCTTGTGGTACAGGTTCTTGACAGAACCGAAGGCTAAGGGAGCAAAACCTAAACAGAAAACCATGTCACTGTGGCAGCATTAAGGGTGGTTGAAGTATGGAACTCCCAACATCTCCCGACCAGCCACTGTAGGGACAAATAGTTTTGCGCCTGTCTTGACATGTTCTTGCCGGTGTGAAACCTCTATTTGCTCCCCGAGAGAGTGCCACTGGTAACTTGCAAAAGCCAGCAGCACTTTAACACTTTTGCAGGCAGCTTTCATGAAATGAAGACCGACTCATGGACGTCACTCTCACAGCAGAGAGCTAAATGGAGAGCGGCAGTCAAGTAATGAAAGCAGTCTTGTAAACATGTATGTTGTGCATTTACACAGCTTACACACATATATTGTTTATTTACATGATGTACACAAAATGTTGTGCATTTACACAGCTTACAGACGTGTGTTATTTATTTACACGACGTACACACGTATGTAAGATCGATTATAATGATCAACCTTATATATTTACCTAAAGATCTACAGAAACTCAAAAACCGTCAGACTATGCAACCTTAAGCAACATCGAATCTCATCAGTACATGGATGGGTGAGCACCTAGGAATGCAAGGTGTTGTAAACAGTCTGATACAGGCTTATTGCCTACCACATCAGTACTGGATAAGTAATAGTTGAGGCTAGTCAGTACTTGAATGGGTGACCACCTGGAAAGATGAGATGACATAGACATCTTGATACGGGTGTCTAGTTATAGCCTACCACATCAGTAGTGGATAAGTAATAGTTACACCTCGTCAGTACTTGAATGGGTGACCACCTGGAAAGATGAGATGACATAGACATCTTGATACGGGCTTCTTGTTATAGCCTACCACATCAGTAGTGGATAAGTAATAGTTGACTATCGTCAGTACTTGGATGAGTGACCACCTGGAAAGATGAGATTAATAGACATCTTGATACAGGCTTCTAGTTATAGCCTACCACATCAGTAGTGGATAAGTAATAGTTACACCTCGTCAGTATTTGGACAGGTGACCACCTGGGAAATACACGGTGCCGTAGACACCCTGATACAGGCTTATGCCATAAGCCCGTATCGCGCCATATCAACAGTCGATAAGTAAACAGCACCACCACCTGGCGGGAGCTTCCTAAACTAATCACGCCTAACCCGCTGGTTGCGCCGCATTGCATTCTGGGAGCTGCTGAAGCACGGCATTTACAGTTTGCCCGCCACCCAGCAGGTGGCGCCCCCTGGGGTTCGCGCGCAGGTAGACGGGGCCCCGGATGTACTGTGGCGCCCCTGGTGAGGATCCATCAGGCGCGTGGAGTGGCTGCTAACCGCTCGTACCGGCTCGCCATGACTTAACAATTTATACATGTCGCTTCCTAGCCAGGCGCTCAGCATTATTAGGATAGGGTAAGGACTGGTTGGCTCAGTGTCAGGATAATGTCACTGAGTGGGATATCAGGTCATGGTGCTGGTGGCCTGGTCTCCCAGTGGGGCAGCACTAAAAAGTCCCCATGAGTGTGCACTGTAACAAGTCGGTACCCATCCTGATATGACCTTAGATGTTGCCAGGATGTAAAACCCCAACAACCAACCGTACCGGCTCGCCGACCGGCAGCTGTACCGGTACTCGCTTGTACCGGCGCAGAGCTAGATACACGCATGCGCACAGGCGCCACAAGCAGGGTTAGGGTTGAGTTGGCAGATCAAAGAATGATGGGTACTTGCCATAACGTATAAGAACCGACACTCATGCCTCAACTCCACCAGACGAAATGGCTGAATCTGTAAGAGCGCAGGCTTGGCTCCTGTACGGGAGGTGCTGGGTTCGAACCTTGACTGAGTCAAGCCAAATGACGTACAATATTGATACTTTTCACTACCTAGCCTGGAACTCGGCATTACTAGGATAGCAATAGGACGTGCTGATTTGATCAGTATCAGGATAATTTGACTGAGTGGAGTATCAGGTCATGGTACTGGCGGCCTGGTTTCCCAGTGGGGCAGCACTATAAAGTTGCTATGAGTGCGCACTGTCACAAGTCGATACCCGTCCTGATATGACCTTAGATGTTGATAGGAGGTAAAACAGCAACAAACAAACAAATAACAACAAAAACCAGCCTGCGGCAGGTTTATGAGCTTCCCGTCCAAGCACAGGTGTCACTTTTTTAAATGGAATAAACATTTTTTTTTGTTGTTGTTGTTGGTATATTAGTTGTTTAAGCAGGGAAAATTTCAGTCGCAGACGACTGGTCTTCCTCATTCCACTGCTGCTTGCCCTATCCTAGTGATGCCAAGCATCTGGCTAGGAAGCGACAAGTATCAATTTTTAAGTCATTGGTTTGACTCGACCAGGGTTCGAACTCATGATCCCATGGTCTACCAACACGGGATATGGATGCTCTAACTCATTCGGCCATCCCATCTGGTTGCTGTCAAGTTCAACACTCCTAAAGGGGCTGTCACATTACGGCGTGCTGGTGCCACTTTCGGGTGTGTTTGAGCGTATGGGGGACCTATGAGGAGCGTACGAGGAGCGTATGAGGAGCGTATGGGAGCGTATGGGAGCGTGCTGTGACATTTTTTGACATTATGGGCCATACGCCCTCATAGGTCGTGTTTTTTTGAGCATGCACAAAAAAAATTGGACGGACGAATTTATGAAAGTGTATGGCGGCGTATGCCTCATACACTTCACATACGCCGGCATGTTGCGGCACTGGCGGCGTATGAGTAGCGTATGAGTAGCGTATGAGTAGCGTATGAGTAGCGTATGCGGCGTATGCCGACATATATGACGTAAAGCCGCTACGCCGCCATACGCTCCCGCCATACGCCGTAATGTGACAGGGCCTTAACCATCATCGGGAGTATGAGCCCTCTTTTAAAGTGGCATAGTTCGACGGAAGCATCAGGAATTTAAAAACCAACCTGAGTGTTAACAGAGAGCGTGTATACAGATGAGAGAGACAACTCCCGCGAAAATCGGTAACACAGGCTACAGTGGCGTTCCTGGCGGTTAGTGTTGAACAAGCTTTGAGTTTGCCATACGTGTAGTGCAAAACATTTGTTTTTATTCAAAATTAATAGAAATGCAGAAGCCTAACCTTATCGATTTAATATAATCCTTTTGGTAAACATGTTTTCTATATGTGTACTAAGCGGCTTGTTTCTATTTGGTGTAGTTTTAGAGATATTTCACTTTTTCTGTAGGAAGATTGCACACGACCATTGACAATGCCTTGAGTTTGACAGCTGTGTCATATACTGTTCAACAACCACCACTTGGAGCGCCACAGTCGGCATCTGTTACATGGTGTAGTATGGGAGTTGTCCCTCTCATCTGTATACACGCTCTCTGGTGTTAACCCACAAACACACTAACCCACGGATGAAAGATCTCTGTGATTTCGCGGATTTCCACGATTTTTTTTGTATTGATCTAACAACGTTAAAAACAAAGCCAAGGAAACAGTGGTATATGACAATTATAGGTTACTTTGAATCCCATTCTTAGATGACCTTATATGTTGCTAGAAAATGAAACCCAAACAAGAAATAGTTACACATGGGCGATAATACAGTCACAACAAGGACAGTTGAAACTTGACTTCCAGTATTTTTCTGTGCTTGAATGTGTGGGGATTCTGGAATGTTCTGTGCAACGTGGTTAGAGCAACTTGGTGCACAATTGTATGTGGAGACAGGTAAGCGAAGGTAGCCGGTCAGCTGGTCCTTCCTGTCCCACTACCGGTTGGTCACTTCTGCCTGATTTCCTCACTCCAAACTGTATTTGTGTCTTCTCTTTATTGTTATTATTACTACTATAGCGAAGATAATATACGCGCCAAAATTAACTTGGCATGTTTTCACTTCAGATATCTTCAAAGTTAGCCATTTTTAATCAAAGTTACTTCAAACTAAAGTCAAATAGATTACAATGACCGACCTAATGTATTTATCTGCAAATATTGCAGGAACTAAAAATTTAAAACCATCGGACTATGCAACTTTAGTGTAACCCTGCTTGCACACACTCCAGGCGTGTAGGCGGGGAAGGACGCGGTGGCCGAATCGGTAGAGCGTAGGCCTCCCATGTTGGAGATCGGGAGTTTGATTCTCAGTCGAGTCAAACCAATGACTTACAAAATTGATACTTGGGACGTCCTAGCCTGGTGCTCGGTATTAATAGGATAGGGCAAGGACTTGTTAGCTCAGTGTCAGGATAATGTGACTGAGTGGGATATCGGGTCATGGTGCCAGCAGCCTGATTTCCAGTGCGGCAGCACTGTCAAGTCACCATGAGTGCACACTGTCACAAGTCGGTACCCATCCTGATGTGACCTTAGATGTTGCAAGGATGTAAAACTTCAACAACCAACCAACATGTAGGCAAGATTGACCTGGATAAATAATCAATTGTCAGCCGGGATTACTCGGTACTTCTCCAACCTGGTCCTGGACCTGAACCGTGGATCTGTGGCTTCTTCTCGTGGTTGTCCATCAGTGGCAATGATGACAGCAACTCATCATTTGTTGTGAACTCGTTGATGACCGATGAGTTCAATTTGAGCTCGGAATGTGCGGTGGAGCATTGGACATGTATATGTAGCTGCAGTCAGACAGTCTGCTCGGTAAAGGAGGCGATATTTTCTCTCATAATGCTTTTGGTTAGCTTGAGATATACGATCAGTTTCAACAGTGTTATGCCTTTGCGAATAGAAGCACACTACGAACTCCTGTCCTTGAATACTATTTTCCAGGTTTCAGTGTTGAGATTACATTTCTTCAGGTTGTATTTAAGGCAGATCTTGAACCCGTTCTTCTGACCTTTCCTTCTGTGTCCTTTTACAAGTCCAAAGTAGAAGAGGGATTTTGGTATTCTGTCCACATCCATGTGGACTACATGGCCAGCGCGCCTGCATTGTGATCTGTGGTTACTGCGCCTCAGACCCGCCACTGTCTTTGTGCAGTAACACATTGAGGGGAGTGTGGTGTAAATGTTACTGATGAAGTGTCATGATTTGTGTCTGTTTCTTTGGGGTTTGACATCCTGGCAACATTCGTCATGAGTTGTGGTAGCGCAGACAGCACATGTTGACAGCACGGCCAGCAAATGTTTTGACAACTCTGATAGCATTGACAACACAGACCAAAAAGGTTGTGACATCACTGACAATATTGCCAAAACTGACAGCACTGACAACTTTGATAGCAAATGTGACAGCACTGACAGCACTCACTACATCGACAGCAAATGTTCTGACGACTCTCACAGCACTGACAACACAGACAGCGAATATGCTGACAGCACTGACAACACAGACAACAAATGTTCTGACAGCACTGACAACACACATAGCAAATGTTCTGACACTACTGACAGCACTGACAACACACACAGCAAATGTTCTGACAGCACTGACAACACTGACAACACACACAGCAAATGCTATGACAACACTGACAACACTGACAACACAAACATCAACTGTTGTGACAGCACTGACAACACTGACATCAAATATTCTGATAGCACTGACAACACACACAGCAAATGTTCTGACAGCACTGACAGCACTGACCACACTGACAATTCGTATCGCGAGTAAAACCGTCTTAAATCTGTAAGTTGCCTCTTATCTGACAGCCCGAGCCCCAACCAGCAGACGCTGTATGGATGTTCAGACATGCGCACTCGGTTCGAGCCTGGTGAAACAAGGTATCGACGCAGGTACATAACTTGAACAACTTCGATGGACATGATGAATGCCCAACATACAACCTCCGCAAACCCCAGTCAGTGACGTCATATAAGCGGGACCATGTAGCTCACAGCTCCACCTACCGGGCGCGGTGGCCGATTCCGTAGAGCCCGAGCCTCGTTTGCGGGAGATCGGGAGTTCAGTTCCCGCTCGTGTCAAACCAGTGACTTATAACATTGATACTTGTCGCTTCTTAGACTGATGCTTGGCATTAATAAGATAGGGCAAGGACTGGTCAGCTCAGTGTCAGGGTATTGAGACTGAGTGGGATATCGGATCATGGTGCCAGCGGCCTGATTTCCCAGTGGGACAGCCCTATAAAGTCGCCATGAGTGCGCACTGTCACAAGTCGGTACCCGTCCTGATATGACCTTAGATATTGCAAGGATGTAAAACTCCAACAATCAACCAACCACAGCCCTGCATGAGTTAAAGTTGTACAGTCCGATGATTTTGAGTTTCTGTCATGTTCTTAGATAACTATTTTAGGTTGATCATTATAATTGACGTTACTTTAGTTTGAAGTAACTTTGCTTTAAAATGGCTAATGTAGCAGATATTTGAAGTGTAAAGGCCCTGTCACATTATGACGTTTCTCACCAATGCGCGCCGACGTGTTGCCTTTTTGGGCGAAACGTCAGCACGCGTCGGGAAGCGTTACATGCGCATTATGCGCGCGTTACACTCGCGTAGGTACACATCGGTACATTTTGGCGCGCGCCGGCGCGCGTCGTCGCACGTCTGTGCGTGTCGAAGGTTTTGCGCATCCACAAAACGTTCAACGCGCCCTAATGCACGCCGACGTGTGGGTGTGGACGTTCTGGGGACGTTCCGGTCTTCCGGGGATGTTCCGGATGTTCCGGGGTCGTCAGAAGCACGTGGACGTCGCTGGAATAACATTATGCGCACGCTAGGCAGACGTTGCCACATGTTGCGCCAAATGATTGCTTTGTTGTTTTACGTCCTATCAACATCTAAGGTCATATGAGGATGTCGCGCCAAACTTTTGAATTTTTTTGCCCCACGCGTCGACACGCGTTGACCGCGCGTGATGTACCCGCCGCGCGGACGCCAAACTTTCTCCCAACCCGCCGAAAAGTTGAACGTGTCTCGACGCACTGATAATATTTTGCACGCTGGCTTGCACGGCGTAATGTGACAGGGCCATAAGCACGCCAAATTATTGTCGGTTTGCATGTCAAAACTCTGACATCATAGGGTTCCGCTGTAACAGGTTCTATTAAATTAACATAGCATACTCTAATGTGTAGTAACCTAGTATCTAGTTTGAATCCCACGACCTGTAGCTCAGAAAGAGGACGCTCAACTCATTCAGACATCCCGTCGGATAACCCCCCACCCCCACCCCCAACACAATAGACACCGGAAGTAGCCAGTCACGTGGTCTACGCGTGACTGCTGCGCGTCTACAGCGATCCCACAATGCACTGCGCCCGGCGCTGCTTGTAATGAGTTCCGCCCGGTAGGCTGCGGTCACGTGACAGCCCGCTGCTCTGTCAGAGGCTGCGCTTTAACGCGCGTGCCGCTAGGTGGCGCCACTGTGCCAGAGTGACAGGGGGGGGGGGGCGTGCCCACCTACCTAACACTAAACAGTAGACCAGCGGGGGGCGCAGATGCATCAGCGTTACCCCAAGCACTGCCAGCTACGGTACCGACCTGTATTATCGCCCACTTCCGGTCTCACGTGTCCGCTTCTATGAGGCCTGTGGCAGAGCATGCGCTTCCTATGCGGGAGAGCGGGAGATCGATCAGTGGGCCGAGTCAAAGCAAAGACTTACCGCAGTAAAAAATATATAAAAACTGGCAGCTGTCGCTACTTCGTGTTGGCATTGGGTGAAACCAGGATAAGTAGCAATTATACTACCGCTAACAAGGTAGTGAAACTACGCATAACCAGTTAGTGTAAGCTACTTTTAACATATTCATGTAAACTACCTATAACTCATTAGTGTAAGCTACAACTAAAAAGGTAATGTCACTACAGGTTCGAACCCTGGTCCAGTCAAGCCGATGACTTAAAAAGTGACGCTTGTCGCTTCCCAGCCAGGTGCTCGGCTATTGTTAGGATAGGGCAAGGACTTGTTGGCTCTGTGTCAGGATAATGTGACTGAGTGGGATATCAGGTCATGGTACTGATGGCATGGTCTCCTAGTGGGGCAGCAATATAAAGTCACCGTAGTTGAACATTGTCACAAATCGGTGCCCGTCCTGATATCACCTCAGATGTTGTCAGGATTTATTCCATGCACATACATAAGATGGCTGCCAAGAGTTGGCTGATGGATACATCCGGCATCCGACTGATCAATCAATCAATCAATCAATAGTTCCGTCCTCTAGTCGAGGGTTGGATGCAATGGTTCTCCACTTGTCCCGATGGTGTGCTGTTCTGATAGACTGTGAATAATTCAAGCCTGTCCACTGTGAAATATTGTTTCTTGGTCTCCCTCTCCCTCTGCTGCCATTCACCTTCCCTTCCAACAATGTACAGTATATTGAACTATGACGAATGATGTGGCCAAAATAAATAAGTTTCTTTGTCTGTATAGTGGCAAACAAGCTTTTCTTAGTTTTAATTTTTCTAAGAACTTCTTTGTTGGTGACTGATATCAAAGCAAAAATGGTAGATTGCAAGTCGACAATGTCTGCAGCCCTGGGTTATTGTTATCAGTAGGGATGTAGTCTTCATTGGTGCATGCTAAAATTGCACAGTCCGATGATTTTGGAGTTCTACCCTATATTTTTAGATAAATATAGTAGGTTGATTTTGGTTGGTTGTTGGAGTTTTACGTCCTGGGAACATCTAAGGTCATATCAGGACAGGTACTGAATTGTGATGGTGCGCACTCATGGTGAATGTATAGTGCTGTCCCACTAGGAAATCAGGCCGCCAGCACCATGACCCGATATCCCACTCAGTCACATTATCCTGACACTGAGCTAAACCATTCCTTACCCTATCCCATTATTTGTAATAATGCTGAGCACAAGGCTAGGAAGCGACAAGTTTAAATTGTTAAGTCATTGGTTTGACTCGACCAGGGTTCGAAACTGTCGGTTCGAATCCCAAGATCTACCAAAAGGGGAGACGGACGCTCAACTCATTCAGCTATCACGTCTGGTCCTCGGAATAGGAGAAATATGGGTTCAGATCCCACTTTAGTCAGGGTGTCTTGTATATTTACAACAGTCCCACAACACTTACGTCAAAATCATTCTAGTGAAGACACTCATCTGATACTCAAGTAACATCCAGGTGAACACGTGACATTCACGTGAGCATCACGTGACCCTCATCTGATACTAAAGTTTCACTCGAGATATTATTTCCCTCATAGATTGTGTCTAATCTATAACTAAGATTTGAATTCTACAGAAATGCCTCAATTTAACCAATGTCTGACATCCAAGATGGCGCTAGCAATCCAATCCCTTATATCAGGAGCCAGAAACCCCAGTAAAAATGTTTAAGTTCTCAGTAATTTCTGGTTCTGATAGGATGGTAAAATCTCACCAACCAAGTTGTCCTAGTTTTAAGAGTATGTATGATATTTTCAGATATTATCTCTGAAAGATGTCAAGTACAGCACAACCCCGTTAAACCAAGCTCGGTTAAACCAAACGATCGGTTAATCCAAACTTGTTTCAGCGGCCCAGCAAAATACTACCATTTATCATATAAAAAAGTTGGTTAAACCAAAGTCGGTTAATCCAAACTATCGGTTAATCCAAACAAAATTGTCGGTCCTAGGCCACTTCGGTATGGTTAAGCCAAACATTCATGTGGTTATATGGTCATCTTAGACCCCACCACCTCTTTCATGTGGTTATATGGTCATCCCAGACCCCACGCCTCTTATACCATGCTTGTTTGGATAAGTGTTAGCATGTGAAACCTTCATGGGGGTGCTTATGCAATTAGCAACGGTCCTCTTACATCTGCATACCGAGGTGTTGTGTGAGTTGTTTATGTGTTACATGTGCAATATATTCTTATTAATTCATAATGCACCCACATTTTTGCCAAACCCAAGTCAAGGTCGAAGCCAAAGCTCGGTTAAACCAATGATCGGTTAATCCAAACAGATTTCTAGGGTCCCTTCAAGTTTGGTTTAACGGGATTGTACTGTACTAACGTTGTGTGCATTTCAATGCTGGATCTATGTTGATTATTTGTCATAACCTTATTCCCGAAGTCACTCACTCCGATGAATCATCAAAGACCTTATTCGCTCTGCTTTATTCAGTCCATAGCGACCAGCGAACTTCTACGTTCTATTTCTGTTCTGAGTCGTTATGCACCTTCTGACTCTCTCTGTCTCCTTCAACTGACTCAACGCGGTGGCCGAATCGGTAGAGCACAGGTTTCCCATGTGGAAGGTCCGGAGTTCAATTCCAAGTCGAGTCAAACCAATGACTTACACAATTGATACCTTTCGCTACTTAGCCAGGTGATCGGCATTATTAGAATAGGGCGTGGACTGGTTGGCTCAGTGTCAGGATAATGTGACTGAGTGGGATATTGAGTCATGGTGCTAGTGGCCTGGTCTCCCAGTGGGGCAGCACTATAACGCCCCCATGAGTGTGTACTGTCACAAGGCGGTACCCATCCTGATATGACGTTAGATGTTGCAAGGACTTAGAACTCCAACCAACCAACTTCAACTGAACAATGAGTCCAGAACAGCCGACCTGTTATTCAATCTGTAGTCGGTTGTTAATGTCGCCACCCCGGCCGTCCTTGACGGGTCACGTGACACTGAGGCGATGTGATTGACCAATCACAAGCCAAGGTCACTGGCTCCATTCTACCTAACGCAGGTGTGCTACTGGGAGGGGAGCAAGTGATGTCTATCGAGATGTATAAATACGTGAATCTATATAATGTAGTCAACATCCATGGACTTTCATGGGTAAAGCGTCCATGTCTGGTAACTGGGTCAATTTGAATATTGCATAGTCCGAGAAAAGCATCAACTTTTCGAAAAGGAAAACAGTTATCTAGATTAAAACCTGCATATCCAACTTAGCTACTGGTGTATTTGTTAAAGTTGCATAGTCCGATGGTTTTGAGTTTCTGTCATTTTCTGAGATAAAATACATTCTACTGATCATTATTATAAACTTTACTTCAGATTGAAGGAACTTTTATTAAAAAATTGGTTGAATTTGGAGATATTTGAAGTGAAAACCTGCCAAATTTATTTCAGTAAGCATGGCTAAATTCTGACAGAATTGGCTTCAGCAGTAAACTGTTCTACTTAATTGGCTTACTGCCAACTTCTATACAATCCCAAATGCTTAATCAGGCCGCCAGTATCTGAGTTGGATATGTAGGATCCAATCTTGGTAAGTAGTTTGGCTTTGAATATTTGAATTTTTCATCGGACTATGCAACTTTAAAGTTGCATAATCCGATGGTTTTGAGTTTCTAAGATTTTCTGAGATATATACATTAGGTTGATCGTTATTACGTACCTTACTTTAGCTTGAGGAAACTTTTATTTGAAGTGGCTGACTTTTGAGATATTTGAAGTGGAACCATGCAAAATTAATTTTGGCAAGCTTATCAAAACTCCGACACCATAGGTTTCTGCAGTAACAGGTTCTATTCAAGTGTCTCGGTATTCCTTTCTGTGTTTAATAAGTGCACCAGTATCTAAGTTAGATATGTAGAATCAAATTTAGATAATTGTTTTGGTTTTAAAAATTTGATATTTTCATCGGACTATGCAGCTATTTGTAGCTATATAGAAGGGCATACTAAATAAATTTAATGTCAACTGTTACTATTGAAGCCTATGGGATCAGAGGTTTGGCATGCATGCCAAAATTAATTTGGTACATTTACACTTCAAATATCTCCAAAGATAGTCATTTTATATCAAAGTTACTTCAAGCTCATGGAATATAGATTTCAATGATCAACCTGATATATTTATCTAAGAAAATGATGGAATTTCAAAACCATCGGACTATGCAACTTTAATATTAAAATGACATAGTCCCATGGTTTTGAGTTTCTGAAGTATTGCTTCTATACAGAAAGATGTGTTAAAGTTGCATAGTCCGATGGTTTTGAATTTCAGTATTTTTTCTGAGATAAATATATTAGATCGATCACTAGTATCTACTTTACATTTGTTCAAAGTTACTTTTATTTTAAATGGTAAACTTTTGAGATATTTTGAGTGCAAACATGGAAAATTAGTTTTGGCAAGCTTGCCAAAACTCTGACTCCATAGACTTCTGCAGGAACAGGTTATGTTAAATTGACTCAGTATTGCCTTCTACGCAGAAACAAATGCTTAATAAGTGCATCAGTATCTAAGGTAGATATGTAAAATCAAATCTAGATAATTAGTTTGGTTTTGAAAATTTGATATTTCATCGGACTATGCAGCTTTAAATGAGTGTGTCAGTATCAACGTTGGATATGTCGGGTCACATGCAAGTCGGGCTTATGTTTTTAAAAGACGCGATCCTGCATTACTGTTTGTGGGTGATTCAAATCTTAAGCATGACCAGAAGGCCAATGCGTTTAAAAAAAAGACTGTATTCAGACGAATACAAAATGTTTACTAGACAACAAAAAACTAAGAATGTGACGAAGCCGTCAAATTTCAGTCACTGCAGCTGATTAGGACTGGGCAGCTGGTTCTGGGCAGGTTGCAGGAATCAGACAAGCACCCAATTAAGGAAGGTTCTTATTGAGGACATTAGGAAATAGCGAGACATGAATCAAATCATGTCCGTCTTGGTTGGTTGGTTCTTTGGAGTTTTACATCCTGGCAACATCTAAGGTCATATCAGGATGGGTACCAACTTGTGACAGTGCGCACTCATCACAATTTTATAGTGCTGCCCCACTGGGCACTGGGAGACCAGTCTGCCAACACCCTGACCTGATATCCCACTCAGTCACATTATCCTGACACGGAGCCAACCAGTCCATGCCCTATTCTAATGATGCCGAGCAGCAGGCTAGGAAGTAACAAGTATCAATTGTTAAGTCATTGGTTTGACTCGACCAGTGTTAGAATTCCACGATGGGAGACGGACCCTCAACTCATTCGGCCATCCCGTCTGGTCCTATACTAAGCCGTACCTGGTCTAGTGCTGCTAGTTCACTTAGGTGCCACCAGGTGCGCGCCACGCCTCGTTCCTACATTGTATCATATTGTTTGTTGTTTTACGTCCTAGCAACATCTAAGGTGATATCAAGACGGCCGTAATATGTTGATATCGCATTGTGGTGAGTTGCCCTTCCCTCCCCAGGTGAATTGTCACATACACAACTAGGCGTTGGTTTCTAAGGTGATTGTGTCAGGGTGCCTAGATTAAGGTGATTGTGTCAGGGTGCCTAGATAGCCTAATGGTTAGGCCGCGTGTCCCGGAATGGCAGAAATGAGGGTTCGGGTCCTGATGTTCCTGTTTATTGCAACGCCTCTCATACCAGTATCAAGGTGCTGGTGGTTTGGTATCTCAGTGTTGTAGCATTATAAAGCCGCCGTCAATTCGCACTGCGCCACCAGTCGATGCCCGCCCTGATAAGACCTCATATATGATGTTAGGACGTAAAACTCCCCAATCAATGACGTGAGTAGGCAGCAAATCGACCTGGCTCAGAGTGGCATGTGTGTATACTACTCAGAGTCTGTTTAAAGGCTGGAGTCAGACCATATATAGAGCCCATCGTAGCAGTCTGACCAGCGCGGTCCCGGGGGCTGGAAGCACCACATGGTCCGATCAGGCAGCCCCGCAAGGTCCGATCAGGGAGCCCCGCGAGGTCCCACCAAGGAGCCCCGTCAGTTCCCACCAGGGAGCCACGTGAGGTCCCATCAGGGAGCCCCATGAGGTTCTAGAAACGAGAAACCTACGTGGTTCTAAACAAATCCAAAACTAAAATAACGGGAGACAAACTAACCCCTGGCTCACACCCCGCCAAGGCTCAGCACAACACATCTCCAGGCCGAGAGCCACGTGAGGTCCCGACCACAAAAACAACAAATAACCACATATAAAAAATGTTTAAACCCCCCCCCCCACACACACACACTGAGAGCTCCGTCAGGTTCCAGACATTGCACCCACACTGGGAGCCCCGTGCGGCCCCGGATACACCGGGTGTGACAACCTGGACCCCCGCACCCACAATGTTGGTTCCCACTTCAATCACCGATGGAGTGGGTGCTGGGGCCATGGTCGCGAAAGCTCACCGCCACCAACCACACCATTGGCTCGGAGCCTGCTGGCCCTGGATCATCCACCCTGCAACGGGGGCCTGGAGGACCAAAGGCCCATGACCCTGTTGCCAAGGACACCGGTTGCCTCTTCGATCACCGGTGACGGAGGTACAAGACCGTGGGTCCCAAGAATGTGTTGCCACCATCGGGCCACCGCCGCACCACGCCACAAATGCACCGATACCATGGAGAACCCCCTGCCCCCCTGGCCCCCTGCCATCCCAATCAAGAAGAGTATAGAAGAACAAAGAAGAAAACACGCACAAAAATTACCAAAAACGGGCCGTTTTAACGGCGCCGTTTAATCAATGCTGCAGTTGTGCAGCCAGTGACCGCTGGTCACAAACACCCCAGAAATGCAAGTCTGACACTCCCCTCTCCCCCATGGCACCTGCTGTCTTTAAACCCAACTGGTCTCTGCCACATCTCTAAATATATATTGAAAATCACCGTAGAACTAGCTGGTTATTCATCCTTATATTAGCGCCATTTATTTATGAACATTCAGTGCATAACCAGGCGCTTACCAATTGTTATGTTACCTAATGGCTACTAACCATGGCTCTGCGCAATTTCAATTCAAATAACAGAAAACAGCAGAACTAGTGATTGAGAGGTCAGTCACCATAGCAACTTCCCACCCAGTTTTTATAAAGAAGACAGCCACCACATAGTCAGAAACCACATGATGGTGGCACTCAGTAAGTCACCTGATTGGTGGGAACAAGAGATGGCCATAAATATCGACACTGGAGGCAGCACCACGTGACTTCCTGAAATCGGGCACCTATACTAGATAAGGGTGGGCGAAGGAACCGGATGTTAATTGGCAACCGACATGTTTCTCCTGCCAGTGAGACCCCAGCCTTTAAGGGTGAGTGGTGAACTGTGACGTCACACCGTGGTGAAGTCTGACGTCACGTCATTGGGAATTATGATGTCACGTCATGGTGATCACTATGCCTTGTTTTAACCCAGTTGAAGTGCCACCTGTGTCAGTGCATCCCCAGAGCAGGCAGCCGGTGGAAGCTCTGTCCTAGGGTTTTGGTTGGTTTGTTGATGGGGTTTTACATCCTGGGAACATCTAAGGTCATATCAGGAAGGGTACCGACTTGCGACATTGTGCACTCATGGCAAATGTATAGTGCTGCCCCACTGGGAGACCAGGCCACCAGCATCATGACCTGATATCCCACTCAGTCACATTATCCTGACACTGAGCCAACCAGTCCTTGCCCTATCCTAATAATGCTGAGCGCCTGGGTCGGGAGCGACAAGTATCAATTTTTAAATCATTATTTTGACTTGACCAGGTTTTTTGAGTCGATGGGTTCGGTTCCCACAATCTACCAAAACGGGAGACGGACGCTCAACTCATTCGACCATCCCGTCTGGTCCGTCCTGATATGACCTTAGATGTTGCCAAGACGTCAAACTCCAACAACCAACCATCCAGCCTGGTCAAACCTTCTAGGGTGTTGCTAGGATGTAAAACCCCAAAAATCAATCCCCCATGACGAATGTAGGCTGGGCGTTGCGTATGGAGGGTCTTAAAAATAACTTATGCTTAAATAGCTTCAGAGATCGTCGAGGATATATCAGCCCTCACGTACGTGTGCATTTATAATCAATGAGCTGCGTGTGTATATATATATATACAGGCACGGTGAATGCCTATGAATACATCATAGATTTCCAGCTTATGACACCAAAGGCTTCTGCCAGGGGATGCAACGCATACACAACATGTTGTGTACACTGTTACATTGTGATACCACTGTTCACACTGCACACTGCATACAGATCACATTGCGTACACAACACACTGTGTACATTACACACTGCTACATTGTGATACCACTGTTCACACTGCACACTGTGTACAGATCACATTGTGTACACAACACACTGTGTACATAGTACACTGCTACATTGTGATACCACTGTTCACACTGCATACTGCATACAGATCACATTGTGTACACAACACACTGTGTACATCGTACACTGCTACATTGTGATACCACTGTTCACACTGCACACTGCATACAGATCACATTGTGCACACAACACACTGTGTACATAGTACACTGCTACATTGTGATACCACTGTTCACACTGCACACTGCATACAGATCACATTGTGTACACAACACACTGTGTACATCGTACACTGCTAAATTGTGATACCACTGTTCACACTGCACACTGTATACAGATCACATTGTGTACACAACACACTGTGTACATCGTACACTGCTACATTGTGATACCACTGTTCACACTGCACACTGCATACAGATCACATTGTGTACACAACACACTGTGTACATAGGACATAGCTACATTCGTACACCGCTGTGTTCACACTGCACACTGCATACATATCACATTCTGTACACAGCACATTGTACATTACTAACGGTGTACACAACACACTCGGCATCATTCTGGGAAGGATTCTATTCGCCGCCATTTTTACTACCAACAAACCGGCTCAGCAGTATCTTTTTACTTTACTTGGAAACTTCTATTTAAATTTGTTTTCTTGTTGTGTGCATTAAATCGCCAAGTGATGTGTGAGCTGGTTCTGTGATCTCCCATTCCTACATCTTGGACACATTCGTTCGGATTGACATGACAAATTAATTCTTATTTCCGAAAAAAAATGTTTAAAGATCAGGAAAAGTTAGTTTAAAAAAAATTGATGCATGATCCTTTTTGGGTTAAATCTTTTGTAAAAGAGGAAGTCCTTGAAAGTCACTTAGAAAAATCAATTATAACCAACGAAGTTTTATCCTTGTAATGTTATTTCTTTTTGAGTGTGAAGATTGAAACTATGAACTGGACGGGATGGCCAAGTGGGTAGGGTGCCTGCTTATCATGCGAGAGGTTGTGGGTTTAATTCCCAATTGAATCAAAGGCTTATATAAAAAAAACATGTATACTTGTCGCTACCTGACATGCATGACAGTGCAAGGACTGGTTGGCTGAGTCTCACGATATAGTAACTGAGTGGAATATCGGGTTATGGTAGCCAACTGGTATGGAAGCCAAATGGTGCAGCACTATATAGCTGCCATGAGTGTGGACCGTCACAAGGCTGTCGGGACGTGACCTCCTCCCATCCTGGTGTTGCTGGTTGCTAGCCACCTCTTGTCATTGCTGGTTGCTGGCCGGCTCCTGGTGTCGCTGATTGCTGGCCACTTCCTGGTGTCGCTGGTTGCTGGCCGCCTCCTGGTGTCACTGGTTGCTGGCCGCCTCCTGTAGTCACTGGTTGCTGGCCGCCTCCTGTTGTCACTGGTTGCTAGCCGCCTCTTGGTGTCACTGGTTGCTGGCCACCTCCTGTTGTCGCTGGTTGCTGGCCACCTCCTGTTATCACTGGTTGATGGCTACCTCCTGGTGTTGCTGGTTGCTAGCAAACTCCTGGTATTGCTGGTTGTTAACCTCTTGCCACCTCCTGTCGTTCCTGGTTGCTGGCTGCCTCCTGGTGTCGCTGGTTGCTAGCCACCTCCTCTTGTCACTGGTTGCTGGCCGCCTCCTGTTGTCAATGGTTGCTGGCCACCTCCTGTTGTTGCTGGTTGTTAACCGCTGGCCACCTCCTGTTGTTACTGGTTGCTGGCTGCCTCCTGGTGTCACTGGTTGCTAGCCACCTCCTCTTGTCACTGGTTGCTGACCGACTCCTGTTGTCACTGGTTGCTGGCCGCCTCCTGTTGTTGCTGGTTGCTCGCCGACTCCTGTTGTCACTGGTTGATGGCTGCCTCCTGGTGTTGCTGGTTGCTAGCCACCTCCTGGTACTGCTGGTTGATGGTCGCTAGCCACCTCCTATTGTCACTGGTTGCTGGCTGCCTCCTGGTGTTGCTGGTTGTTGGCCGCTGGCTGGCTCATATTTTCACTGGTTGCTGGCTGCCTCCTGATGTTGCTGGCCACTGGCCGCCTCCTATTTCCACTGGTTGCTGGTTGCCTCCTGGTGTTGCTGGTTGTTGGCCGATGGCCGCCTCCTATTTTCACTGGTTGCTGGCTGCCTCCTGATGTTGCTGGTTGCTGGCCGCCTCCTGGTGTCACTGGTTGCTGGCCGCAGCCTGGTGTCCCTGGTTGCTGCCCCATACATAATCATTCAGGGGTGAGTGCATAAAGCCGCCTCCCCCTGGAACTGAATCCGAAAAGAGAGGCCTGTCAAAATGTCTCCATGGTGATATTACTCACAGGGAGTATCGCGTCGGCTTTAGGCCTGAGAGAGGAGACATCACATGCCTGAGGTGTGATGTGGAACCAGAGGTGGACGTGGGTCATTTGTTTAGTTCAACGAAGCCGCAAAGGAACCAAAGCGTGCCTTTCTTCTGAATCCCGCCTTATCCCATCAGCGGTTCTTAGATTATTTGTTTGTTGGGGTTGTATGTTGTAGCAACATATACGGTCATATAAGGACGGGTACAGACTTATGACAGTGCCTACTCATGGCTTTTATAATACTGCCCTACTGGGAGACCAGGGCACCAGTGTAGGATGTTCAAAACACTCTCCCATTCAAAACACTACGGTAGTGTTTTGAACCTAAGTTCAAAATACTACTGCTAAGTACAAAACACTACCCTACGTACGCTCAAAACACTACCCAAGTTCAAAACACTATAGTGACACCACAGAGGGGGCTGTGGTACCTCAAAATTGTACCTACTGCATTCTTCCCCACCTTACTGCATTCTTCTCCACCTTACTGCATACTGCACCACCCTACTGCATTCTGCCCTTCTGCCCCACCATACTGCATTATGCCCCACGCTGGCGTTTAACTACGTAATAGTAGTATACGCTGATAGCTCTGCAGCGTCTGCACCACGTATTAATATACGCTGATAGTGCTGCGGCGTTTGAAGCACATATTAGCTGACTAGTATTATACGCTGATAGTGATGTGGCATCTGCATCATGTATTAGTATATGCTGATAGTGCTGCGGCATTTGAAGCCCATATTTGTAGTATACACTGATAGTGCTGCGGCATTTGAAGCCCATATTAGTAGTATATGATGATAGTGCTGCGGCGTTTGAAGCACATATTAGTAGTATACGCTGATAGTGCTGTGGCGTCTGCACCACATATTAATATATGCTGATAGTGCTGCAGCATTTGAAGCACATATTAGTAGTATACGCTGATACTGCTGTGGCATCTGCACCATGTATTAGTATACGCTGATAGTGCTACGGCATTTTAAGCATTTAATATTAGCATACACTGATAGTGATGCGGCATCTGCACCATGTATTAGTTGCTGATTGTGTTGCGGCGTTTCCAACATTTATTAGTAGTATACGCTGATAGTGCTGCGGCATATGCACCACATAATAGAATATGCTGATAGTGCTGCAGCATTTGAAACACCTAATACACGTATTAGTACACCTATGCGCTGATAGTGCTGGGGTTGCTGCACAATATTTTTTCTCCTCCCTCCTTCCCATTTGTTTGTTGTTGTTTTATATCCTAGCAACACTTAAGGTCAAACCCACGGCTTCGAACCCTGGTCGAGTCAAACCATGGCAAGTAGTGTTTTGAACTTAAGGATAGTGTTTTGAGCATGGCCACAGTCGTGTTTTCAACCTACCTTCAATTAGGTTCAAAACACTACGGTAGTATTTTGAACCTAGGTTGAAAACACTAGCGTAGTGTTTTTGTGGGGGTAGTGTTTTGAACTTACTACACCGGCATCATGACTGTCCCGTCTGATAATTATATCGTTATGAGATTGGCTGTTTTATAGATGTTTGATGTTGCTGTGGTGTAAACTTTTACTGGGGAAGAGGAGTAGATTTATTACTGGAGGCAATATTACATTTTACACCAATTAGACTTGGAAGGGCTTAGTGGCTGGCTGAAAGCGAGGCTGTCTTTCCATGCCACCGTGACATTCTGTTTTAATGGGGCCTGTTGGCAGACACAGAGGATCCAAACTAACTCTGACGTCATCTCGTGACGTGTGCGACATACGTCATTATAAGTCTCAGTACTTTGGACACAGGCTTACAGACACACAATTTCGCCTTCTTTATGAGACAGCTCGACAGGTGCAAAAAGCACAATATAATCCCACATTTACAGTTTTTCTGTAGATTGCCCCATCCCACCCCCGCCTGCCCCAGCTTTATTTCTTAAATGATTGAGGTATGTGTTGCTTTTATTTTGCCTTAACCGATTGAGTGATTTGTTGTTTATTATCTCTCTTAAATGATCGTTTTATTTGTATTATTTCATTTCTTAAATGATTGAGTTATTTGTTGTTTATTATCTCTCTTAAATGATCGTTTTATTTGTATTATTTAATTTCTTAAATGATTGAATTATTTGTCATTTATAATTTCGATTTAATGATCGCGTTATTTGTATTATTTAATTTCTTAAATGATTGAGTTATTTGTCATTTATAATTTCTATTTAATGATCATGTTATTTGTATTATTTAATTTCTAAAAAGATTGAGTTATTTGTCGTTTATAATTTCTATTCAATGAACATGTTATTTGTATTATTTAATTTCTTAAATGATTGAGTTATTTGTCGTTTATAATTTCTATTTAATGATCATGTTATTTGTATTATTTAATTTCTTAATTGATTGAGTTATTTGTTGTTTATTATCTATCTTAAATGATTGTTTTATTTGTATTATTTAATTTCTTAAATGATTGAGTTATTCGTTGTTTATAATTTCTATTTAATGATCGTGTTATTTGTATTATTTAATTTCTTAAATGATTGAATTATTTGTCATTTATAATTTCGATTTAATGATCGCGTTATTTGTATTATTTAATTTCTTAAATGATTGAGTTATTTGTCATTTATAATTTCTATTTAATGATCATGTTATTTGTATTATTTAATTTCTTAAATGATTGAGTTATTTGTCATTTATAATTTCTATTTAATGATCATGTTATTTGTATTATTTAATTTCTAAAAAGATTGAGTTATTTGTCGTTTATAATTTCTATTCAATGAACATGTTATTTGTATTATTTAATTTCTTAAATGATTGAGTTATTTGTCGTTTATAATTTCTATTTAGTGATCGTGTTATTTGTATTATTTAATTTCTTAAATGATTGAGTTATTTGTCGTTTATAATTTTTCTTTAATGATCGTGTTATTTGTCTTATTTAATTTCATAAATGATCGAGTTATTTGTCGTTTATCATTTTTCTTTAATGATAGTAGTAACGGTAGTAATTTGGGTTATTTGTCGTGAGTGCGCATGGAGTGGATTGTGTGTACATAGGTGGTGGCGCCACCCGGCGGCAGTATGCTGCAGTATTAATATACCGGCGTCCTGGGGAGTGTATGGAGGTATGGGGGGGGGGGGGTAGTGGGGGGGCCACCTACCTATCCCCGGGTAATCACCAACTTGTTCTGCCAAAGTATAGCTGTGGTAGTATGCACTGACCTCTCAAGCAAGGAGCCATATAGACAGGCAATGGGTGAATAGGGTGATGGCATCAGGGAGCCTAGGTGGTGTAATGGTTAGCACAATAACCCCAATGCAAGAGGTGCGAGTTCAAATCCTGCTCTAGATGCAATAGTTCCAATTTTCATCACTTCCACGACACTGGTCTCCATGACCAGGATCCTGTACAAGCTATGTGCTGTACGGGCATTGAACCTGCCCTATGTATGTATATGTAATTGCATTGCCCGTATTGATGTAATTGTAAGCATTAAATGCCTTATGGATGTAAACCATTTAAACGACTTACAATTCCAGCGGAACGAGTGTAGTAATCTGCGCTAACCTCTCAGGCAAGGAGCCGTATAGACAGACAAGGGTGGACAGGATGATAACATCAGGGAACCTAGGTCATGTAATGGTTAGCACACTAGGTTCGAATACAGGAGGTGTGGGTTCGAATCCACTTCTAGGTGTAATAATTCCTATTTTCATCGCCCCCGCGACACATCTGCACATGCGCATGTTGTGCAGTGTGGGATGCGCGTCGGGACGCGGGGCGGGTCTGCGCGCACAGGGTGTCGGGTTCTGGCGGAAGTGGCTTCCTGGCAGAAGCTGGTCGAGGTGTATAGTGGCCTGCCCCCTAGCGGCGGTTTGGTGAACCCCGGCCCGACTGTAATGGAGATAAATGGTGTAATGACAACTGTATGAATCAGTAGTGGCAAGTGGGTAGGAGTCAGTTGGGGGGTGGAGGTAGGGGGGTTGAGTGGGGGGAGGTTGAGGTGGGGGGGGGGGTTGAGGTGGGGGTTGAGGTGGGGTGGGGTGGGGGTTGAGGTGGGGGTGGGGTTGGGGGTGGAGGTGGGGTGGGGTGGGGGTTACCGCCTTACAAACTGAAGGCCAGCTCACATTCCACAACCTCATGTTGCACAATCTTCTAATACACAACCTCATTCTACATTACCTCAGGTGGCACGACTTTCAGCTATACAACCTCATGTTACACAACATCATGTTACACAATCTCATAGTCTCCAAGCCATTGGTACACAACCTAATACTACGCAGCATCATGCTATACAACCTCATGCTACACAACCTCATTATTCACAAACCGTTGTGACGCAACCTCATAATTCGCAGGCCATTGCTATCCAACCTCATGCTATATAGCAATTTAGCATGCTACCCAATATTGTGCTACACAACCTCATAATTCACATGCCATTGCTACCCAAGCTCATGCTATATAGCATGCTACACAACCTCGTGATAGACAACCTCATGCCACCCGCTCTCATGCTACAAAACCTTAAAATTTATGCAACTCCATAATTCAAAAGCCATGGCTACCTAACCTCACTATATTTAACATGCTACCCAACCTCCTGCTGCACAACCTAATAATTTATAATGCTACGCAACCTCATATTTCATATGCCACACAACCTCATGCTTAACAACCTCATAATTTACAAGCCATTGCTACCCAACCTCATGCTACCTAAGCTTATCATAATAACATAACCTCTTTAATTACACAACCCACCAATACACAACTTAACACTGCACAACTTTATGCTACACAACCATATGTTGTACAACCTCACGCTAAACAACCTCATGCTACACAACCTCATTATTCACAAGCCATTGTTACACAACCTCACACTACACAACCTCATGTTTGCTAACCTCATGTCAATTACGCAACCTCACAATGCACACCTTTACATTACACGACGTTATGCTGCACAACCTTATGCTATACATCATTCTACAAAACCTCAAGGTACACAACTTCACAAGTCACAATTCAAAAATTGTTGCTACACAAGCTCATTCTACAGAACCTCAGGTCACACAACCTTAAAGGACTTTAAATTGATACTCATCGCTTCCTAGCATGGCGTCTGGCATTAATATGTTAGGGCAAGGACTGGTTGGCTCACTGTCAGGATAATGTGACTGAGTGGGATATCGGGTCATGGTGCCAGTGGCCTGATTTCCCAGTGGGGCAGCACTATTAAGTAACCGTGAGTGTGCACTGTCACAAGTCAGTACCCGTCCTGATATAACTTCAGATGTTGCTAGGACGTAAAGCTCCAACAACCAACCAGCCAACACTATGCGACAACTGCAGTGCGAGTTTTGCGATTATCGGTATCCCCGTACACTACGCGACAATTGGGTATTTTATAATTACCCCCCCTAGTGGCCAAGTCGCGCCCCTAAGGGCGTAGTAAAGGGGCTGTCACACTACGACGCATAGCCTTAGTGCATGCCGATGTATGTGAATTTCTACCAACAAGTCGGCATACGTCGTCATATGGTATGTATACATTGGGCGTACATCGGGTACGTACCGGGTATGTCGTTATACGTCGTCTTATGTCGCCGTGCGTCAACGCTCAGAAAATATTTTGTGCATGATCAAAATTTCCAATGTGTGTCAATGTGTGGCTCGTACGATGAATGTACACTGCGTGTACATTTGGGATACGTTGGCGTATGTTGGGAGTACGTTAGGGATACATTGGAATACATTGCTGTACATTAGCCGTACGTTCAGCCGGTGGGAACATACAGTCCGCATAGTCTGCGTACTGCCAACAGATACATAACATACTCCTAACATACCTCAAACGTATGCCTGCTGTATCTCCAGTGTACTTAACGTATATGCCATACTTCTAGCGATGGAGTAACTACGTAACATTGGTCAGCATACCGTGAGCATATGCAAGCATTTTGCGAATGTTTTGCAAAAGTTCTGCAAGGCACATGAATGCTCTCATATGCTAGCAATAGGTCAGAGATACGTTCTGCATACATTACATACATTGTGTGTACGTTGTGTGTACGCCCATTTTTAGCCCCGCCACTGATAAGTTTGATGAATGCCGACATACTGACAAATTTTCTAATGTTGAGCACGTGCTGACGCTGTACGTCGACGTGTGACAGAGCCTTTAGGGAGCGCCACCTACTGGTTCGCCCGTGTACCATTGCACCACGTGATATCACATATTAAGTGTCCTCGCTGCTAATTGGTGGTCGGGTTACTCGTGACTGTTAGCCACGGAAGATGCAGCCTTCACACACCACCCGATCCGACATCTGTCTCAGCGACCAGTCTGCCCGATCTGTCTAGCTGATCTATCGGGGCGATCTGTTGGCCCGATTGGTTTGCCCGATCCCTCTCAATGGTATATCTCACCGATTCATCTCACCGATCTTTCTCACCAATCTGTCTAACCGATCTGTATACAAACAAACATCTTTTATTTTAGAATTTTGTTTAAATGATGAAGACTTCACATTTGTAATATAGTGCATTTTGTGACATTTGAGTGGACTGCTCGCTGGTGGCAGGTGGCAGACTCTAAGGGCTGGTGGGTGGTAAATATTTCCCATAGCACGGTCCGGACGCCTTGCTCGATGCTTGCGCCGGTGGAGGGTTGTTGACGTAGCGGTGGCGCTGGTGTATTTACCCAGCGAGGGCCAAGATGGTCGCCGATGTCGCTGAGTCGGCGGAATGCGCAGCAGGGCGCGAGCAGTCGTGTAAGATGAGAGGGCGGGTGGTGAAGTGTTTTATTTGCCGGGTGTTTGCGCATGCGCAGGCGAAGGGACTGTTTCCGTCCCGAAGCACTTATCAGCGAGTGTGCTTCTTGCATTGAGTGTTGACTGTGTGTAGTGTGTAGTGATGTGCATGCTGGGAAGTGTTTGTATATGGGATTTCCACCACCAACCCGCCCTCCTTCCCTCTGACGGCAGTCGAGGGAACTAATGCTGTGAGTAGTAGCAGCACACTGCCGAGCATGCTCTGTGGAAAAGGTTTTGTGCTGTATAATTTATTCCAGTGCGCGAGTAACAGTATTTCATACCACTGGTAGGGTTGCGGGTGGTGATGCCACCTGGCCCAACTGTGAAAAGGGGTCACCCATAAAGTAGTACACAACATATGGCTGGCCATATAGGGAACATTCCTTTTCGTCCCTTTATACTCGCATAATTATTATACATCACATAAATTATTACCCGCATTTGTATTATCCACAGTGGGAGTGGTTAATAAACAAGACGCAATTGGTAGCGCGCAAGATTCTCGTGCGGGAGATCGGGAGTTTGATTCCCGATCAAGTCAAGCCAATGACTTACAACATTGATACTTGTTGCTTCTTAGCTTACCGCTCGGCATTAATAGGATAGGGCAAGGACTGGTTATCTCGGTGTAAGGATAATGTGACTGAGTTCGATGTTGGGTCATGCTGCTGGCAGCCTGATTTCGGAGTAAGGCAGCACTATAAAGTGACCATCAGTGTGCACTATCACATGTCAGTACCCGTCCTGATATGACCTTATGTGTTGCCAGGACGTAACATTCCGACAAACAGGCAATACAGAAAGATATTTTGATGTCTACGGAAACTAGCTTATAACGATTATGTGTTTATTTTGTATTCCGCTTCTCCACTGCTGTTGGGTTTGATTGCTTGCGTATTACATCCTGGCAACATCTAAGGTCATATCAGGACGGGTACCGATTTGTGACAGTGCGCACTCATGGCGACTTTATAGTGCTGCCCCACTGAGAGACGAGGTCATCAGAACCATGACCTGGTATCCCACTCAGTCATATTATCATGACAGAGCCATCCTAATAATGCAGAGTGCCTGGCTAGGAAGCAACAAGTATCAATTTTTAAGTCATTGGTTTGACTTGACCAGTGTTCGAACCCGGATTTTCAGTCCGAGTATGGAACACTGTGTTTGGTTGGTTTCACTGTGGGGTAACACCTGGCTGATGACGTCTTTGGAGCACTGTCTTGGTGCGGGTCATCATGGTGTTCGGTAGCCTTTAAGCGCCCTGACATTGGGTCGTGTGGCGTGAGATACCCGGCAAGTTGTTGCTAGGTTACCGGATGGTTTGGAAATGAATCAGCAGGCCGCGCGCACACGCACGCGCATATGCACGCGCATCAACATACACACGCACCCAAGCGTGTGTGTGCATACATGCGCATGTATACGCATATGTACACACACATCCATGTATACACGTATATATACACATATCCATGGCCGTACGCATATGCACAGACATACATGCGTTTATACACACCCATTCATATACATGCGCACATACACCCATATCTGTACAAATGCACACATACACAGACATACATGCGTACATACACACACATTCTTATACACGTGCACATAAACACATATCCGTACAAAAGCGCACACATGCACATACATGCGTATTTACACGCACACCCATACACAATTATATATACACACGCACACATACACACGTTGAGGTGTATGCTCACACACATCCACAGATGCACATGCATGCCCACACACATGCAAGCACACACTCGCATATATACACACATATCCGTAGCCATGCGCACACATGCACATACATGCATATTTACATGCACACATACACGCACACCCATATACACATTGACATGTATGCTCATGCACATCCACAGATGCACATGCACAACCACACACATGCAAGCACACACTCGCATATATACACACATATCCGTAGACATGCACATACATACATGTGTATTTACATGCACACATACGCGCACACCCATACACACATTGACATCTATGCTCATGTGCATCTGTGGATGTACATCCACAGATGCACATGCATGACCACACACATGCAAGCACACACTCGCATATATACATACATATCCATAGACATGTGCAAACATGCACATACATGCATATTTACATGCACACATACACACACACCCATACACATGTTGACATGTATGCTCATGCACATCCACATATGCGAATGCACATGCACGCCCACACACATGCAAGCACACACTCGCATATATACACACATATCCATAGACACACGCACACATGCACATACATGCATATTTACATGCACACATACATTCACACCCATACACATGTTGACATGTATGCACACACATATCCACACATGCACATGCATGACCACACACATGCAAGCACACATTTGCATATATACACACATATCCATAGACATTTGCACACAGGCAGATACATGCGTATTTACATGCACACATACATGCTCACCCATACACATGTTGAGGTGTATGCTCATGCACATCCACACATGCACATGCATGCCCACACACATGCAAGCACACACTCGCATATATACACACATATCTGTAGACACGCGAACACATGCAGATACATGCATATTTACATGCACACATACATGCACACCCACACACACGTTGAGGTGTATGCTCATGCACATCCACATGTGCACATGCACATGCATGACCACACACATGCAAACACACACTTGTATACATACACACACATACACGGAAACGTACATGCGTATATGCATGCACATCCATAGGCTTTACACACATTCACGCTCATACCCGCACACACGCGCATATATACATGGGCACAATGCACCCATATACATACATATCCACACACATCTAACATGATCATACTATTCTTATAGACCAGATGGAATGGCCGAATGAGTTGAGCGTCCGTCTCCCGTTTTGATAGATCGTGTGATGCGAACCCACGGGTTCGAACCCTGGTCGAGTCAAACCAATGACTTAAAAATTAATGCTTTATGCTACCTAGCCTTGTGCTCAGCATTATTACTATATTAGTATTAGGATAGGGAATACATGTCGCTTCCTAGCATGGTGCTCGGCATTATCAGGATAGGGCAAGGACTGGTTGGTTCAGTGTCAGGATAATGTGACTGAATGGAATAGCAATCAGGTCATGGTGCTGGCGGGCTGGTCTCCCAGGGAGGCCACACTATAAAATCGCCATGAGTGTGAACTGTCACAAGTCGGTACACATCCTGATATGACCTTAGATGTTGCCAGGACGTAAAAATCCAACAACCAACCAACCATACATACATGCACACATACACCCAGGTATACCCACACGCATATACAATGATCTGAGATGTTGCTAGGACGTGAACCCCCAATAATCCCAATAATAAAGCACCCCCACTCACCACGGACACCCCCCCCCCCCCTACTTGCCGCCTGTGTTATGGTGCAGTCATGCGTGTCGCCGTGATGTAGTGCCCTGTAGACACCTGGGTGGATGAGGAGGGTGGCCGGGTGGGAGAGTGTGTGTGTAGGAGGAGGGATGGGGGGGGGGTCCTGGCTGGTTCCTGGTGGGGAGTGTGTGTGGGGGGGGGGGGGGTGGCGCGTCGAGGTCGCTGTAACCCGCAATAAACGAGGCTCTTCTTTGTACTGACCGTAGCGCTCCGCCCCGCCCCGCCCCGCCCCCGCCCCCGCCCCGCCCCGCCCGCGCCCGCCCCCGGCCCCGCCCGCCTACCCCCGCTCCGCCCCGCCCCCCGCCGCCCTACCCCGCCTCCGCCCCCACCGCCTCGTCACTGCCCACTCTCCCTCACCACACCCACATTCCCTCACCTCTCACCCTCACCTCTAACCTCGCACCCACCACCCACCACCCACCACCCCACCATCCTCCCACCCCTCGTTTACTGCTGCTACCTCTTCCGTACTCTTCTCCTTACACTCTCCTTCCCACACACTCCCCTCCTCACTAGATACAAGATTCACCCCGTACTTGCAGTAGGGGTGAATGCCAACATAGCCTAAACATTGGAGAAAACTGCTTTAGTATGGAACAGGAAGTGGAATGCCTGGTTCCAGTATCAAATGGCTCCTTATATCACCCCAGAGTTTGTGGAAATGGGAGAGAATGCCAAAAAGACAAGATGGTGACAATAGAATGCTGTCGATTCTACTTCTAAAGTTCATTAAGCTACATCTTTTGTAGTATATGTTTGAACTCAAGAGTAGCCGGTTTATATGCAGATGTATATGAAGAATATATTTTGCCGCTTAAATTAAGAATTTATTTGCTCATTTCATTTACCCAGCGTTTCGCCACCTTTTCTAATGGGTTGTTTTTTCACCGCTACTGCAAGTATGGGGTGAATCTTTGATCTACTCCTCCCCCATACCGCTCCTCCCCATCTCTTCCCCTCCCTCCCCTCCCTCCATTCCCTCCCCTCCCTCCCCTCCCTCCCCTCCCTCCCCTCCCTCCTCTCCAGTCTTCCCCCCTCCCACCCCATCTCCTCCCTCCCCATCCCCCTTCCTCTCCCCCCCCCCTAGCCCCCTTCCCCCATGACGACGGGGCGCTTCTGCCGGGGGCACAAGAACGCTGGGCGGGGCATCCTTCACTTCCGGTCCGACCACAAAGGGTGCGCGCGCAGACCTGGGCAGGAAGATGGGCGATAATGGGGGATGGCGCGAGTTGAGGGGTGGGGGTGTAAGGGGGCGATCAAACCGCCGGAAGCCCAGGGAGGGCGGGGGGGGGGGGGGGTCCATAAGCAGCAAGGGGTCTTTTATATGCACTATCCCACAAACAGGACAGCACATACCACAGCCTTTGATGAACCAGTTGTGGACCACTGGTTGGAATGGAAAATAAGCCAAACTGCAAATGGGTCCACTGAACAGGATCGATAGGATGACCCACACCTCCACAGCTGGACACTCTACAGTCTGAGCTACGTCCCGCTCCATGTGTGAATGTATGTGTGCGTGAGCACAGTGAGTGCGTGCTAGTGAATCTGAGTGGAGCTGGTGTAAGTGAACGCGTGAGTAATATGGTGACTCGTGAGTGAATGAGTGTGTGTGCAAGTAAATGAGTGAGTGCGTGTGGATGTGTGAGCACCGTGAGTGCGTGCTAGTGAATCTGAGTGGAGGTGGTGTAAGTGAACGCGTGAGTAATATGGTGACTCGTGAGTGAATGAGTGTGTGTACAAGTAAATGAGTGAGTGCGTGTGGATGTGTGAGCCCTGTGAGTGTGTGCTAGTGAATCTGAGTGGAGCTGGTGTGAGTGGACACGTGAGTTATATGGTGACTCGTGAGTGAATGAATGTGTGTGCAAGTAAATGAGTGAGTGCGTGTGGATGTGTGAGCACTGTGAGTGTGTGCTGGTGAATCTGAGTGGAGCTGGTGTCAGTGAACGCATGAGTAATATTGTGATTCGTGAGTGGATGAGTGTGTGTGCAAGTAAATGAGTGAGTGTGTGTGGATGTGTGAGCACCGTGAGGTCGTGCTCGTGAATCTGAGTGTGAGGCTGGTGTGAAGTGAACCGTGCGTGAGTATGGTGACTCATGAGTGACATGATGTGTGTGCAAGTAAGTGAGTGAGTGCGTGTGGATGTGTGAGCCTCGTGAGTGCGTGCTAGTGAATGCTGAGTGGGGGCTGGTGTGATGGATCGTGTGTGTAGTCGAGTGAACGTCTGCGTGGATGAGGGTGTGTGCAAGTACTTGAGTTGTGCATGGGGATGGGCAGCACGGGTGAGTGCGTGGGTCGTGAAGTCTGAAATGAAAAGCTGGTGGTGAGTGAAACGCGGTGAGTCATTTGGTGAGTCGGGAGTGAATGAAGGTGTGGTTGCAGTAAGTAGTGCGTGTGTGTGGTGACGTGTGAGTCTACCGTGGCAGGGCGTCCTGTGAATGTGAGAGGAACTGTTGAGTGTATGCGTGTGTGAAGGTACGTGACTCTGTGAAGTGAATGAGTGTGTGTGCAAGTAAATGAGTGAGTGTGTGTGGATGTGTGAGCACCGTGAGTGCGTGCTCGTGAATCTGAATGAAGCTGGTGTGAGTGAACGCGTGAGTAATATGGTGACTCGTGAGTGAATGAATGTGTGTGCAAGTAAATGGATGTGTGTGTAAGTAAGTATGCGTGTGGGTGGGTGCGTGGGTGTGAGTGGTTGCGTGGGTGTGGGTGGGTGCGTGTGTGTGGTGGTGTGGTGTGTGGGTGTGAGTAAGTACGCATGTGTGGGGGGAGTAGGGGGTGTAAGTATGCGTGTGTAAGTAAGTATGCATGGGTGTATGTGGGGAGTTGGTGTATGTCTGTGTGGGTGTCTGGGTGTTGGTGTGTGCGTGTGTGAGTACGTATGTGTGTCTGTGTGGGTGTGGGTGGGTGACTAAGTATGTGAGTGTGTGTGAGTTTGTCCGTGTGTGGGTGAGTAAGTATGTCTGTCAGCATGTGTGTCCGCGTGAGTGTGTATGTGGGTGACTGGGTGAACAAGTCTGTGTGTGGGCGTGTGTGTGTCCGTGTGAGTGTGTGTGGTGGGGTTAACTGTGGGTGTCCGTGTGCGTGTGTGTATGGGTGGGTGTAAGTATGTGTGTCGTGTGGTGGTGGGTAGTGTGTGAGTTGTATGTGGCCGTGGTGTGTGTGGGCGGCGTGATGTGTGACACCAGGGTGTGTCCGTTGTGAGTGTGTCCGTGTGAGTGTGTGTGTAAGTGTGTGAGTGTATGTGTGTGTGGGTGTACATGTGTGAGTATGTGGGTGGTGGTGTGGGCGTTGTGATGGCTGCACCGGGGTGTGTGCGTGAGTGTGTGTGTCGGTGTGTGTAAGTGTGTGAGTGTATGTATGAGTGTGTGTGGGTGGGTGTACGTGTGTGAGTGTATGTGGGTGGGTGTGTGGGCGGCGTGATGGCGACACCACGGTGTGTCCGTGTGAGTGTGTGTGTGTGGGTGGGTGTGTGTAAGTGTGTGAGTGGGTGTACCTGTGTGAGTATATGTGTGTGTGTGGTGGGGCGGTGTAATGGTGATACCGGGGTGTGTCAGGCGGTGATAAGGTGTGGACAGGACCCAGGTGCGAACAGTTCATCACCAGCTAAAGCCCCGTTAGCTAATAAATCCACCCACCCCCACATCCTCACACCCCACACCTCCACAACCCTCACACACACACACCACACTCTCACCCACACTCTCACCCATACCCATACCCCTCCCCCACACCCCACATTCTCACCAACAAGCCCACCCAGAGTGTGTGGTCCTTTGTACTCGGACCACCCGACATTTTCCGCAGTTCACCCACCACAGGCCCTCTGTCGGCCGCCATCTTCCCTCTGTGTCGTGACGTCACGGCGTCCCGTCTTAAAGTAGTCGGCCCGAGTGGGGCCAGGCTCAGGAAGGGCGATGAGGTTTTGGGGGGGATTTTGTTTTGTATTATTTGGGGGGAGGGGGTCGCCCTTGAAACAGTGGAGGTATAAATCAGGACCTGTGACAGTTCGTGATGATGGCAACTTTATAGTGCTTCCCCACTGAGGTATCATGATGTCATGCCACCGAGACTATGTATGAACCCGATATAATACTCAGTCAAATTATTCAGACACTGCCCTGAACTAAGCCTGGTTTTTTCCCCTTGTAATCTCGAGTGCCAACAAGGTTGCAGCAAAGTGTCAATTTTGTAAGTTTTTAATGTTACTCGGCTGAGGATCAAACATCACGAACCAGGAGGCTCTATCCACTAGACCACCCCGGTCCACAACAAGCTGCCTATGACCCAGAGTGCATTGCGCGGTGGTTATTGCCTTCTATGATAAGTGACTATTGCGAAGGTTTTCTTGATGCAGACAATACAGGTAGGTTGTTGGTTGGTTGGTTGTTGGAGTTTTATGTCCTGGCAACATCTCAGGTCATATCAGGATATGTACCGACTTGTGACAGTGTGTACTCATGGCAACTTTATAATGATGCCCCACTGTGAGACCAGGCCACCAGCACCATAACCTGATATCACACTCAGTCACATTATCCTGACACTGAGCCAACGAGTCCTTGCCCTATCCTAATAATGCCGAACGCCTGGCTAGGAAGTGACAAGTATCAATTTTTAAGTCATTGGTTTGACTCGACCAGTGTTCAAATCCATGGATGCGAATCCCACGATCTACCAAAATGGGAGACAGAGGCTCCACTCATTCGGCTATCCTGTCTGGTCAGGTCGGTTGCAGGCTTCACAGGGTCCCGGGTTGAACAACAAAGAATTAATGCAGGCTCGCATGATCAAAGTGAATGAAGTGACGCTTGCGACAGTTACAAGCTTCAAATACCTGGGCTCAGTTATAACTGATGAGGGTTCCAAGCATGAGATGCTCTCCAGGATAGCATGGACAAAAGGAGCATTGGTAAGGTTTGATCCAGTTTGGTTTGACAAGATTATTTCTCTCAGCTCTACGATATGACTGATGCGCTCCCTTGTCACATCGATCATTCTGTACGCTTGTGAATCATCAACCCTCACAGCAGAGCTCCATTGAAGAATACAAACGATGGAAATGAGGTGCTGGTACAAAATAATACACATCTCATACAAAGACCACGTTACCAATGAGAAGGTCTATGCTAATATCTAGCAGGCAATTGGCTCACACAAAGATCATCTAATGATTGTAAAGAGATGCAAACTCCAGTGGTATGGACATATTTCCCATTCGTCAGGGGCCGTATGCATGAAGAATTATTTATCGGCTCCAGTGTTAAGGGCGGGGTTCGGGTTAGCTAACGCCGGTGTTGGGAAATGGGTCATGGGGTATGTACGGTGCCAAAGCATGGTGGTGTTAGCTAACCTAGCAGTTATTTATAGATTTGGGAAATCCCTCTGAGCCTGTTCCCGGTGAGCACCACTATTTCACAATATCGCTGCCGATCCGGCGGCGTTAATATCCCTTCGATTTCTGGTTTAATTTGGCCAAATTTCACTTTTTTTTAAATGTTATTCTGTCGGCGGTGGCGATTTGTTTTGTTTACATTCAATTCGACAATATGAATATCGTTGCCGATGTAGCGGCGGTGTTAATATCGCTTCGATTTTGGGGTTAATTTGACCAAATTTCACTTTTGGAGCATGTTATTGTGTTAAATATGATAGCATTGAATAGATTTGGGCCTAATCAATACCTAACACCACCCGTAAACCTCCTATGGAGTGGTGTTAGTATACCCGACCTTAAACGCACGGTGTTTCGGTAACACCACTCCATACATAGCGACTTTTCGCCGCTAAACTAGAAATCCCGTCCAAACCCAGTTTTGGCTCGCTAACACCGGCCCATGCATATGGGCCCAGGTCTGGCCAAAACCATACTAGAAGGTATAGCCAAAGGGGGAAGAAAACAAGGCGGACAAAGGAAGAGGTAGAAAGACAACATCAGGGAATGCACACGTCTGGAGTTTGGCAAGTCCCGGAGGGCGGTGGAGAACAGTGGAAACTGGACGAAACTGGTTGCAAATTCATCTGTGGTGACCCAATGACCCTCCCGAAGGCTGAATGAACTATCCATCCCTAGCAGGATATATTCTGAGGTATTGCACAATAAAAGCATGGTGTTACATCTTTGCAACTTGGTTATAAAATGTGCATGGATATAGAAATGTTACTTCACAGAAAAAGCAACGTTAAACAGGTGAGTCATCGGAACAAATTGAAATTCATCAAGAGTTGACGCATTTGTTATTTCCTCTGGCAAGGTGTTTCACCAAGTGGTGCCCGCAACACAAAGTGCACGATTGTCATGTGACTTAAGTTAGGAAAGACAGAGTGGTGTATAAATATCTGACTGAATGATCTGAGAGTTAGGGATGACAGGAGATTACAGCAAGATTCTGGTGCTTTACCATTGATAGCTTCATAGGTTGTTACTGGAATCTTGATTGAGCGCAGGCTTCCCGTGTGGTATGTTGGGAGTTCGAATCCCACCCGAATCAAACAAATGACTTATGAAATTGATAGTTGTCATGACCTAGCCTGGTGCTCAGCAGTAATATGATAACAAGGACTGGTTTGCACAGTGTCAGGATAATGTGACTGAGTGGGATATTAGGTCATGGTGTCGGGGGCCTGGATTCCCAGTGTGGCTGCACTATAAAGTCACCATGAGTGTGCACTATTACAAGTCGGTATCCATCCTGATATGATTTTAGATGTTGCTAGGATGTAAAACAACAACACACGTTAAATTAGGTGAGTTCCAATTGAACTAGTCTGCTGCACCACCTTCTCTGATTATAGAGTTGGGACAGGAAACGATAACGCTACGTCGGTACAAAATAGTCCCTCTTAATCCCAACTTAATTCTTATGATCTTTTTTTTTTTACAAAGGATCCTCCACATAAGTGTGTGCACTGTCAGTGTAAATTGATGGCACATCATATTTTACTGGGGTGTCCTCACCTACAGCCAGTTAGAGATGGTGTTTTGGTAATGGGGGTGTTAGGTGAAAAAGCTGCATGCCTTCATGATGCGACATCTGCATTCAATCATGAGGCTAACCTGGACGGACAAAGTGACAAATAAGGAAATACTCGAATGGACGGGGCTGCCCTCTATGGAAGATCTTCTGATCAAAAAGAATCTCCGGGGGACTGGACACCTCATGAGGATGTCATCAGACAGGCTACCAAAGCAGATCCTCTATTCTCAACTGTCTGGTTACAGAAAGAGAGGGCGCCCTCGTCTCCGGTTCAAGGATACCATCAAGAGAAACCTGAAGCTGAGAGACATTAAGACTGACTCATGGATGCAACTCTCACAGCAGAGAGCTAAATGGAGAGCGGCAGTCAAGTAATGAAAGCAGTCTTTGTCGCATCACGACCGACAGCATGATGATGATGATGATGGAATCATTTTGATTCCATCCATGACACATTATTAAATCTTTGAAAGAAACAAATTTGTATAATACATTTATTTTCCGTACTTCATTTGCTGAATTTTGTTTTATTATTGCTTTACTTCTTATATAACTTAATTGTGTTATCATAGTTGTATTCATTATATTGTTAATTATACATTTATATGTCCTGGTGTGTGTACTTAACACATATAAATCGTTCTATAGTTAACCACTCCATGACCCCTAACAACAGCTGATGTTTACTTTTTGTGCCGGGGGGTTGGAAAACAAACAAACAATCAATTCCGAAGTAACTATCACAAATTTAGTATTTCTACATAATAATAAACATATGCTAGAGTGGGGTAAGAAATAATTATAATCGCATTTCCACCATTAAGGTTACTGAACGTGATTATCGCAGATTGACTCTCACCCCCCCAGAGCCCCTCTTCACTCTCACCCCCCCCCCACCACATACACGTCCTCTTCACTCTCATCCCCCACATACACCTCCTCTTCACTCCCCCCACATATACCTCCTCTTCACTCTCACCCCCACATACACCTCCTCTTCACTCTCATCCCCCCACATACACCTCCTCTTCACTCTCATCCCCCCACATACACCTCCTCTTCACTCCCCCCCACATACACCTCCTCTTCACTCTCACCCCCACACACACCTCCTCTTCACTCCCCCCACATACACCTCCTCTTCACTCTCATCCCCCATATACACCTCCTCTTCACTCTCACCCCCACATACACCTCCTCTTCACTCTCACCCCCACATACACCTCCTCTTCACTCCCCCCCACATACACCTCCTCTTCACTCTCACCCCCACATACACCTCCTCTTCACTCTCACCCCCCACATACACCTCCTCTTCACTCCCCCACATACACCTCCCTCACCCCCCCACATACACCTCCTCTTCACTCTCACCCCACATACACCTCCTCTTCACTCCCCCCACGTACACCTCCTCTCCACTCCCCCCCCACATACACCTCCTTCATTCTCACCCCCACATACACCTCTTCCCTCCCCCCACATACACCTCCTCTTCATTCTCACCCCCACATACACCTCCTCTTCACTCTCACCCCACATACACCTCCTATTCACTCTCACCCCCACATACACCTCCTCTTCACTCTCACCCCCACATACACCCCCTCTTCACTCTCCCTCCCACAACACCCCTCTTCACTCTCACCCCCACATACACCTCCTCTTCACTCTCACCCCCCCCCATATACACCTCCTCTTCACTCTCACCCCCACATACACCTCCTCTTCACTCTCACCCCCACATACACCTCCTCTTCACTCCCCCCCCCATACACCTCCTCTCCACTCCCCCCCACATACACCTCCTCTCATCTCACCCCCACATACATCCTCTTCACCTCCCCCCACATACACCTCCTCTTCACTCTCACCCCCACATACACCCCTCTTCACTCTCACCCCCACATACACCTCCTCTTCACTCCACCCCACATACACCCCCTCTCTCCACTCTCCCCTCCCACAACCCCTCTCTCACCTCTCACCCCCACTACACCTCCTCTTCACTCACCCCCCACATACACCTCCTCTTCACTCACACCCCCATACACACCTCCTCTTCACTCACCCCCACATACCACCTCCTCTTCACTCTCACCCCCACATACACCCCCTCTTCACTCCTCCCCTCCCACAACCCCTCTTCACCTCTCACCCCCACATACACCTCCTCTTCACTCACCCCCACATTACACCTCCTCTTCACTCTCCCCACCACAACCCCTCCTCTTCACTCTCACCCCCACATACACCTCCTCTTCACTCTCCCCTCCCACACACCTCCTCTTCACTCTCCACCCCCCACAATACACCTCTTCACTCTCACCACCCCCCCCACATACACTTCTTCTTCACTCTCATCCCCCACAACCCCTCTTCACTCTCACCCCCCACAACCCCTCTTCACTCTCACCCCTCACAAGCCCTCTTCACTCTCACCCACCACAACCCCTCTTCACTCTCAGCCCCCACAACCCCTCTTCACTCTCACCACCCCCCACAATCACTCTTCACTCTCAGGCCCCTCCACCTCCTCACAACCCTTCTTAACTCCCAATAAGCCTCCCCTTGTCATACATATCCTCGCCCCACTCTCACCCCACTACTCCCCCCGCCCCTAGCTCTACCCTGTCTCTCCCCACTGCAGGGTGACTCATATGTTGGTGTCTGTAAGGGTTGAGTGGGGAGGGTTAGGGAGGGATTATTGAACGGGGTCATGGAGGTCACGTGGTGTTGATAGATGCGTCTCGTTAAATATGGGACCAATCGGGCATCTGTCATAAAAAAAAAAAACACCACTTAACTAAGCTACCTGGTTACCAGCAACCTAGGCCATTTCACTGAGCTTCATGGTTTCCAGCAACACATGCCACTTCACTGAGCTGTATAGTTACCAGCAATATAGGCCATGTTCACTGAGTTGCATGGTTACCAGCAACACAACCCACTTCACTGAGCTGCATGGTTACCAGAAACACAGGCCATTTCACTGAGCTGCATGGGTATCAGCAACATAGGCCATTTCACTGAGCTGCATGGTTACCAGCAACACAACCCACTTCACTGAGCTACACACCCCACTTCACTGAGCTGCATGGTTACCAGAAACACAGGCCATTTCACTGAGCTGCATGGTTACCAGCAACACAGGCCATTTCACTTAGCTGCATGGTTACCAGCAACATAGGCCATTTCACTGAGTTGCATGGTTACCAGCAACACAACCCACTTCACTGACCTACACATCCACTTCACTGAGCTGCACGGTTACCAGCAACACAGGCCATTTCACTGAGTTACCTGGTTAGCATCAACACCAATCACTTCACTCAGCTGCATGGTTACCAGCTACACAGGCCATTTCACTGAGTTACCTGGTTATCAGCAACACCAACCACTTCACTCAGCTGCATGGTTACCAGCAACACAGGCCATTTCACTGAGTTACCTGGTTAGCAGCAACACCAACCACTTCACTCAGCTGCATGGTTACCAGCAACACAGGCCATTTCACTGAGTTACCTGGTTACCAACAACACGCGTGTTTATCTGGTGTTGTCCTCTCGGGTTGGTTTGAGCTCAGCATCTGTCAGACATTATCATGTCAGTTTTGTTAGAGCCCTGCATATGTCAAGTGCCGTCCTGTCGGCTTGGTTAGAGCCCAGCATATGTCAAGGGCCGTCCTGTCGGCTTGGTTAGAGCCCAGCATATGTCAGGTGCCATCCTGTCGGCTTGGTTAGAGCCCAGCATATGTCAAGTGCCGTCCTGTCAGCTTGGTTAGAGCCAAGCATATGTCAAGTGCCGTCCTGTCGGCTTGGTTAGAGCCCAGCATATGTCAAGTGCCGTCCTGTCAGCTTGGTTAGAGCCCAGCATATGTCAAGTGCCGTCCTGTCGGCTTGGTTATAGCCTAGCATATGTCAAGTGCCGTCCTGTCAGCTTGGTTAGAGCCCAGCATATGTCAAGTGCCGTCCTGTCGGCTTGGTTATAGCCCAGCATATGTCAAGTGCCGTCCTGTCGGCTTGGTTAGAGCTCAGCATGCCGGGTGTCATCATGTCGGCTTGGTTTGAGTCTAGCATTTGTCAGACATTATCATGCCGGCTTGGTTAGAGCCCCGCATCTGTCAGGTGCCATCCTGTCGGCGTGGTTAGAGCCCACATAGGACTCCGTCACCACTACATCAGTAACCACGGGAACCAGCGGGTAAATCTTCACACACAGAGGGACGAACAGCCTCCGCGTCTCTGCCTCCACTTCCGCCCAATGAGCGGCGCCGACAGATGCGAAACTACGCGCTGAAACCATGGAAACGGCGTCCAGCTTCGCGCCGATCCCTTAACAGTTTGTCGATGATTCCCGCCAACATAGTAACGCAGGCCCCTCCATGCCGCTACCTGCCCATAGAATATTATTGTGAAATATGATTTTACTGACGTGTACACTTAAGCCGTGTTCACACGGGCAAAATGTGAAGCGAATTAGACAAATCGAATCAGGTGAGTCGAATTAGCTGCCCGTTCACACGAGCACTACTTGGGCCGGAAGTCGATATCTGCGCATGAGCAAGTCCAGTCTGACCAGCGCCACCACGAGAGAGTGGATTCCACCTAGATATGTATTTAATGAATCGTATTGGTTTGGAACGGTCAACACTTCTGCTGGGCAGTGAAAACCCAAAAATAAATCATGAACAAAATATCTGTGCACCTCTAGCAGGTTCATAGACCAAATTATATAATATGCGCTTTTGATTGACCGGAAAGTCAACAAACTCACGTCTCGACTGTGCATGTGTGTGAGGTGCTTAATCCGCCTCAGTGTGTCCACACGGGCAAAATAATCCGCATCACAGAAATCGATTCACGTAAACTACCTCGCTAGGTGGTTTACAGTATCCGCATCACGCGAATCGATTCAGCCTTAATCCGCCTCAGACGCCCGTTCACACGGGAAATGTAACCCAAACTATACAAGTCGCTTTCTACGAATCGATTTACATCGCCCGTGTGAACACGGCTTTAGATATAGTATTTTTTTCGGATGGTGGATGATGGCTCTGTTCCAAATGGGCCAACGCCAAGGTTACGGACCATTTGGAATCAGTCCGCCCGCCCACAGCGCGGACTATTAGGTTGCTATAATTCATCCCCCCTAGCCCCCCCCCCCCCCCCTCCTGTCCTGAAAGTTTGTTTTATTTAACAACACCTCTAGAACACATTGCTTTTTATCGTCAGATATTGGACATCAAACATATGGTAATTCTGACATATTTCTTTGGAGGAAACCTTCCGCCGCCACATAGGCTACTCTTTCCGATAAGCAGCAAGGGGTCTTGTATATGTTTTCCCACAGATAGGACATCACATACCACATCCTTTAATAAACCACTTGCGGACCACTGGTTGGAATGGAAAATATCCCAAACTGCAAATGTGTCCACTGAGCAGGATCGATCAGATGATCCACACCTTCACAGGTATACACTCTATCGCCTGAGCTACCTTCGGCTCCCCCTGTCCTGATATGACCATATATGTTGCTAGGACATAAAACAACAACAAACAAATCTAATTCCCCCTTTTTTATTGCAAGTGCATGTAGTTATTGTCTGTTTCACTATGGCGCTATGTTCTATTGACTTAATATATATGATGTGGAAGGTCGGGAGTTCGAATCCCAGCCGAGTCAAACCAATGACTTACACAAGTGTTACTTGTCACTAGCTAGCGTGGCACTCGGCCTTGCTAGGATAGGACAACGACTGGTTAGTATAGTATCAAGATAATGTGATTGAGTGGGATATCGGGTCATAGTGCCGGCAGCCTGGTCTCCAAAGGGGGGGACATTATAAAGTTGCCATGAGTGCGCATTGTCACAAGTCAGTTCCCATCCTGATATGACCTTAAATGTTGCCAGGACGTGAAACCCAAACAAACTGCTCAGATTACCATATTGCCCAATTAAGCGGATAGTTTCTCTGCAGCACTAACACGCTTCGCTCTTCGTTCCAGGATATTACTGAGGTGCCACCAAGCTAGTCTAAACAAGGTGAGTGTTGTCACTCATTAACTGCTTTGTTTGTTCTGTTTGTTGCAGTTTTACGTCCTAGCAACATCTAAGGTCATATCTGGATGGACACCGACTTGTACACTCATGGTGACTTTATTGTGCTATCCCATTGGGAAATCAGGCCGCTGGCACCATGACCTGATATCCCGCTCAGTCACATTATCATGATACTGTGCTAACCAGTCCTTGCCATATCCTATTAATGCTGAGCACCAGGCTAGGAAGTGACAAGTATCAATTTTATGTCATTGGTTTAACTTGACCGGGAACCAAACTCCCGATCTCCCACACGCGAGGCGCGCTACCGATTCAGCCACCGCGCCCGGTCACTCATTAACTAATACAGTATAACCCCATTAAACTGGAAGGGACCCTAGCAATCTGTTTGGATTAACCCATCATTGGTTTAACCGAGCTTTGGCTTCGACTTTGACTTGGCTTTGGCAAAAACGTGGGTACATTATGAATGTAATATACAATGTATGTGGACACTTTGATTATTGTTTTTTATGTATATATACAGTATAACCCCATTAAACCAATCTTGGTTAACACAAACGATCAGTTAATCCAAACATTTTTCGGCGGCCCTGCAAAATACTCCCATTTATCATATAAAAAAGTTGGTGGGGTCTCAGATGACCTTATAACCACATGAAAGTTTGGTTTAACCGTACCGGAAGTAGCCTGGGGTCCGAAAATTTCGCTTGGATTAACCAATAGTTTGGATTAACCGACTTTGGTTTAACCAACCTTTTTATATGATAAATGGTAGTATTTTGCCAGGCCACCGAAAAAAGTTTGGATTAACCGATCGTTTGGTTTAACCGAGCTTGGTTTAACGGGGTTGTACTGTATATTGCCATTTTTCACTTCATGGAAATAAGAAAGGACTCGTTCTTCTGTAGCAGTTAGTGAATCACTGCTGGATATTCCAAGAAAAGCCTGCTGTGTCACATGTAACTAAGGTTGTAAATGTCAATGGTTTCCACAAGGCCAGACAGAATCGCCGAATCAATTGAGCACCGGCTTCTTTTATCGCACCCTGGGTTCGAACCCCAGCAGAGTCAAACCAGCCATTTAAAAATGTGATACTTGTCGCTACCTAGCCTGGCACTCAGCATTATTGGGATCGCGCAAGGAGCAGTGGATTGAGGAAGACCAATTCTCTGTAATTTTAATTTGTTTCTCCATAATCAACAGATGTAGCCAAAAAGAATTGTGTTAGGATTAGGTTATAGGAAACCTATATGGATGGAAATAAAATAAAATGAAATGAAATTGAAAATAAAAGAAATGTGTTATTGTACAACCTAATCCTAGCACATTTCTTTTTGGTTACTTCTGTTTACTTATATCGTCCCTCTCTTAATCCTAGTATAAAAGCATTGATTAAAAACTACCCCCTCCCTCCGCCATCCAAGTTCCATTTGTACAATTTGAAAAGCAATCCGAACATGGCTGTTAGTTCCTCCCACCTTTACGGACATTGTTCAGATTGTGAAGAAAGGATGTCAATATTGCTCTCTCTCTTGGGTGGTTCGTAACATTGATGGTTACAGGCTACAGCACTGCAGCAATATAGAACGGCACCGACAAATCGGTCCGTTCTTCGGAATGAAGATTTAACTTCAGGTGGGCGGTTGTAGAAGCACAGGGTACTTTACAACAATAACGACAAGTCGTTGGAGCGGTACCGGATCACCGGTCCGACTGTAGCTGTGCACTCATGTCCAGTAGCCGATGGTTCAGGACAAAGGGACGGGGAAAGGTGTGATCTGCAGGCAAGAACAAAGTGAAACAGTGAAAAAGGAATGAGGCCCAACCCAAGCAAACAACTCCCTTGATCATGGGGAGAAGTAAGCCCGGGAGAAAAAAAAGAAAAGGGTAGTGTAGAGGAAAGAGAAATGAGGAGAGTTGAGTCAAAGGGGCATGTCTCCTTGCTCTGTGGTGACCAGTCGGCGAGCCGGAGACACGCACGGAGTAAGAGGTAGAAAGTAAAATGCCGGCTGACTCCCCCTTCTGGAACTCTTTTCAGACATTTACAAGGAGGAGTGGGGCCAGTGGAGAGGAGATAGAAGAGGTGTAGATGAAGTGCGGTCCGGACAGCAAGTGTCAATATTGATGGATCGTCCTTCATACTCATAGTTGCTGGCTGATTTGTTGGGGTTTTACGTCCTGGCAATCCCTCGTAGCACCCTGGTTACTAGATAAGATACAGAGTGACAGCGGTACTAGTTTTGTTTGTTGGGGTTTTATGTCCTGGCAACATCATGGTATCTTTATAATGCTGCCCCACTTGGAGGCCGGCACCATGTCACAATTTTCCACACAGTCACATTATCCTGGCTCTGAGGTAACAAGTCCTTGCCCTATCCTAGTCATGTCAAGCACCAGGCTATGTAGCAACCAGTTGCAATTTTGAAATTCATTGTTTTGACTCAAGTGGAATTCGAACTCCCGACCTTTCACACGGGAAGCCTGCGCTATTAGTATTACTGATTTGGCCACCGCGTCCGGTCAGCAGCGGTAATAGTAAACGCTTCAATGGATTGGGGTCTTACACCTTAGCAACAACTTAGTAGTACTAGTAGTAGTAGTAGTAGTAGCAGCAGCAGCCTAGGAACCGAAGGCAGTTCAGTTATTGCCAATAAAGTAGTCTCTCAAACTCTCCCTACATATGTCGATTCATATCCAATGGGCACCTGCGATCCAAGGATCTGATGGAGAGTGTACAGACAGAGTCCATCCATACCCGGCACCTTTAAGTATCGGCGCGTTGCATTTCGGGTAGGGAGGGATCCCCAGGTCGTTCCGCATGGCTGCCTCCATGTACATTTCGCGCGTCGCGGCTCACACGTGACCCCCGGCCCGGCGCGCCGCCGCCGTCTCGTTGTCGTCTGCCTGCAGTGAGCGATAATACAGAGCGATGCGCGGCACGTCTGCCGGAAATTACAATCAGCGCGCGCTCTCCTGCCCGAGTTCCCCCCTCCCCTTCCCCCGCACTATAACCTGGGCTCGGCCCGGAGACAATGTCCGTCGCGGCCTAATTACCTTGGTTACCCGTCCCCTCCCCCTCCCCCCCATCTCTCCATCCACCGGTTTTTGGGCGCGGATTCAATAAGAGACGAGCGGGTGGTCATTTCTTGATGGGGGGGGCGGGGGTTGGGGTAGGGTAGGGTGGGATGGAACGCGGAGAATGTAATAAGGCAGACACTGCCGGTCATCTTGATTGTGGGAGAAATCAATGTAAGTGGGGCCTGGCTTCCCACGGGCAACGCCAGGGGGCGCCACCTAAATGTGGCTTCATACCGGAAGGGCTTGTAGTCATCCGGCCTTGTTCCCGTCTGGACTAAAAAAAAACACCAAAAAAACCCCCACAAAATACCCCCCAAAAAATCCTAGAACTGGAAGTAAGACTCCGAAATTAGACTGTTACTGCTACCTGTATCTATAGCTAGTTCCTGTATGCAATAAGTATCTACCATCTCACTGTTACCTGATATGTTGTTTCTCGAATCCCAGCCGAGTCAATCGAGTGACTTATAAAATTGCTCCTTGTCGCTACCTAGCCTGACGTTCATCATTAATAGGATAGGATAAGGACTGGTTAGCTCAGTATCAGGACAATGTGACTGTGTGGGATATCGGGTCATGGTGCCAATGGCCTTGTCTCCTAGTGGGACAGCACTATAAAGGTACCTGTCCTGATATTACCTTAGATATTGCTAGGATGTAAAACAGCAACAAACAAACAAATGTGTCGTTTCAATTCATTTCGATAGATATTTATTTAATCCTTCCCTTGTGTTGTAAATGATTGAGGGAACGCTGTGCTGGCCTCGTTCTGGATAGCGGGTGAAGAAGATCTACACAGCCGGTGATTTAGGAAGCAGCCCCTAGTTCCGCCTCCCCCCCCCCCATTCCCCCTAACCAACTCCCCCCATCTTCAGTCAACTTGAGATTGTCACCGGAAACGCGAATCAATAATTACCGTTCCCACGTGACCCCAAGATTTTCCGGCTGAGGAGGGGGGATGGAAGGAGAGAGGGAGAGAGAGTGAGACTGAGAGAGAGAGAGAGAGGTGGGTGGGGGGGAGAGGCGAAAGGCGTAGGAAGACGTAGAGGAAGGAAGGTGGTGGCAGAAGACGCAGCAATTTATTCAATACGGAGGACAAACCGCCTGCAACCCTTGAAGGGCGATAATTGGAGAGCTTTCTGTCTGTTTCGGTAAGCAGTACGCTCTGTGGGTGATAATGGGTGGATTTGGAGTGCGTTAAAGGCCTCTGCGGTAAAGGCCTCGGCCGGGGTGACGCCACCTGGGGCGGGCTGAGCCGCCAAACCCCAAGTTTAACCCGACAGTGTCCCCACTTCCGGTTAGCACGTGACGTGTCGGGTGTGACCAGTTTCTGCAATGTCAGTACTGGGCAGGTGATACAATGGGATTTCTCCTTGATATAGATTCACTCGAGGGTATGGGGGAGGCGGGGGTGGGGGTGGGGGGGGGGGGGCAATAACTAGGGGTTTGGAACACCTTTGACCTCAGCACATCCTCATGGATTAAAAGGAAGAAAAATAGAAAGAAAGAAAGAAAGAATGAAAGAAGGAAAGAAAGAAAGACAGAAAGAAGGAAGGAAGGAAGGCGGAAGAGAGGGACAGAGAGAAAGTGGTGTTCTCTGTGGTGGAGTGGTTAGAGTGTCTGACTTTTTTCTAGGTCGGACTCCTAATCTGAAGGTTGGTGGTTCGATTCCCTGTGCCCCCCACCTCTGCCAATTTGGATTTCCACCGTTGTGTATAACTTACAGCATCATCAAAGGCCGGTTGCTCTCATACCATGTCTATGTGGTGTGGGAGGTTAAAAATCCCTTGGGTCGGTAAAAGTGTAGGCTAGGGCTTTCTATCGACAAACTGTCTAATGGTGAAAACAAGCCTATTCAGGCTTATCCATGATAGGCAGTATAAATCTTTAAAAAAAAAAAAAAACATCGGAGGAGAGAACGGGAGAGGAAGGACGGAAGGGGAGGGGAGGAAGAAAGGAGGGAGCGAGCGAAAGTGGGAAGGAAGGAGGGGAGGAGGAAATGAAGAAAGAGAAAAATAGAAAAGTAAAGAAATCTAAATTTCATTTCTATTTTTAACAGTATAAGATATTTTCTGTTTCAGATGTAATTTAACGCCGCTTCTGGTGGTCAGATTGTGCATTCTGAGGGAGACACTTCCGTTCAAGTTACAGGCACTAAAGACTATTCGAGCAAATGATATTTATGGGGTTTATTTTCCAAATATGGAAAGCGCTTCCGAACAGGAGGTGAGCGCTCTGTCGCAATGGACGCTATATTGCATCCAAGCAAAAAGAACATTGCACATAGAGCAGGATTCGAACCCACGCTGCTTGCTATTCCGGGGCTAGCGTCGTAACTATTAACCTATCGAGACTCCCTATCCACAGCTACCTGTCCATGCGTCTCCTTGTCTGAGAGGTCAGTGCAAACTATTTCAGTCATCCTGGAATTGTACGTGTCTTAAATAGTTTATAGTTTACACACATAAGTTATCTATTGCTTACAATTACAAACATACAGACGTGCCGATATATCCAAAGGGTAGGTTCAACAGCCATACATCATATACCTGGTATAGGATCCTGGTCATGGAACCAGTGTCATCGAGGTGTTATACACAAACGGACTATTGCACCTAGAGCAGGATTCGAACTCACACTTCTTGGCGTTTTGGGGCTATCGTTCTAATTATCTAATCTCATTGTCCATACCTACGTGTTCATGTGACTTTGGGATCGTAAGGTCAGTGCAGACTACTAGAGCTTTAAAATGATATGCACCGTTTTGTTATCATTGTTATTGGAAGTATATATATTTATATTTGTCGTGGGGTTGATAATAATGGGAAATATGTCGCCTAGAGCGGGACTCGAACCCACACCTGTTTGTATTCCGGGCCAGTGTGCTAACCATTACACCACCTAGCCTCCCTGATGTCACCACACTACCCACGCCTACCTGTATATGCGGCTCCCTGCCTAAGAGGTCAGTGCAGATTACTACATATTTATATATATATATATTGAATATATATATACAACGACATATATATGTCATTATATATATAATTGTCTTATATGTGATTTGTACCGCATTATGTATGCAGGTATTGCAATACCTCAGGGAGTTTGACGCCCCTGCCCTGCAGAGTTGTAAACCACTGCCTTGTGGTACAGGTTCTTGACAGAACCGAAGGCTAAGGGAGCAAACCCTAAACAGAAAAACCATGTCACTGTGGCAGCATTAAGGGCGGTTGATGTATGGAACTCCCAACATCTCCTGACCAGCCACTGCAGGGACAAATAGTTTTACGCCTGTCTTGACATGTTCTTGCCGGTGTGAAACCTCTATTTGCTCCCCGAGAGAGTGCCGCTGGTAACTTGCAAAAGCCAGCAGCACTTCAACACTTTTGCAGGCAGCTTTCATGAAATGTACAACCGCACAAGAGCGGCAGTCAAGTAATGAAAGCAGTCTTTGTCGCATCTCGACCGACAGCATAATGATGATGATGATGATGATGATGACCGCATTATATGAGTATAAATGCAAGGGGAATATGTACATACATATTTGTTATAGATAAACAAACATTCGTTATAGATAAACAAAAAAAGCTGAATCAATACTTGGTATTCGATGTCTTGGCTTGGTGAGGAAACCCAGGTCTGTATTTCCGTCAGACATTGTGAGCTGATATATATATATATATATTTATATATATATACATATATATATATATACATTGTATAAGAAAGGATGGCCAATGAAGGCTAACCCCCGCCTCCACTACACGTCCTTATCTCACTCCGACCCTTAGTTAATTTACTTCTGACAAAGGCAATAGTCGCTCAGGCGGAAATGAAAATGCTGCGAGATCTGCATAACTTCCTGTAATAAGGCTATTCCAACATAGCACATCACTAAAAAAAATGTAAAAGAAAAAAATTGTATTACATGTATATATATATATGCTGTATAAGAATTATACGAGTATAATAATGCGGATTAGCCCTCCTTTCCCCCCAGCACTCACTCAGTTTCATGGACTGGTGGAGTCTGGCCTCGTCATATACTGCTCCAGCCTCGCCACCACCCTCTTCACATTATAACCGCCACTCACCGTGCCACTGAAAATTGCATTATATGCATTTAAGCTGCATATTCTGTTATTGTAAGCTGCTCTGTCACAAGTTGGTATCCGTCCTGATATGACCTCAGATGTTGATAGGATGCGAAACCTCAACCGATGACATAAAATTTACTTTTGGCGCTCGGCACTAATAGGATAGGACAAGGACTTGTTAGCAGTGTCAGGATAATGTGACAGAGTGGGATATCAGGTCACGGTTTCGGCAGCCTGGTCTCCCAGTGGGACAGCGGCTATAAAGTTGCCATGAGTACGCACTGTCACAAGCCGGTACTCATCCTGATATGACCTCAGATGTTGCTAGCACGTAAAACAACAACAAACAAACAAAAACGCCAACTAGCTTCATTAACCCCCACCCACCCGCCTCACTCAACCACTTCCCAAAATGCATCAGCTGTATAAGGTCGGTGGTTCAATTCCCCGTGCCCCCATCTCTGCCAATTTGGATTTCCACCGCTGTGTATAACTTACAGCGACATCAAAGGCCAGTTGCTCTCATACCATGTCTATGTGGTGTGGGAGGTTAAAAATCCCTTGGGTCGGTAAAAGTGTAGGCTCAGACTTTCTATCGACAAACTGTCTAATGGTGAAAACAAGCCTATTCAGGCTTACCCATGATAGGCAGTATAAATCTTCAACAACAACAACAACAAAATATGTAGGAAATGGAATCAATTACGAGGGAGCCATTGGGGAAAAAAACTTCTTCTACCCACCTCATACACACGAACCCACACCCGGCCAATTCCCAGAAGATCCTCTGCAGCAATCCACTTTGCGGGTTAAAAAGAAAAGAAAATGAGGAACACAGTCGCAGTGGTGATACTCAGCTTTTCTTTAAAATAAATGTATTTTAAAAATAGATATACAGTCAAATCTCTCTAAATCAAACGACCAATGTAAGCAATGTACCTGTGTTATTTTTAAATGGGGAAAGCACCTCATAAGTCTCCTTTTTCATGTGAAAAAAATTACTGATATAAATATCAACTTGGGTGTACATTGATCATGTGGAAATAAATATTTTATTATTATTATTATTATACCATGGAACCGACATTAAATGGTCCATTTAGGGAGGTGGTCGGTTTAAACAGGTTTTTCGTCATTAAAATTTAAATCGTTTTGGAACTCAAATAAAGCGATAGATATAGGGGAGTGGTCTATCTGTGCAGCTGTGGAGGTGATCGGTTAGAGAGATATTACTGAATAATAATACCCCAACAAATGTAATTAATTTTTTTTTTAATGTTATCGGCAACAAAAACCACCGATCATTTTCTGCAACAATAAAAATAGTAACCACCAAAGAAAAGGACACACAAAAAGAGGGCGTAATGAGAGTGTTATTTAAAAGCGGAGACAGGAAAAACCTGACTTAATGTACAATAAAATGTGCCGGGAGACTAGTGCTATGGCGCTGACAAAAGATTTGCATGAATAAAATTCATTTTGAAAAAACAAACAAAAAAAACCGGGCAATGTGAGTGTGACCATTTTGCCCCTAAATGCCTCAGCTGCGTGCCGTGTCATTCAGGTGGTCGTGACTGCGCCAACCAGGCTCACTTGCTGCCTCTTTCTGAATGTAGTACCAGACCATTGGTCCAATCGATAGAGCGCAGGGCTCCCGTGCGGAAGGTCAGGAGTTCAATTCCCGGTCGAGTCAACCCAATGACTTACAAAATTGGTGCTTGTCACTTCCTAGCCAGGCGCTCAGCATTATTAGGATATGGCAAGGACTGGTTTTGTCAGTGTCAGGATAATGTGACTGAGTGGGATATCAGGTCATGGTGTCAGGAACATGATCTCCCAATGGCACAGCACTAGAAAGTCACGATGAGTGCGCACTGTCATGAGTCGGCACTCATCCTGATATGACCTTAGATGTTGCCAGGACATAAAACTCCTATAGCCAACCAACCACAACTTTCAAGCTATGCGTTCTAGTGTGTGATTGGTCAGCCGCCGACAAGAATTGCCTCGGTTCCAGTCAGTCAATACCTTCTTCTTTTTTTCTCCTTTATTTTTGTGTGTGATGGTTTATTTACCATCCATAATGAGTAAGTCGCATTGCGTCTTTTTTTCATCGCTGAACCTTTGAAGATTGTGTACACTTGCAATCATGTCTGCAGCACCACATGCTTAATAAGTGCACCAGTATCTAATTTAGATATGTAGGCTCAAATCTAGATATAAGTAAGCGCTTTGCTTTAAAAAAATTGTGATTTCTTTTTATCGGATTATGCAACTGTAATTAGCTAGGTAAAATTGTTAAGACTTATCATATGATGTTTTTTTAATTATGGTTAGACTTTCAACAACATCAACATTATTGCGCTTTTGAGATTATTTTGTAAGTCATCGGTAACTTGTGGAAGCTGGGGTCTACGTGTATCTTTGTGTGTGTTGGGGGCAGGGGGGTGGGGTGAGGGCGGGAAGGGGGTGTTATGGTTATGGTTATGGTTATGATTATTACATCACTCAAGTCAACCCCGGGAGAGAACTTCATGCGGGAAATATCAAAGTTGCATAGTCCGACGAAGCATCAAATTTTCAAAACCATAACATTAACCAGACGGGATGGCGGAATGAGTTAGAGCGTCTGGCTCCATTGTTGGTAGATCGTGGGATCATCAGTTCGAATCCTGGTCGAGTCAAACCAATGACTTAAAAATTGATACTTGTTGCTTCCTAGCCAGACGCTCGGCATTACTAGGATATGGCAAGGAGCAGTGGAATGAGGAAGATCAGTCGTCTGCAACTGAAATTTCCCCTGCTTAAACAACTAATGTACACACACAAAAAAGCTAGATTTTATTCAACATATCAAACTTTTATACTTATTCACTTATAAAACATGTGTTGCCACATAGAAGGGCACACTGGGTCAATTTAATCAAACCTGTTACTGCATAAGCTTACGGTGTCAGAGCACTAGCGTGCTTGCCAACATGAATTTCCATGTTTGCACTTCAAATATCTTAAAAGGTAACCATTCAAAATTAATGTTACTTCAAACTAATGTAAGGTAGATCATAATAGGTTAAATTAATATAGTTATCTCAGGAAAATTATAGTAATTCAAAACCATCGGAATATGCACTTTTAATTCCCTGGGTGTCTAGGAAATCATCTCCCTGACATGGCCCTGTCACACTGTTCCCCTGCCTCCCCCGACCCCTCCATACACACACACACGCACACAAAAGCCTATGAGCACAGGGCGCACATTAAATGTCGTCTGCTTTGAGAATATCGTCTGCTGTCTGGTTATCAATGTTGTTTCCATTGAATAATTCAGCGTTTACCAATACGGTATAGTTAATTAAGCGACAGTATGCCGACAGCATTACTTAAAGATATATAGTCCGATTAAAGCATCAACAGTTGTATTTATAACCAAAACACTCAGATTTGATTATATAAATCGATCTTAAAGTTGCATAGTCCGATGGTTTTGCGTTTCTCTCATATTCTGAGATAAACATATTAGGTTGTTCATTATAATCTACCTTACTTTGGTTTGAAGTAACTTTTATATTAAATCGCAAACTTTTGAGATATTTGAAATGGAAACATGCTAAATTAATTTTGGCAAGCTTGCCAAAACTCTATCACCATAGGCTTCTGCAGTAACATGTTCTATTAATTGACTCAGTAGTCCCTTCTATATGCCGATAAATGTTTACTAAGTGCATCAGTATCTAAGGTCGATATGTAAAATCAAATCTAGATAATCATTTTAGTACCCCATAGATCTGGTATCAAGGTATATAGAAGGGTATACTAAGTCAATTTAATAAAACCTGTTACATGCAAAGTGTATGGTGTCCGAGTTTTGAAGTGCTTGCCAAAAGAAAATTGTGCATGGTTGCACTTCAAATATGTCAAAAGTTAGCCATTCAAAATAAAAGCTATTTCAAACTAAAGTAAGGTAGATTATAACAATCAACCTTATATATTTATCTCAGAAAATGACAGAAACTAAAAGCCGTTGAACTATGCAACTTTAATCAGATGTTAAAGTTGCGTAGTCCAATGAAACCTTTTTCTTTTTCAAAACTAAAATACTTACCTACATCTATATATCCAAATTAGATACCGGTGCATTAACTAATTATTTGGGACGGTATATACAGAATAATCAGTGAATTTATTACCCCATCCCTTTGGACACTTACTTTGGAAAAGCCATGATGCAGGGAGGCCAGTAACCAATTAGGTCAGTCTCATGAACTCATTAGTCTTGACCTCATTCTACATACTGATGTAGGCTACCTTTTGGCAAGCAGCTCAAATTGCTAAAAAAATTATAAATTTTTCATCATAGTATATACACCTGGAAAATGATTGAAGTCAAAGTACACTACCTAAGTATGACATAACATAAGATGTTAGCAGCAATATCAGATTAGCCTCAGATTCCAGGATACACCCAGCTAACACCATGAGATGATTCAAATTCATTGCTGTACGTGACACAACTGAACAGAGCCTCCTCACCACATGTACTAGTAGGCCCTGATGGTGTACTCTCCGACTTGGCCTGAGCATACATTTCAAACGCTTTTATCTAATATAATCTAATCTAGTTACTCCGGATTAATGAATCGTTGGTCATAATGGTCAACCTGCTATATTTATCTAAAAGAAATAAGGCAACAATTCAACAGCCGTCGAACAATCCATCGTTTATTTCTGGTTTGATTCCAGTGTGCTTCCTTCGCGTGTTAGCCATAGCAACCTGCTGAGCCATTTGTTACTTCTGTCATCGATTGAAAGCGCTTCCGTTGTGTTTATGGTGAAGGCGGATTTCCGGTTACGATAAACCAGTGTGTGACATAAAACATCGTTAAGTTGCAATAGCAATCAATTAATTCCCAAGTTTGATGAAAGAGAGCCAACCCCTGAAAAGGGGCACTTGATACCGCATAGCGATATGATGAGATCATTTTTAATTTTTAGCCACTGACTACTTACTATCAGGAAAAACTTCAGGAAATTTGTTAAAATTATATAAATATTGTAGTTTTCTATATTGATCTCTCAGAGGCAAGATGACGGGATGACCGAATGAGTTGAGCATTTTCCGATTCGATTCCCTCCATTTAAACCCTGGTCGAGTCATGCCAACTACTTAAGACATTTTACTTGGCGCTACCTAGTGTGACACTCGGAATTTCTAGAATAGGGCAATGAGCAGTGGTATGAGGAAGACCAATAGACTACATCGCCATTCCAGTGGCGCGGTGAATTGTGGGATGTGTGGAAGAAAAACAAACCCGCGAGAAGCACATGGCACATGAAAACATCAAATTTTCAAAGCCAAACCAATTAGCTAGATTTGAGTCTGCAGATTTAACTTAGATACTGGGGAAATTATTAAATATCTGTTGCCACACTGAAGGGGATACGGAGGCAATAGACTACATCACCATTCCAGCGGCGCAGTGCGCTGCATTGTGGGATGCGTGGAAGAAAAACATACCCGCGAGAAGCACATGGCACATGCTAATACACTGGGTGCAGTTATGAAATGTGCTAGTTTTGACTCATCTCAGCTGTTGTTTGAAACATAGAATACCAACTAAAAAATATATATATATAATCAATTAAGATATTAATCTTTTATCCAGCATTGCATTTACATCAATATAATCAGCACATCTTATGCTATGTGCATTTAGATTTAGACAAATCTGGGCACTCAGACTACTGTTAGAGCCATAGCCAGAGTCAGTTTTACTTATTTTAATCATGTTTTTAGTTATATCCTATGGTTAATGACATAGGTAGAACTAGAAAATGAGTAGGGTTAATCAGATATTTGTTATATATTTCTCTGAAATAAGTGTCTGTTGACACATTTGGCACTTTAATATTTAGAACAAGAATTAATAATAGTGATGTGGATATCAGCCTTAAAGTGACTGATTGTTTTGTGTGGAATTGTATGTTTCTTAGCTCAAAATGTTTAACTATGGCTAGTTTTGTCTTAGATATATTCATCAAATCATTATATTGCATGTGTGCATACATGTTTATGCCAAATTTTTATGTATTTCTATTAATTTTTAATAAAATCAAAGTTTTCCCCTATGCGTATCGGCAAACTCAATGGCCTTATGCATTTGCTTTGCTGCCAAGCCTGTTTTCAGCGCATGCGCAGTCGGAATGGTGATCGTGTCTAATGTTCCTGATTGAAATTTCCTCTGCTTAATCATCTAATGTACCACAAAAAGAGCCAAAAAAAGGAGCCACTTTGACAGGCAGGCGTGGATAGCGTGATTGCATCAGGGATCTTTAGCATCAGGGACTTTTCAGTTTAGTAAATTTGATGCTTTCATCGGACTATGCAGTTTTAGCAACCTCACCTGGCTCCATCCACCTCATTCACCCCATTCACCCTCAATTCACCGTGGCACCACCTAGCGGCCAAAACCGCTGTTGAGTGTGTGTGTTGTAAGGTAAGGTACCTGGTGGAAGGTAGCTTGTGTGTTTTTTTGGTGTTTTTTTTTGTGGGGTGGGTATGGGATTTGTTGTGGATTCTTTTTTTTGGGGGGTGGGTTATTTTCTAAACTACAATTTTATTTCACTTGCTATTTAGTATATGGGTTGGCATTGCTCCGCTCACCAACCTTTGTTATTATTACCTAGATCAATCCCTGCGGACGAACCAGGTGTAAAATGGCACTCTTTTTACGATATTGCATTTGTGCCTATATTTGACTGTTTGTTGTATAGCCCCGAAACAACAAAGTTAAGGCTCGGTCACATACACATTAGTGGATGTAGTTGAACGTAATGGAGGCTAACGTAGTTGAACGTAGTTGTACATAGTTGAACGTACTTGAACGTACCGACATCCATACTTCTCTGCTATGTTCAACTACATTCAACTACGTTAGCCTCCACTACGTTCAACTACGTCCACTAACCTGTAATTGACCAGGCATTAAGTGTATTGGTCTTTAATTTGTCCATATGGTATGCAGGTATTGCAGGTATAGCAATACCTCAGGGAGTCTAACGCCCCTGCCCTGCAGAGTTGTAAACCACAGCCTTGTGGTACAGGTTGTTGACAGAACCGAAGGCTAAGGGAGCAAACCCTAAACAGAAAACCATGTCACTGTGGCAGCATTAAGTGTGGTTGATGTATGGAACTCCCAACATCTCCCGACCAGCCACTGCAGGGACAAATAGTTTTGCGCCTGTCTTGACATGTTCTTGCCGGTGTGAAACCTCTATTTGCTCCCTGAGAGAGTGCCGCTGGTAACTTGCAAAAGCCAGCAGCACTTCAACACTTTTGCAGGCAGCTTTCATGAAATGTACAAATGGAGAGCAGCAGTCAAGTAATGAAAGCAGGCTTTGTTGCATTGTGACCGACAGCATGATGATGATGATGATGATGATGTATGTCCCACTCTATACTTTCCCTCCAGTTGCTGGAATACTGCTTAAAATTGTAAATACACACGCAAACTACCAAAGTGACTCCAGCATTGTGATTCGGCTCATTACCTTACTCTATGTCCAGACACAATTACCCAGCTAGAGTGGCTATTGTAGATAAGAAAGTAATAGAAGTCTCAACACAACGGCTCTGATGTGATGTTCCTAGTGTGGCTCCGCTGCTGGCCAAAAAAAACTAACTTTTCTTTTTTCAATTCCAATCTCTCCGGTGACATCAGACACATGCGGCAGTGATTTCAAGCGATCTCTTTCATTCTTCACCTGTGACCAATAGGAATAGCCCTTAGTCTACGCCCCACCCTTTGGCGCTACTGCACTGCTCCTAGCTCCCTCTTGTGAGGATACACTTGCGGCAATGCTTACTACAGATAGCCTCTTTCTTTGATGATTCCGCCACTGGCTCTTATCTCCCGCCCCGCTGGATTACTACTCACAGCCTATGCTTTGCTGGCCTCCACACCTGCTTCTTATCTCCACCAAACAATCCGCACTCTTGGTACTTCCAGTTATTCAACAGTTACAGATTAGAGCTCTTTCCTGCTACCTGTATTCTCCTAACTTTAAATGCTAAGAGAAAATATAAAAATAATATATAAATTCCTAACATGAATATGTAGGTGCAGTTATTGTGGTACACTGTGATGGTGTAGTTAGGATGATGCAGTTGTTGTACATTTGGATGGTTCAGTTAGTGTGGTACATTAGTATGGTGCAGTTATTGTGGTACATTAGTATGGTGCGGTTACTGTCATACAATGAGTATGGTGCAGTTAGTTAGTGTGGTATATTAGTATGGTGCAGTTAGTTAGTGTGGTACATTAGTATGGTGCAGTTAGTGTGGTACATTAGTATGGTGCAGTTAGTTAGTGTGGTACATATCTATGGTGCAGTTAGTTAGCGTGGTACATTAGTATGGTGCAGTTAGTGTGGTACATTAGTATGGTGCAGTTAGTTAGTGTGGTACATTAGTATGGTGCAGTTAGTTAGTGTGGTACATAACTATGGTGCAGTTAGTGTGGTACATTAGGTTGGTGCACTTACTGCCATACAATAAGTATGGTGCAGTTAGTTAGTGTGGTGCATTAGTATGGTGCAGTTAGTTAGTGTGGTACATTAGTATGGTGCAGTTAGTTAGTATGGTACATTAGTATGGTGCAGTTAGTGTGGTACATTAGGTTGGTGCACCTACTGTCATACAATAAGTATGGTGCAGTTAGTTAGTGTGGTACATTAGTATGGTGCAGTTACTGTGGTGCAATAAGGATGGTGCAATTAGTATGATACATTAGGTTGGTGCACTTAGTGTCGTACAATAAGTATGGTGCAGTTAGTTAGTGTGGTACATAACTATGGTGCAGTTAGTGTGGTACATTAGTATGGTGCAAGTACTGTCATAGAATACGTATGGTGCGGTTAGTTATTGTGGTACAATAGGTTGGTGCAGTTACTGTGGTACAATAAGTATGGTGCAGTTCTTGTGGTACAGTAGCATGGTGCAGTTATTGTGGTACAGTAGCATGGTGCAGTTATTGTGGTACAGTAGCATGGTGCAGTTATTGTGGTACAGTACCATGGTGCAGTTATTGTGGTACAGTCACATGGTGCAGTTATTGTGGTACATTAGCATGGTGCAGATATTGTGATACAGTAGCATGGTGCAGATATTGTGGTACAGTAGCATGGTGCAGTTATTGTGGTACAGTAGCATGGTGCAGATAGTGTGGTACAGTAGCATGGTGCAGTTATTGTGGTACAGTAGCATGGTGCAGTTATTGTGGTACAGTAGCATGGTGCAGTTATTGTGGTACAGTAGCATGGTGCAGTTATTGTGGTACAGTAGCATGGTGCAGTTATTGTGGTACCGTGGCATGGTGCAGTTATTGTGGCACAGTAGCATGGTGCAGTTATTGTGGTACAGTAGCATGGTGTAGTTATTGTTGTACAGTAGCATTGTGCAGTTATTGTGGTACATTAAATAGCTCGATGTATGCAAAACCCAGTACACGTCTGATAAGGCAGTTCTCTTCATTGCATGTCAGACCTGATTAAATGAGACCTAACCTTGAAGCCCATCATATCGAGCTAGTTATGACACTTCCGGAAATCCACGCTCCCACTTCCGGTACAGCGTCGGGCATGATGTTGCTTCCATCACAACCTCCGCCGTCAGTTGAGGGATAGAGCTTCCACCGTCGGGCCAGGTTCTCAACAAGGCTGGTTCTTGGTAGTTGGAGTTTTACCTCCTGCCAACATTTAGGGTCATATCAGGACATGTACCAACTTTGTGACAGTGCACACTCATGGCGATTTTATAGTGCTGCCCCACTGGGAAATCAGGCCGCATGCACCATGACCCGACCCTTCCACTCAGTCACATTATCCTGACACTGAGCTAACCAGTCCTTGCCCTATCTTATTAATGCTGAGCGCCAGGCTAGGAAGCGACAGATATCAATTTTAAAGTGATTGGTTTGACTCGGCCAGGAACCAAACTCCTGTCCTTCCACACGCGAGGTCCGCGCTCTACCGATTAGGTCACCATCATACAATGACAACTCAACCGTAAAACTCCACACCTAGAATAACAGCCCAACAGCAATACTCCACACCCACACTGTATGTGTCACACCAGAGCGGGAAGTAGCTCAGGCAGTAGAGTGTCCACCTTTGAATATGTGGATCATCCGATCGATCCTGCTCAGTAGACACATTTGCAGTTTGAGCTATTTTCCATTCCAACCAGTGGTCCACAACTGGTTCATCAAAGGCTATGGTATGTGATGTGCTGTCTGTGGGAGAGTGCATATAAAAGACCCCTTGCTGTTTCCTCCAAAGAAATATGTCAGGATGACAATATGTTTGACATCCAATAGCCAATGAAAAAAATCAAGGCGCTCTAGAGCTGTCATTAAATAAAACACTGTAGGTGCAACACTAATTGTGCCACATCACTGTGCTGCAGGATGTGTACCACACTATTTGTGCCCTATTGTCTGTGTCTGTTTGATCATGTAGAGCAGCAGATAGAAGCTGTACGCAGGGGTGTTGGAAGTGTTGGAAGGACGGTGCATGAGGCAGGTGGCTGTGTGTGAAGTGTTAGTAGGACGGCATGTGAGGCAGGGCTCTCTGTGTGAAGTGTTGGTAGGACGGTGTGTCAGACAGGTGGCTGTGTGTGACATGTTAGTAGGACAGTGTCTGAGGCAGGTGGCTGTGTGTGAAGTGTTAGTAGGATGGTGTGTGAGGCAGGTGGTTATGTGTGAAGTGTTAGTAGGCTGGTGCATGAGGCAGGTGGCTGTGTGTGAAGTGTTAGTAGGAGGGTGTATGAGGCAGGCGGCTGTGTGTGAAGTGTTAGTAGGATGGCGCATGAGGCAGGTGGCTGTGTGTGAAGTGTTAGTAGGATGACATGTGAGGCAGGCGGCTGTGTGTGAAGTGTTAGTAGGATGGCGTGTGAGGCAGGCGGCTGTGTGTGATGTGTTAGTAGGACAGCATGTGAGGCAGGCGGCTGTGTGTGAAGTGTTAGTAGGATGGTGCATGAGGCAGGTGGCTGTGTGTGAAGTGTTAGTAGGCTGGTGCATGAGGCAGGTGGCTGTGTGTGAAGTGTTAGTAGGAGGGCGTTGAGGCAGGCGGCTGTGTGTGAAGTGTTAGTAGGATGCGCATGAGGCAGGTGGCTGTGTGTGAAGTGTTAGTAGGATGGGCATGAGGCAGGCGCTGTGTGTGAAGTGTTAGTAGGATGGCGTGTGAGGCAGGCGTGGTGTGAGTGTAGTAGGAGCGTGCAGGTGGCTGTGTGTGAAGTGTTAGTAGGATGGCATGTGAGGCAGGTGGCTGTGTGTGAAGTGTTAGTAGGATGGCGTGTGAGGCAGGTGGCTGTGTGTGAAGTGTTAGTAGGATGGCGTGTGAGGCAGGTGGCTGTGTGTGAAGTGTTAGTAGGATGGCGCATGAGGCAGGTGGCTGTGTGTGAAGTGTTAGTAGGATGGCGCATGAGGCAGGTGGCTGTGTGTGAAGTGTTAGTAGGAGGGCGTATGAGGCAGGCGGCTGTGTGTGAAGTGTTAGTAGGATGGCGCATGAGGCAGGTGGCTGTGTGTGAAGTGTTAGTAGGATGGTGCATGAGGCAGGTGGCTGTGTGTGAAGTGTTAGTAGGAGGGCATATGAGGCAGGTGGCTGTGTGTGAAGTGTTAGTAGGATGACATGTGAGACGTGTGAAGTGTTAGTAGGATGACATGTGAGGCAGGCGGCTGTGTGTGAAGTGTTGGTAGGATGGTGTGTGAGGCAGGCGGTTGTGTGTGAAGTGTTGTTAGGATGGCGTGTGAGGCAGGCAGCTGTGTGTGAAGTGTTGGTAGGATGGTGTGTGAGGCAGGTGGCTGTGTGTGAAGTGTTAGTAAGATGGCGTGTGAGGCAGGCGGCTGTGTGTGAAGTGTTAGTAGGACGGCATGTGAGGCAGGCGGCTGGGTGTGAAGTGTTAGTAGGATGGTGTGTGAGGCAGGCCACTGTGAGTGAAGTGTTAGTAGGATGGCGTATGAGGCAGGCGGCTGTTGGCAGACAGATAGCGGGGTGCTGATAGGAGGCAGGTGTGAGATCTCTCCACGAGAGGCGCTCTCATCAGAGAGACGTAATCATCTTTTAAATAAAGAGAACCGGCACAGGGCGGTAGTGTAAGAAAAGGACAACAAGCACCCCCCTCCTGCACCCCACCCCCGCCCCCATCCTTCTTCTTAATAGGATCAAAATATGTCCGCATGTTTCGCTGATTTCTAAGAAAAGCAAGTCCTTCATAGGACTAGCACTGCTGGAGAACTGCGGGAAGTGGTACAAGAAGTTAACTCTGCACTTAGTTGTTGTTAGGTTTGTTCTCATAATTGTTGTCATGGTTGTTGTTATGGGTGTAGTTATGGTTGTTGTTATGATTGTTGTTATGGTTGTTGTTATGGTTGTTGTGGTTGTTGTTATGGATGTTATTGTTGTTGTCATGGATGTTGTTATGGTTGTAGTTATGGTTGTTGTTATGGTTATTATGGTTGTTATGGTCGTTATGGTTGTTGTTGTGGTTGTTGTGGTTATGGTTGTAGTTATGGTTGTTATTATGGTTGTTGTTATGGTTGTTGTTATGGTTGTTGTTATGGTCGTTGTTATGCTTGTTGTTATACTTGTTGTTATGCTTGTTGTTATGCTTGTTGTTATGCTTGTTGGTATGCTTGTTATTGTGGTGGTTGTTATGGTTATTACGGGTGTTCTTATGGTCGATATTATGGTTGTTATTATAGTTGTTGTTATAGTTGTTGTTATAGACCCCTTTCAATGTTTGTAAATCAATCTGGTCAGGCTGCGCCCGCGTCCACTCAAGCGGATCGTTCCAGGCGTACTTAGTGGAACGGGCTCACACTGCAGCGGTCCCGATTTATCGCCGCGCCTGTGTATGGAATGAGGCTTTCAATCGGGAAGCGTCGAGCCGTGCATCCTTTCAGGGCCGTGCTTTATGGGTGACACTGCGCCTGCTCGCGCAGAGGGCCATGCATCAGGCCGGGTTGTAGATCTGGGTGCGTCGAGCTGTGCGGGAGGGAGCCCAGCGAACCAAGCGAAAACCGACCACGTGACCTGTCCTTAAATTTGCATAATCCGACGGTTTTGTTTGGTTTGGTTGTTGGAATTTTATGTCGTAACAACATTTAAGGTCATATCAGGACGGGTACCGACTTGTGACACTGCTCACCCATGGCGACTTTCATAGTGCTGCCCCACTGGGAAATCAGGCCGCCAGCACCATAACCTGATATCCCACTCAGTCACAATATCCTGACGCTGTGCTAATCAGTCCTTGTCCTATCCGATTAATGCCGAGAGCCATGTTAGGAAGTGACAAGTATCAATTTTGTAAGTCATTGGTTTGACTCGACTGGGAATCGAACTCCCGATATCTCGCAATTATCAACATTTTCACAAGTGTACAGAACTTACACTTTTTCATAAATATCAACATTTTCACAAGTGCACAAAACATACACTTTTTCATAATTATCATCATTTTCTCAAGTGCACAAAACATACACTTTTTCATAATTATCAACATTTTCACAAGCGTACAAAACATACACTTTTTCATAATTATCAACATTTTCACAAGTGTACAAAACATACACTTTTTCATAATTATCAACATTTTCACAACCGTACAAAACATGCACTTTTTCATAATTATCAACATTTTCACAAGCGTACAAAACATACACTTTTTCATAATTATCAACATTTTCACAAGTGTACAAAACATACACTTTTTCATAATTATCAACATTTTCACAAGCGTACAAAACATACACTTTTTCATAATTATCAACATTTTCACAAGTGTACAAAACATACACTTTTTCATAATTATCAACATTTTCACAACCGTACAAAACATACACTTTTTCATAATTATCAACATTTTCACAAGCGTACAAAACATACACTTTTTCATAATTATCAACATTTTCACAAGCGTACAAAACATACACTTTTTCATAAATATCAACATTTTCACAAGTGCACAAAACATACACTTTTTCATAAATATCAACATTTTCACAAGTGTACAAAACATACACTTTTTCATAATTATCAACATTTTCACAAGCGTACAAAACATACACTTTTTCATAATTATCAACATTTTCACAAGCGTACAAAACATACACTTTTTCATAATTATCAACATTTTCACAAGTGTACAAAACATACACTTTTTCATAATTATCAACATTTTCACAAGTGCACAAAACATACACTTTTTCATAATTATCAACATTTTCACAAGTGCACAAAACATACACTTTTTCATAATTATCAACATTTTCACAAGCGTACAAAACATACACTTTTTCATAATTGTCAACATTTTCACAAGTGTACAAAACATGCACTTTTTCATAATTTGACAAGCGACACAGCAGATTAGTTTAAAGTTGGATTTATTATGGTCCCAGCAGTGCAAGTCTTTTTTGTTCAACAAGAAGTTCAAATTCAACAACAAGTTCAATAATACAGTGAGGTCACAGAAGCTTTAGCCCTTGCCCTTTAGTAAGTGTCCATGTGGGGTTGGGTTGGTGGCAGTTTTAAGGCTAGTCAGTGTCCTCCTTGTGCTAGTGTCGAAGTGAGCTCACTGCCGCAGAACCTGTCCTTATATAGGCTCATACACGGTTAATTAGTTCAAAAAGGCCTCTGCAGATGGCAGTCCGATAGTGTTTACTTAGGCTAGTTAGGTTTCATATCTTAGAAGTGGAGATAGGCGGTGCTGGCACACAAGACATATACTAATACAATCGTTTCTCGATAGATAGCCGCATGCAGGCATCCTTAGTTACTGGGATGGCTATGGCTGTGTCCGTGTGACAAATTACCCATGTTGCTGAGCATCATCGACAATTATCAACATTTTCACAAGTGTACAAAACATACACTTTTTCATTACCCCAGCCTCACCTCCCACCCTCATCATCCCCACACAAAAAGTGCACAATGAAAATGTTGACATGTAGTCGGCACTGACCTATCAGGCAAGGACCCACATACACAGGTGGGTTTGGATAGAGTGATTGCATCGTGGAGCCTAGGTACTGTAAATGTTAGCACGCTAGCCACAGAATGACAAGAAGTGTGGCTTCGAATCTTGCTTAATACGACTGACATTTTCTTAAATAAATTTTATAAAGGGTATGATGGGTTGTAATCCCCTCTCCCTCCCCCCTCTCCAATGTACGATTTGTACATTTCTGAAAATGTTGATAATTCTTAAATTGGTTACAGAAGGCTAACTTGGGAGCTAGTTGAAGTTTAAACATTTGAATGGCTGATAATCAAATATAATATTGGTGTGCACTCCAACATGCTAGCCATCATAGGTTTCTGTGCCTTGCGGCTGTGACATGTTCTAATAAGTTGACTTAAAGTTGCATAGTCCGATGGTTTTAAGTTTCTGAAATTTTCTGAGCTAAATACATTAGGTTGATCCTTATAATGTACCTTACTTTAGCTTGAAGTAACTTTTATTTTAAGTGGCTAACTTTCGAGATCTTTGAAGTGGAAACATGCCAAATTAATTTTGGCAAGCTTGTCAAAACTATAACCCCATAGGCTTCTGCGGTAACTGGTTTTATTCAATTGCCTCAGTATTCCCTTCTGTGTGGTGACAAATGTTTAATAAGTGCACCAGTATCTAAGTTAGATATGTAGAATCAAATTTAGATAATTGTTTTGGTTTTGAAAATGTTATATTTTCATCAGACTATGCAGCTTTAATATTCCTTCTCTGCAGCAATAAATGCTTAAAGTTGCATGGTCCGATGGTGGTTGAATTATTGTTTTATTTTATAAATAAATATATCAAATTGATCGTTATGACTTACTAGTCATTAGTCCTGAGTAATGTTGATGAAGAATGTCTAATTTTGAAGCAATTTGAGCTCAAAGAACCCAAAATACTTTTGACAAGCTTTCCAAAAGTCCTCTAGCTATGACATGCATTGACGTCTCGCGATGACCACGTGATGTAGGATGACCTCATTCAAATGTAGCCTGGTATCCTGGTATTTTCCACTGATGGCTAATGAAGCCACGAGATTGACCTAATTGGTTAATGGTGTTCTTCCTTTTATGGCTGTGGCAAAGTAAGTATCCAAGGGGATGGGGTAATAAATTCACTGATTATACTGTATGTGCTGTCACAAATCCTTAGCTAATGCACCAGCATCTAAGTTGGATATATAGAATACAATCTTGATAAGTGTCTTGGTTTTGACAAAAAAAATATACTTCATCGGACCATGCAACTTTAATATGTGTATCTGTATCTAAGTCGCATATGTAGGATAAAATCTCGGTCAGTAAATTGGTTTTATAATGGTATGGTTTCATCAGCTGTTTATCCAGCTTATATTAAAGAGCCATCAAAAGTTGTCAAAAAAAGAACAGCGCACCCCCCCCCCCCCGCCCATCCCCCAAAGTAATATGTGTCAACATTTTATTACAGACCCAGACAGAGTGGCCCGATGAGTTAAGCACCCGCCTCCCATTTTGGTAGGTCATGGGATTCAAACTCCCGGACAATAACTTAAAAATTGATACTTGTCGCTACCTAGCCTGGCATTCAACATTACTAGAATATGGCAGGGAGCAGTGGAATCAGGAAGACCATGAATTGTCCGTGATTGAACATTCTCTATCTTACTTAATCAACTAAATATACCAAATAAAGAAATATTTGTTAAATCGCTGAAAAATATCAACATCTTATTAAGCGATAAAAAAGTTGTTCTTTACTGACCCCCTATCGTACGCTTTGTGCGACTGTGGAAATGTTTACAACTCTCTGAGGTGTCGCTGATGGTTGGTGAATAGTTGGTGAATCAGGTCCTGAAGGAAAGGTATCCAATGGAGGTGTTGTGTGGTGAAGTGAGCCATTCTCAGCCACTCAGGGAAGCCACTCAGGGAAGCCACTCCTCAATGCACTAGTGTTTATTCTGCCCACCAGATGGCAGTAGTAGCAGGGTGGGCTGACCCAGTAGAGTACCTCACTAATCATGTCAGAATTGATCTCGGCTTCGACTCTGCTGGCATCACCTTTCGATACACTCTGCTTGAACTGGCTGCAAGTAGCCGGCTCCACTGCAGTCCTCTTCTTTTATGCCGCTAGACAAGGTCTAAAGCACAAGTGCAGTTGGCGGTATATTTTTTTTAATATTTTTGTTGATATTACATTCGTTGATTAAATAGGGGGGCAATTTTAATCGCCGACAATCAAGCCTTCCTCACTTCACTGCTCCTTTCCCTGAAGAGGTAGGTGTCTTAGAGTTAAACCTTGGAAGGTGCTGTCACCTGGTGGATCAAGCTAACACTAGTCAATGGTTGTAAGACATTACCTAGCGTGCTGCCACCTAGTGGTTCGAGTCACCCTTAACTGACTGATTGAGGCGTTTCCGGTCCCTCTCGGGGTGACCGAAGGTTGAAACATTCTGCTGGTGGAGCCCTATTTAGGTTGGTTTGTTGTTCATATCTCCGTGTGCACAGGTTCTCGGGGAAGGACAGGAGGAGCGTTTTCACCCAGCCCGGTGCTGACCCTGGTGCTGGTGGTCGGAACTGTCAGACGCACGTGACCAAACGGGATAGCCGAATGAGTTAGAGTGTCCGTGGGGTCGTGGGTTCGAACCCTGGTCGAGTCAAACCAATAACTTAAAAATTGATACTTGTCACTTCCTAGCCAGGCGCTCGGCATTATTAGGACAGGGCAAGGACTGGTTGGCTCAGTTTCAGGATAATGTGACTGAGTGGGATACCAGGTCATGGTGCCGGCAGCCTGGTTTCCCAGTGGGACAGCACTATAAAGTTGCCATGAGTGTCCACTGTCACAAGTCGGTCCGCGTCCTGATATTACCTTAGATGTTGCTAGGACGTTAAACAACAACAAACAAACCCATGGAATGGTGGTAGCTGCGCTAGTCGATCTTCTGGTGTGCGATCGCCAGGTAGACTGATACAGTAATAGCAATATATCTATGAGGAGCAGAGTCTACGGCACCTCGTTTTCTCAAGTGGTCACCCACACTGATACTGATGAGGTCCAATGTTGCTCAACTTCGGTGATCGAAGCTGGAACTGGTGTTACCAATGTTGTAGGCCGTAGACAGACCGCTCCCTCATTGTCAGCTACCTGTCTGTGTGTTAAGGGCGTCTCTAGTTTATGGTCCTGTTGTAGCCTGACCTCTTCCTCCCTCCCAGCTTACAGAAACAGCCTGGTCTTGTCGTGCATGTGGCGCCCCCTGTGTTTAGTTTAACACAACCAGTCCGTTACCATCCTGACATGACCTCAGATGTGACCAGACGGGATGGCCGAATAAGTTGAGCGTCCGTCTCCCATTTTGGTAGATCGTGGGAGCCTGGTCGAGCCAAACCAATGACTTACACTTAGCAATTGATACTTGTCACTTCATAGCCAGGCACTCGGCATTATTAGGATAGGGCAAGGACTGGTTGGCTCAATTCAGGATAATGTGACTGAGTAGGATATCAGGTCATGGTGCTGGCAGCCTGATCTCCCAGTGGGGCAGCACTATAAATTCCCCATGAGTTCACACTGTCACAAGTCTGTACATGTCCTGATATGAGCTTAGATGTTGCCAGGACGTACAACTCCGACAACCAAGCAATGACCTTGGATGTTGGTAGGAGGTTAAGCCCCAGCAAACAAAGAAACAAAACCAGTATGCCACTGCTCTTGGCGTTGTCTATATCTCATGCAGTTTGCGGGTAATTCGACTTGAATTCCAACCCTCCTCCATTCTCCCTTCTCCCCCCCCCCCTATTCTCACACCCCCGCCAACGTGTGGAAGGTCGGTAGTTCGAATCCCGCGCCAGTGTCAAACCAATGACTTACAAAATTGAGACTTGTCACGAAGTAGCATGGCACTTAGGATTTCTAGAATAGGGAAAGGATTGGTTAGCTCACTATCAGGATAATTTGACTGAGTCGGGAAACTGGGTCATGGTGCTGGCAGCCTGGTCTCCTCATGGGGCAACATTATAAGATTACCATGAGTGGGCACTGTCACAAGTTGGTATCCGCCCTGATATGGCCTTAGATGTTGCCAGGATGTAAGACCCCAACAAACACAGCATCAGTGCCTAAGTTCACATTAAGTTCAAGTTGCATAGTCCGATGGTTTTGAGTTTCTGCCTTACTTACAAATAAACATATTAGGCTGATCAGTATAGTCTATTTTACTTTATACCCCTGTCACACTACGACGTAACGAGCCAAGATAAGCCTTACGTGCTCACGTTTCATCATTACATTGACGTAAGTTGGGTTACGTTATGATGACATCAGAATGACGTTAGACTGACGTCGAGCTATGTCACGTTATGTCATGTTACGTCGGCGCGCGTCAAGGTCTTGAACCTGTTCAAAACTTTCGACGTAATTCGAACATAAGGGTTTACGTTTGCCATACGTTCTGTACACGTTCGGCGAACGTCAATGACGTTAAAAGGACATTAGTCAAACGCTGCTCACTACGTTCCGCTACATTCCACTACGTTGACCCACATTAAAGCCGGTGGAAACGTCCACACGGCGTAATAGGAACGTCAGGAGAACGTATGCCAAACGTACGTCCAATGTACGTTCAATGCACATTCAGCATTTCACCACCATGTCATGACGTATGTAGCGTCACGTAGCGTAAAGCAATGTAGTTTTGGCAATGGAATAACGTTCATAACATCCCGTGAGCTTAATTACGTTGTCCTCTCTATCACTACGCTTTACCGACGTTACGCTCTCATCAACTACACTGCATCCATGTTCAACTTGTGCCCAAATTTGCATACTACGCCGAGAAGTTCAACGTTTTTCACGTTCTCCCTATGCTGACGTCGTTACATCGTAGTGTGATAGGGCCTTAAGTTGGAATTATCATCATCATGCTGTCGGTCGTGATTCGACAAAGACTGCTTTCATTACTTGACTGCTGCTCTCCATTTAATGTCTCTCAGCTTCAGGTTTCTCTTGATAGTATCCTTGAACCGGAGACGAGGGCGCCCTCTCTTTCTGTGACCAGAAGACAGTTGAGAATAGAGGATCTGCTTTGGAAGCCTGTCTGATGACATCGTCATAAGGTGTCCAGTCCACTGGAGATTCTTTTTGTTCAGAAGATCTTCCATAGAGGGCAGCCCCGTCCGTTCAAGTATTTCCTTGTTTGTCACTTTGTCCTTCCAGGTTAGCCTCATGATTGAACGCAGATGTCACATCATATAGGCATGCAGCTTTTTCACCTGTCGTCTGTACACTGTACACAGTTGGAATTAACTTGTATTATAAATCGCACTCTTTGGCAATATTTGGGCTGAAAAACATACATTAACTTTGGTATGTACACCTAAATGTTGGACATCATAGGATTGCAAGGCTGGCAAGAGTGATGGTTTCAATTAACTTGACTTAAAGCTGCATACTCCGAAGAAAGTGTAGTACTAGTAGTCCGCACTGACCTCTCAGGCAAGGAGCCGCATAGACAGGTAGCCGTGGGTAGTGTGTTGATATCAGCGAACCTAGGTGGTGTAATGCTTAGCACACTGGCCCGGAATGCAAAGAGATGTGGGTTTGAGTCCCGCTCTAGGCGCAATATTTCCCATTTTCATCAGCCCCACGACACTGGTGGCGTGACCAGGATCCTGTACAAGCTACACGCTGTATGGTTGTTGAACCTACCCTGTGTATGGATGTGTAAACGCATTGCCTGAATGTATGTAATTGTAAGCATTAAATGACCATTTAAAAGACTTACAATTCCAGGGGGACGAATGTAGTAGTCTGCATTGACCTCTCAGGCAAGTAACCACATAGACAGGTAGGCACTGGTAGTGTGTTGATATCAGGGAGCCTAGCTGGTTTGCACACTTGCCCTGAATGCACAGAGATGTGGGTTCGAGTCCCACTCTAGGCGCAATATTTCCCATTTTCATCACCCCCATGACATCAAATGTTCTAAACCAAAGCGCAAACCTAGATTTCAATCTTACATAGGTAAGTTGAAAAACCGGGTGTACTCATTAAACATTCGCCCCCAATAGCCGATGTCTACTTTTTGTCATGGGGGCTCTTAAAAAACCATAATTAAACATTTATTACTGCATAGAAGGAATACTAAGTCAATAAAATAGAACATGTCACTGCTGAAACCTATGTAGCAACAAACCAGGATTTCGATGTGCACACCAAAATTAATTTGACATGTTTTCACTTCAAATATCTCCAACATTAATCCTTCAAAAATAAAAGTTTCTTCGAGCTAATGTAAAATATATTAGAAGGATCAACCTAATGTATTTATATATAAGAAAATTGCACAAACCCAAAGCAATCGTCCCTCATAACTTTAACAGTCACATTATAGACAGGAAGGGCTCTATGATTATTGTTATTTGGATTATTACCACGCCGTAATATTGTTTCTATTATTTGCGATTAATATGTATATGGGTCACTCTCCTGAAAACTGGTCAGCATGGGATGGGATTTTATAACATCAATAAAAAAACTTCCTACTTATTTTTTTGCTTATACTTTTCATATTCATGTTCAGATTTGATGAAAGAAATAAGGGAAATGAAAGATACTGTGTGCAACTTTGGTCCTTTTAGTCATGAAGTGTTTTTGTACCAAAAAAGCCCATTTTACAGTCAGTCATTTGTAACATGACATATGGGACATGGTTGAATCCTTATTAACATCTTGTATTGCATTGATATATCAAACAAAATAGTTCCCAAATCAAAAAGGAAATATTTATTAACATGTATGCATGCCTAAATTAAAAAAAAAAAAATGTTGTCATCAAAAATAACATTACAAATTTCCGTCACACGTGTAACCAGTGGTGTCCTGATGCCACACAAATATTGTACACTAATTATTCAGTGATTAAAGCATGGCTGGGAATTACTTTTTTTTATCAATATAAGCACTACATATTTCTGTATATTATGCCATGATTAATATGCTTCTAAGTATGATATTATTTAATTGTGATTAGATTTTTATTAAGCAGACTGTGTGGTGTCCTAAACATGTGTTACACGTGTGACACACATGTTATACTGCCATAAGATAATCATGATCTACACCTTTATTTTTTATCTCATCAATTTATATTTTACATAGATGTAAAGGTGAGATTTCCAGCTTTCACTTGCAACCCAAAAATGTGAAAAATTCAAATATTAGATTTTAACTCTTTATGTGACACTTCTGGCCAGTTTTCAGGAGAGTGACCCATATCGTCCAATCGCTGCCCGACTTGGTCGTTCCTGGGCTGCGGTACTGCAGCGCCACCACGTGTCGGTGCCGTGCGAACCTCCACTCGGCCATTTCGCGCCAGTATCGTGGTTTCAGTTCTCAACCAGTTTCAGTTCTCAACATCGCTTCTGCGCATGCATCAAAGCATCTGCGCATGCATCAAAGCATCGTCTGCGCATGTATTAACATCAGCCCGATTCAAACCATCGCAAATCGCCGCAAATCGCTGCCTCATACTGTCAATATAATGTCAGTGTCACTAACCTTATAAATTTAATATAATCTTTTCGGTAAACATGTTTTCTATATGTGAACCAAGCGATTTGTGGTGTGGTTTCAGAGATATTTCACTTTTTCTGTATGAAGATTGCTCACGACCATTGACAATGCCTTGAGTTTGCCAGTACGCGCAGTGCAAAACATTATTCAAAATTAATAGAAATCCAGAACCCTAACCATATCAAGTTAATATAATCTTGTTGGTAAACATGTTTTCTATATGTGTACCAAGCGATTTGTTTCTAGGTGGTTTGGTTTTAGAGATATTTCACTTTTTCTGTATGAAGATTGCTCACAACCATTGACAATGCGCAGACGATGCTGTTAGATTTTGACGCATGCACAGAAGCGATGTTGAGAATTGAAACTGGTTGAGAACTGAAACCGTGACCCCGGGCCAGAATCTAAGTTGGGTATGTGGTAAATGAATTTTATTCATATAAATCTGTTGTCGGCGCCATAGCACTGGTCTTCCGCCCGTGAGTGCTACAGGTATCTAGGTATTTACACAATCTGGGTCACTGCTTCGGTTTTGACACTGTTATAGTTTCATCCCATTAAGTACCTTTAACGCCAAACTTCCCGTCCACCTCCCATTGAGACGTAGCGCATTCAGCACACGTATCTGATGTATTATGTCATCCGTAATACCACCTGCTCACTCATCATATTGTAGATAACCACCCACACTATCGGCACGTGATCCTACTTACATTCCTTATGTCAACCCGCCTCTGTATCTATTACTCATCACACTTATATGTAGCCTGCTTATATTTTCGCCCTCTACCCGATACATCAGAATGTCCGGGTTTTCATATTTCTCTTGTATTTTTCTTCTTCTTTTTTTGTATCCATTAATTAATTAAGCAGGGGGGGGGGGGATTTCAATGGCGGTCAATCGGTCTTCCTCATTCCACTGCGTATTGCCCTGTCCTAGTAATGGTGAGCGCCAGGCTAGGTAGCCACAGAGTATGACTGTTTATGTCATTAGTCGACACAGCCAGGGTTAGAACCCGCGGTTCGAACCCTGCTAGTAATATGTTTACTTATGAATAAGCTCTTGTTGTCATCACGGGATTATCGACCACATAGTGTATACACCTTAAATTTGTATAGTTTGATGATTTTCGGTTCCTGCGATATATTTATTTAATTAATCATTATAAACTACTCTACTTTAGGTATACATAGCTTTTTTTTTTGAAAGACTAAAGTGCCTGTCACACCTTACCGGATTGAGTACCGGACACAAACGGACAAAGAATTTTCTAGTCCGGTGGTGTTCGGTATCAAAATGTACCGAAATGTGTTGAAATGTTGCGCTTTCGGGTCAAAGGCCGCCGGACGAAATGGACGCTAAACGGACTAGGAATGTACATTAATGAATAGCCACCGGACGATAACTGGACGGTAACCGGACGACACTGGACAACACCGTATGTAACCGGACAAGCAACGGTGAACCGACGGGCAAAAATTGAATGTCAAATGGATGGACCGAACATCAACTGGACACATACCGGACTGTTAACGGACGCGCCAAAAACATATAAAAAACTGATGAACAGAATTCCCGCAAGACCATCAATGGACTATTCAGGAAGGTAACCGGAGACGTAACGGATGGGTACCGAACATGAAACGGACAAAACGGACTAAACAGACTTAAATCAGACACCAACCATATACGTCAGTCTGGCGGTGTCCGGTACAAGTTGTGTGCATGTTCAAAACTTGCCACCGTACACACCGGACACCACCGGACAGAGAACGGAAATGCTGGATGCCAACCGTATATAAACCGTACATTGACGTATTTCACCGGACAGTGTCTGTTTTCTATCCGGTACCCCAATCCGGTAAGGTGTGACTGAGCCTTGAACTTTGATGGTTCTTGAAGTAAAAATATGCCACAATAATGTTCGGTAGCCAAATTGGTAAGAGCGCAGGCTTCCCATGCGGAAGGTCCGGAGTTTGAATCCCAACGTAGTCAGTGACTAGGTAATACTTTGGGTAGTAATTAAATATGTTATATGCAGTAACTAGGTCTAAGGGCAGTAATCAACTATGCTATGTGCAGTAACTAGGTCTAAGGGTAGTAACGAACCATGTTATATGCAGTAACTAGGTAACACTAAGGGCAGTAACCAACCATGTTATGTACAGTAACTAGGTAGCATTAAAGGCAGTAATGAACCATGTTATATGCAGTAACTACGTAACATTAAGGGCAATAATAAACCATGTTATATTCAGTAACCAGGTAACTCTAAGAGCAGTAATGAACGATGATATATGCAATAACTAGGTAACACTAAGGGCAGTAACCAACCATGTTATGTACAGTAACTAGGTAGCATTAAGGGCAGTAATAAACCATGTTATATGCAGTGACTAGGTAACACTAACGGCAGTAATAAACCATGTTATATTCAGTAACCAGGTAACTCTAAGAGCAGTAATGAACCACGATATATGCAGTGATTTTGTAACACTAAGGGCAGTAATGAACCATGTCATATGCAGTAACCGACCTTGATGCTCTACAATTCCATGTATTAGCTTTCTTTTGCTCTCAATACAAAATTTAAAAATAAATAAAAACCTCTAAGGGCAGTCATGAACCATGTTATATGCAGTAACTAGGTAACACTAAGGGCAGTAATGACCTGTTATATACAGTAACTAGGTAACTCTAAGGGCAATAATGAACCATGTTATATGCAGAGACTAGGTAACACTATGGGCAGTAATGAACCATGTTATATGCAGTAACTAGGTAACACTAAAGGCAGTAATGAACCTTGTTATATGTTGTAACTAGATGACACTAATGGCAGTAATGAACCATGTTATATGCAGTAACTAGGTAACACTAAGGGCAGTAATGAACCATGTTATATGCAGTAACTACGTAACACTAAGGGCAGTAATGAACCATGTTATATGCAGTAACTAAGGAACACCACATCTGATCGTGAGTAGGGATTCTGCAGTAAATCATAGCAATGGCTGTAGTACATCCTAACATCTAGTTATGACAGTGAGGTGAAGTGTGGGTGTGTGGGTGTGTGGGTGTGTGTGTGTGTGTGTGTGTGTGTGTGTTGCCGGGCCCAGCGTCGCTTCCCAGTCCAGGTCCGGTCCAGTGATTGGGTGATTTCCAAGGTCACTAGCAATAAGAGCCAAGGTCAGACGGTCGTGGCCGCGGGCTGCGGTCTGGGTGCTGGTGATTTGCTGGTTGCTGGTTGCTGGTGGTTTGCTAGTTTGTCTGGTTGCCCGCATGTGCTTCATCAATAATGTACGGGACTTGATTAGCGGTACTACCTGGACGGGATGGCCGAGCGGGTAGAGCGACTGCTTCCTGTGCGGGAAGTCATGGATGTATGCTTGTATACTATACTCTGTCTATATAGCATCAGGCTGTACAATATACATGTATGTACAGTTGGCAATGTCTGTATAACACCATTGGCTGTCTAATATACATGTATGTATACTGTGTAATGTATGTATAATACCAGTGTGCAATGTACATGCATATACACTATACATTTTCTGTATAACACCATGATGTACAATACACACACCTATGCACTGTCTGTATAACACCAGGCTGTACAGTATACATGCCTATATATACAACACACTGTCTGTATAACACAAGGTTGTACAATATTCATGCCTATATATTATATGTTGTCTGTATAACACCAGGAGGATGTACACCTCCTATAGGTGGGTGTGTGTATAACACCAGGCTGTGCACCTACATGTCTGTATATTATATGTGTCTGTTTACCATTAGCTGTACACCCTATACGTCTGTATAGTATACACTGTATAACACCAGGCTGTACCCATGCATGTCTGTATATTATACATTGTCTGTATAACACCAGACTGTACAACCTAAATGTCTGTATAGTATTCACTTCTGTATAACACCAGGTTTTACTACTCATGTAGCAGCCCTCGTGTGGGGTGTCTGTATAATACCAGGTTGTACAACCTACATGTCTGTATATTATACACTGTCTGTATAACACCAGGCTGTAAACCTGTAGGGGTCCTCGTGTGGGGTGTCTGTATATACCAGGTTGTACAACCTACATGTCTGTACATTATACACTGTCTGTATAACACCAGGCTGTACACCTCCTGTAGGGGTCCCCGTATGGGGTGTCTGTATAACACCAGGCTGTACAACCTACATGTCTGTATATTATACACTGTCTGTATAACACCAGACTGTACACCTCCTGTAGGGGTCCTCGTATGGGGTGTCTGTATAATACCAGGTTGTACAACCTACATGTCTGTATATTATACACTGTCTGTATAACATCAGGATGTACACCTCCTGTAGGGGTCCTCATATGGGGTGTCTATATAATACCAGGCTGTACCACCTACATGTCTGTATAGTATACACTGTCTGTATAACACCAGATTGTACACCTACATGTATGTATATTATACACTGTATAACACCAGGTTGTACACTCACATGCATGTATATTATACACTGTATAACACCAGGTTGTACACTCACATGTATGTATATTATACACTGTATAACACCAGGTTGTACGCCTACATGCTTGTATATTATACACTGTATAACACCAGTATATACAACCTAAATGTATGTATATTACACACTGTCTGTATAACACCAGGATGTACGCCTCCTGTAGTGGCCCTCATGTTGGGTGTCTGTATAACACCAGGTTGTACAACCTACACATATGTATATTATACACTGTATAACACCAGGCTGTACAACCTACACATCTGTATATTATACACTGTATAACACCAGCCTGTAGCAGCCCTCATGTTGGGTGTCTGTACAACACCGGGCTGTACAACCTACACATATGTATATTATACACTGTATAACACCAGGCTGTACAACCTACACATCTGTATATTATACACTGTATAACACCAGCCTGTACACCGCCTGTAGCAGCCCTCATGTTGGGTGTCTGTACAACACCGGGCTGTACAACCTACACATATGTATATTATACACTGTATAACACCAGGCTGTACAACATACACATCTGTATATTATACACTGTATAACAACTAGCAGCCCTCATGTCGGGTGTCTGTATAACACCAGGCCGTACAACCTACACACCTGTATATTATACACTGTATAACACCAGCCTGTACACTGCCTGTAGCAGCCCTCATGTCGGGTGTCTGTATAACACCAGGCTGTACAACCTACACACCTGTATTTTATACACTGTATAACACCAGCCTGTACACTGCCTGTTGCAGCCCTCATGTCGGGTGTCTGTATAACACCAGGCCGTACAACCTACACACCTGTATATTATACACTGTATAACACCAGCCTGTACACCGCCTGTAGCAGCCCTCATGGTGGGTGTCTGTATAACACCAGGCTGTACAACCTACACACCTGAATATTATACACTGTATAACACCAGCCTGTACACCTCCTGTAGCAGCCATCCTCAGACTATCCGCAGCTCGCTGATCGTGCGCGGCTCCGAAATGAGGTTTAAATTATTCAACGATCGGGTTAATTCGTGTTCACCACCCACCACGGTTATACATAACCTCCAGGTGCTCAGACCCTGGTACCACCGACTGCACCAAGTCAACCCTCCGCTTTCCACTCTCACACGCAGAACCCCCCACCCTCACCCCACCTCCCACTCCCTTTCCACGTACAGCCCGCCATCTTGTTAGGGTCCACAACGCTATTTTAAGGCACTCGAGGTCTTTAAATTTATTTTTGTTAGTAATTATTTTATTCTGCTGTATTGTTCCCTTTTTTTTATATATTTGTTTTTTTATAACTGAGCTGCTGGTTTTCTGTGATTCTGTTATAGTGTTCTTCTTTTCTTCTATTTATGACTGAGGCGCTGGTTTTCTGGTCATGTCCAAGGTATGTTGTTTACATATTAATTACATCAAAGATGTCTATAGTTGGTTGGTTGTTGGAGTTTTACATCCTGGCAAAATCTCAGGTCATATCAGGACGTGTGTACCAACTTGTGACAGTGCGCACTCATGGTGACTTCATAGTGCTGCCCCACTGGGAAACCAGGCCACCAGGACGAGGACCTGATATCCCACCAAGTCACATTATCCTGGCACCAAGCCAATCAGTCCTTGCCCTATCATAATAATGCTGAGCACCTGGCCAGGAAGCGACAAGTATCAATTTTTTAAGTCATTGGTTTGATTTGACCAGAACGGCAGACTGACATTCAACTCATTCGGCCATATCTGTCGTAGGTGTGGCTGTTTTTGGTGCAGGTCTAGGACCACACAGAAAATCAGACCCTCTCTGTTCACACCCTTTCACACTGACCCGCGAAGGCTGTGACGTCAGTCACATGACCCGCATTGGAACTTTCTTGACCGAAGTGCACATTATGTCATAAATATCTACAACCGAATAATAACTTCTTTTTTAATTCACAAAAGAAAAAAAGAAAGAAAAATCCTGCCCACATATCCGACGTACATGCGTCGTTAGGTGTCGCTGCGATGTGTCCACGGTGTAACCTTTTGACCTCTGTCACCAGGAACAAGATCCAGACTGAACAAGTAAATCTCCAGCCGTCCTATGCATTCTCCCCTCCAACACCACCGCTCACTCTCCAAGCACTCGCCAGCCACCACTCACTCTCCAAGCACTCGCCAGCCACCACTCACTCTCCAAGCACTCGCCAACCACCACTCAAACCACCGCTTACTATCCAACTCCAAGCATTCGCCAGCGACCACTCAGATCAACACTCACTCTCCAAGCACTCGCCAGCCATCACTCACTCTCCAAGCACTTGCCAACCACCACTCACTCTCCAAGCACTGGTCAACCACCACTCAAATCACCATTCACTCGTCAACACCACTCAAATCACCATTCACTCTCCAAGCACTCGCCAACCACCAGTCAAGCTATTACTCATTCTCCAAGCACCGGCCCACCATCACGGAAACCACCACTCACTCTTCAAGCACTGTTCAACCACCACTCACTCTTCAATTAGTGGCCAACTACCACTCACTCTTCAAGCACTGTCCAACCACCACTCACTCTCCAAGCACTGCCCAACCACCACTCACTCTTCAAGTACTGCTCAACCACCACTCACTCTTCAAACACTGGCCAATCCTCACTCACTGCCCAGGTACTGGCCAACCACCAAACACTCTCCAAACACTGGCCAACAATCACTCATTCTTCAAACACTGACAAACCAGCACTCACTCTCCAAGCACTGGCCAACCATTCACTCTTGAAATGAATGTATATAACCTGTTCGACAATATGAAGGAGCCACTCCCTTAATTCTACAGGGTCGGTGCTGTGACTAACCACTGACCAAACTTAGATTGTTTAGAATGTCAATTCCAACAGTAAGATGGCCGGAAGACCAGTGCTTCGGCGCTAACAAATGTCATATTCAGATGAATAAATACTTTACCAAAAAAAAAAAAAAAAAAAAAAAAGGTATGTACAGACCGTTGGACAATTTTGAAGAATATGCAGCCTGTTCGACAATTTGATGTAACTTATATATACACACTGTCAAGGCCTGGTCACATACACGTCAGTGGATGTAGTTGAATGTAGTGGAGGCTAACATAGTTGAACATAGTTGAACGTAGTTGAACGTAGTTGAATGTAGTTGAACATAGTTGAACGTAGTTGAACGTACTGGAGAAGTACAGATGTCACTACCTTCAACTACGTTCAACTACCTACAACTACGTTAGCCTCCACTACGTTCAACTATGTCCACTAACGTGTATGTGACCGGGCCTTTAGTGGGTTAGATACTATAAAGACATGCAGTCTAGTATTAGACAATAGAAATATAGGGATATTAAGGTAGACAAATATCAATGTCAATAATATACATATAACGTCCATAATTTATTGGGGTTTTGCATCGTAGCAACACCTAATGATTTATTCTCCTGCCATGTGACCGTGAACGCTCATGCTGGAGACAAATGTACCCTTTCTTTTCAAGTACTCTTTGGTTTCAAGTAGACTCTTTGGTTTAACTCGGCCGGGGATCATATCCACGACTTGCTGTGATAAGGGGGAACTTTAACCAACTAGCCATCCCGCCCGGGCGGTGATGGGGTCGCTATGAGAGCGGCTTGCTAGGATCACCATGGCAACGGGTTGTGAGGTGAGGCAGTGTGTGTCGGACAAAGGCTTGACAGGCCTGTGTTGAGGGCCTTTATTGCCGAAACAAAGGCCGCGCCTGCGCACTGAATGGACGCTGTTTGGGGGGAGGGGGGTTAGATAGGTGGAAGGTTGGGTTCGGGGTGGGAAGGGTGGTATCCTTAGTTAAAGTTGCATAGTCCGATGGTTTTGAGTTTTTGTTAGGTTTCTGAGATAAATATATTAAATTGATTGTTATAATCTACCTTACTTTAGTTTGTATGGAACTTTGATTCTAAATGGCTTTGAATGATTATCTTTAACGTTTTAGATATTTGAAATGCAAGCATGTAGAATTAGTTTTTGGGAGGCATACCAAAACTCGGACACCATAGGTTTCAGCAGTCACAGGTTCTATTCAATTGACTTAGTATCCCCATCTATTTGGCAACAAATGGTTAATAAGTGCATCGGTATCTAAGTTAGATATGTAGAGTCAAATTTAGATAATTGTTTTGGTTCTGACAAGTTGATGCTTCATCGGACTGTGCAGCTTTAAGGAGACTGCAGACTATCTGTAAACCCCGTAGTGGTTTGCTCCCTCCAGATGTCGCCACCAATGTAGTGAGTTTCTTCACAGCCACTAGATGTCGCCACTTGCGACTGTTCTTAATCTGAACTGCCGCAATCACACCCAGACCTGCCAGCACCACTATGTGTATTTACATCCCACTCAGGCACCACCAAGCCATATCAATCAATCAATCAATAGGATACAGCTATAATAGGCCTTGGACCTGTTAACTGCTCTTAATTAATCGAAATGGAGACAGTTCTTCAGATGTGGTGGATTGTAGCAACTGTCACTGGCTCCAAGATATATGTAATGCTTGACCAGTATGTAGCCAGTCGGGACTTGAAACAGTTCACCGACTCTGCTGCTACGATACTCTCCGGCAAGTCATTCCACAGATCAAGCACCCTAAAGCCGAAAAAGTTGTGTCGCAGGTCCAGTCTTGAGTACCGCTTCTTCAGCTTCAGGGAGTGTCCTCTGGTCCTGGTGTTGGAGTCTCTGATAAGGGGGCTGCCTGCCTTGTAGATATATATATATATATGTTGTGGAAATGAGGCTAGTGGTTGTGGTGTTGTGTGATGGTGGTGTGGGGTGGTGATTGTGGTGGTCGTACTAAGGGTAGTAGCGATGATGGTGGTATTGGTTGGTGGTGCTAGTGGAAATAGGGCAGTAGCACGGTGGTAGTGATGGTGTGATGGTAGTGCCAGTAGTGGTGGTGTGGTAATAGTGGTGGTAATGGTAGTAGTAGATACTCCAAAGTGATTTTTTATTTTAATGTTTCAGTGTTGAAAATTATATAGGTGTATAGATCTTTTAAATATGATTCAAGTGATATAAAATGTATATATATCTCTTGAAAAGTTCCGAAATTACGAGGTTTTAAAGATTCATTTGTTCCCCCTTTATCTGTGCACATTTCCAAATTAGGGAAATCTAATTTGTTAAGGCCCCCAACACAAAAGCTATGTTGTATATAATTTGTCCAATATTAAAGAATCTCACTCTCTATAGTACAAATAGCAGGCTCAATTTTTTTCCAGACCATTAGCTTTGTTATTCTTTTAGATATTTCATGCTAAACTTGCTAAATTCCTTAATTTCTACTAAATATCATCAGGATTAATGATAGCTTCTTTGAAACATCATAACTTCTCTTTACACTATCACCCTATTTTTATTCCAAAATAATCAGAATCAAAACCTCTATGATAGTACATGTTTTGAATTAATTCAAGGCAAAAACTGAAAGTTCACTTTTATAGGCATGGCTAGCTGACCAGAAGTCTAGGTTGCAAAGAATTAACTTTATTAAGATGATTAAACAGATTCTCTCAGGCGACAATAGGCTTCAGAAATGTCTTCAATGTCTGTAACCTTCCATACTCTCAAGTCATCATTGATGGGTGCCACATCAATTTTTTTCTGCCAACACAGAAGTTTCAATCAATGCCATGTTTGTCGCTCTGGTGTGGGAGACAGGAAGACTTTGCTGAGTATGATATAAATCTCAACCAAATATTGTTCTGGTTAGATAGAGGAAGACTTGAGCTTTCTGATATTATACTTTTCAGGATGATCCTGATTAATTTTCAAGGAGAATAAACATCCGAATGTATTCACTCCTTCTGTTCAATTAAATTTCCCGCTCAAAGACAGCCATGCTTGATATGCTAATAAAGCCTGGTTTCTTGTCTATCTTTCATTGCTGGTTACTTTTAGCCCAGGTGACCATATTCAGCAAGGTAGTAATTTTATGGAAGGGAGTGGCTAAGACTGGATGCAAACAGACTATGGCAAACATGCACAGAGCTGTTGAGGGTCACCCAAACAAGTGTTAATTAAAAATCAAACACCCTAAAAGAAAAAAAGAACAGGCATTCACTTCATATAAGTTTTATTTCAAAGAAAGCAGAATTAGTAAAGGTTGAAGTGGTTTTAGAATAGTTAAATTATGTCAAATTTTGCGATACGGACAGCATATACGCCCACTTTGGAGTACCTACTAGTAGTTGTGTCAGTAGTTGTGGTTGTGGCGGTAGTGGTGGTCTGGGGGTAATAACAGTAGTGGTAGTAGTGGTGTTCTGGTCGTAATAACAATAGTGGTGGTATTGGTGGTGATGGTGTGGTCTTGTGGTAGTGATGGTAATGGTAATAATGTCAGTATTGGTAGTTGTCTTAGTAGTGGTGATGTTGGTGGTGTAGTGCTACTTGTGGTCTGGTGGTGGTACAAGTAGTGGTGGTGAGGTGGCAGCGATGGTAATGGTAGTAGTGGTATTGTCAGTAGTTGTGGTGGTAGTGGTAATAGTTGGTAGTATTAGTGGTCTGGTGGTAGTACCGGTGGTGGTAGTGGTGGTCTGGTGGTAATGCCAGTAGTGGTGGTGGTAGTAGTAATGGTCTGGTGGTAGTACTAGTAGTGGTGGTAATGGTGGTGGTAGTGGTAGTAGTAGTTGTCTGGTGGTAGTACTGGTAGTGGGGGTGGGGGTGGTGGTAGTAGTAATGGTCTGGTGGTAGTACCGGTGGTGGTAGTACCGGTGGTGGTAGTACCGGTGCTGGTAGTACCGGTGCTGGTAGTACCGGTGCTGGTAGTACCGGTGCTGGTAGTGGTAGTAGTAGTGGTCTGGTGATAGTATCAGTTGTGGTAGTGGGAGTAGTGGTAATAATAGTGGTATGTTGGTAGTACTGGTAGTGGTGGTTGTGGTTGTGGTGGTAGGAGTAATTGTCTGGTAGTAGCACCGGTGGTGGTAGTACCGGTAGTGGTGGTGGTGGTAGTGGTAGTAGTAGTGGTCTGGTGGTAGTACCAGTAGTGGTAGTGGGAGTAATAGTGGTCTGGTGGTAGTACTGGTAGTGGTGGTAATGGTGGTGGTAGTGGTAGTAGTAGTTGTCTGGTGGTAGTACTGGTAGTAGTGGTGGTGGTAGTGGTGGTGGTAGTATGGGTGGTGGTAGTAACGGTAGTGGTGGTGGTAGTAGTAATGATCTGGTGGTAGTACCGGTGGTAGTACCCGTTGTGGTAGTGGTGGTGGTAGTACCGGTGGTGGTAGTAACGGTAGTGGTGGTGGTGGTAGTAGTAATGATCTGGTGGTAGTACCGATGGTAGTACCGGATGTGGTAGTAGTAGTACTGGTAGGGGTGGTGGTGGTGGTAGTACCGGTGGTGGTAGTGGTAGTACCGGCGGTGGTGATGGTGGTGGTAGTAGTGGTGGTAGTGGTAGTAGTACTAGTAGTGCCGGTGGTGGTGGTGGTGGTGGTGGTTGCTTTACTGCTTGACAGCTTCTCACGGAGCCACTCCATACCTGCCGGCCTGCTGAATGGTTTCTTTGCGTAAGTTGACCTAGGCAATGAAACCTCTGGCCCCGTTTTGGAGCCGCCCATTCGCAAAGCCACATTTCAGTTAAACTGACATGCGCAGTCACCATATACCACTCGGAAGCCGGGCGCAAGCAGGCCCGGAGCCACCCCCCCTCCCCACTCCTAACCTCCCTTCACCCCGACAGGCCGGTGGTAAGATGTATGTCTGCCTCAAAGCACTCTGTGAACTTGCTGCTAAGGCCACTGTGGAAAAGGCCACTGCGGAAGCCACAGCGGAAACCACTGCTGAAGCCACTGCAGAAGCCACCATTGAAGGCAGTGTGTTTAAGTCATAGTAGAAGCCACAGCTGAAGCCACTGTTGTAACGTAGAGCCAAATCGAGCGATGTGAAGAATCGTGATGTACGGAGCCACGTAAAGCCCATGAAGCCGTAAGCCACACAGAATCCACAGCTGAAGCCACTGTTGAAGAAACAACCAAAGCCACAATTGAAAGCACTGTTGATGCACAACAGAAATCATAGCTGAAAGCACTAGTGAAGACACTGTTGAAGCCACATCTGAAGCCACAGTTGAAGACATTGTTGATTCTACCGTGAAGCCACTGCCGAAGCAACTATTGAAAACGTTGTAGAGGCCCAACAAAATCTGCAGCTGAAGCCAATGTTGAAGATACTGTTGAATCCACTCTAAGGCAATTACTTATTGGCTCAGTGCCAGGATAATGTGACTGAGTGGGATATCAGGTCCTTGTCCTGGCAGAATGATCTTCCAGTGAGGCAGCACTATAAATACGCCATGGTTACACACTGTCACAATTTGATAGCCATCCTGATATAACCTTAGATGTTGCCAGGATGTAAAACTGCAACAACCAACCAACAACCCCTGGCGGGCAGATCCGGAAACAGCTGTGGATATTCATTTCTTTCAAAGTATCTCATAGTACATTAAATGATCTGAAATAGGAGACCCCACTAACGCAGGCATAATTATGATGTGTCAATCAAATATGATGTATTATTTTAAATATAAACCAATGCGTTGTGAAACGGAGAATTTTTAAGCTGTTGTCTGCCTTGTGTGATCTATTGGCTGTCTTCTTTTTTAAAGGCCCTGTCACACCTCACCAGGTTAGGGGAAACGGACAGAAACTGAACAAAGTCCGGTTTGTATCAGTACAAGTTTTGAACATGCACAAAACTAGGAATGGATGCTGCGGGATTGATGTCTACGGTTCTTGTCTGGTTTGAGTTCATTTCGTCTGTTGGCTATCCATTCATGTCCGTTTCATATGTCTGTTTCATGTCCGTTTCATGTCCATTTCATGTCAGTTTAATGTCCGTTCGTCCAGTGGCCATTGACCCGATAGCGCAGCATTTTGACACATTTTAATACATTTTGATACTTATCACCACCGGACTAGACAATTCTGTCCGTTGACTAATCCGGCGAGGTGTGACAGGCGATTTAAAGTGGTCTCCGGATCTATATGAATTGAAGTGTATGTGGGTTAGAATAGAATACAAGTTAAACCATAAATGACCAGAATGTGTCATAGAGGAAATGTTGTGGAGGGGGAGAGTCTTCTAGTTGCCTGGCTAAAATAGAGAAGTGGACTACAATGGATAAGTGTCTATCTTTTAAATAAAACAAATAGGTACTTTAAATGTAATCAATTTTGTAATGTAACTATGTGTAGAAAGTCGAAATATTGTACACTCTGTCAAATGTTGTCTGCTGCTAATAAAATGGTGAAATCCCGTATTGGTAACCTTGCAAGTTCACTGAATGAAGTAGAGTGTGCCTGTCATCACAGCAGACGACATTCAGCAGCTGGAGACGTTGCTAAAAGTCAGCCATGCGTCAAACTGAAAGCCTCTCCCAGTTTGGGTTGGTTGGGTGTTGGAGTTGTATGTCCTGGCAACATCTAAGGTTATATCAGGATGGGAGCTGGCTTGTGACGGGAGCTCACTCATGGTGACTTTCTAGTGCTGTCCCACTGGGAGACCCGGCTGCCAGCACCATGACCCGATATCCCATGTAGTCATATTATCCCGACACTGAGCCAACCAGTCCTTGCCCTATCCTAATAATGCCGAGCGCTTGTGGTGAAAAGTATCAATTTTTAAGTCATTGCTTTGACTAGACCAGCGTTTGAAACCATGGGTTTGAACCTGTGGGTTCGAATCCCACAATCTACCAAAAGGACAGTAGATGTGTATGGCATGTGTGACTTCTACACTGCTTCCACGGGACATACGTCAAATTACTCTGCCTATGTTACCTCGATACAGATGTATTCTATTCTGCCTTAGGAATAATCAAGTAACACCGAAGTTGCTTCAAACCAAGGGCCGTCCCTTGGTTTATTTGCCAAGAACGGAATAGAAGTGACCTGTCAATACCCAGTCCTTGCCCTATCCTACTAATGCCAAACACCTGGCTAGGCAGCAAGAAATATAAATGTTGTAAGTCATTGGTTTGACTCAACTGTGAATTTAACTCCTGACCATCCGCAGTGGAGGCGTGCGCTCTTCCGATTCGGCCACCGTGGCCGGTTTCCCAGTTTGGTAACTAGTATCTCCTCTTTTGTCTTTTTCTCAGGTGAGTGGTGCATTCTGGGAGGCACGTGACTACTGCGCAGTGCTCGGATTCGTCAGCGTAAGTCCATTAAGGTGTCTCTCATTAATACTTTCCTGTTTGTCATTAAAGGTGCACATTTCAATGTTTTTGAGTTGCTGCCATATTTTTATTTTTTCAGATAAGTATAGTAGGTTGATCATTATAATCCATTTTACTTTTGTTGGCTGTAACTTTCATTTTCATTTTATAGAGTTAATTTTGAAGATATTTGAAGTAGAAGTGTGGTATGAGAGGTTAAATAAAAATCCCTTGGGTGGGTAGGTAAAAGTGTAGGCTCTGACCTTCTATCGACCAACTGTCTAATGGTGAAAACAAGTCTTTCAGACTTATCCATGATAGGCAGTATAAATCTTCAGGAAGAAAACCCCCAAAAATAACCATCCACACTTAATTTTAGCGTGCATGTCGAAATGCTGGCCATTATTCTATATACCTTTTGCGTAAATAACCCTGAATTGAAAATGGGTGGAAGACCAGTGCTTCGGCACTAACAAAAGACTTATTCAGCAGAATAAATATATTTACCACAACAACAACAAAATAGTCTTGCAGCTGTGAAGAAATTCTATTAAATTTACTTAGTATTCCTTCTATGCAGCAATTAAAGTGGAATGAGTGGACCAGTATCCGAGTAGGATCAAATCTAGCTAAGTACTTTCTTTTTTAATTTTTTATTTGTCACAAGGTATTTACCCTGCCCATAACGTATAAGCCCCCGCGAGAGCGCTTGTTTTCAACGCTGGACAGCTGTGATGTTGTTTTTGTTCTGGGGCCAAATGTATGAAGCAGGGTTAGCGCTCCAAACCCGTGGTTAGCGGGGATCTCCGGGTTAGCGACGAAAAGTTGGGATGTATGTGGCCGGGTTAGGGAAACTCCGCGAGTTTAACGTCGTCTACGCTAACCCCAAGCCATATCAAGTTTACCGTCAGTGTTAGGGACCTATTAGGCCCAAATCTATTCAATGCTATCATATTTAACAGATTACATATTCATTAAATTAACTCTAAATCGAACCGATATTAATGCCACCGCTACATCGGCGGCGATATTAATATTGTCGAATCGACGAATGTAAACTAAACAAATCGCCTGTGACACATATTCCAACACCGACGTTAGCTAACCCACTGGCTGTCCTTAACACCAGAGCCGATAAAAAGTTGTTCATACATTTGGCCCCTGATCCTTTGTCCAGGGGTGTTTACCGCATTGAGCTCAGGGCAGTCTCCCGTGGTTTTGGGTGTTAGTAGTAATCTATGTTAGTTTCTTTGTATTTTTTCCAGAATTTTTGTCTAGTTTGTGTTGTGCCAATTTGATATACTTTCATCGGATTCTGCAGCTTTAACATGTGGAAACGGGTGCATAATAGTATATCTTGGGGTCATATAGTTCTGTAAATATAGTCGAAAGACATAATTCATAGGCATACGCAATAATTTGAGTCGATGCGCAGAGTGATTTCTTACGAACCAAAGTCGGTGTTCTACCCATCAGAAATCACCAGGGCCCTTTTACTCAGCTTATTTTCTGCCTACACTTATGTAGAATCCTTTATTTTCTTTGTTAGTTTTCATGTAGTGCAGAATTTGTCAGTGCCAGGGCTTCTGTGAGAGGGTACGTTACATTAATAATACTTTTTTTTGCCTAATTATTGTTAATGATCTGTAGCGAGATTTTTCAACAGCAAAATTGGTTCAAGAAATACAAAGATTGCTGACATTTAGAGAAATGTCCTATCACACTCCCCGAAAACAGTAAAGGCAAAACCGGAAATGAAACAGCTACAGTAGTGAAGTTTGATGGGGCTGAAGAAAGACATTTATTGATAGGAACGCTGTAAATTAATGAAGCTGCTATCCACTAAAGCTCTTCCACAAATCGCAAGGCTGTACCTAATAACGACAGTTTTATTGATATTATATGGTGACCAGTACTGTTACGTGACGAAGATATTCTTCTGCAAAATGTCAAGAAAACCAGCCCTGAGTTCGTTGAAATACTAACACCAATTATTGGCTTGAAATTGTGGCTTCTTATTGTGGCTTCAACATCAGGCTTGTAGCGCTCAGTCAGCAGATGGAGGGGGATAACCTTATATATGTATATGAGCCTGTCTCACAAGGTGCTAACTCTTCGTTTTTTTGTCCATAGTAACGATTGACACAAAACAGCACAGAAACGGTTAGACTGAAAACACAAGGACATTTGCTTCAAATCAATATGTATTCTATTGGGATTATGAAGCACCATGTAAAAAACAAATCAGTTTATCCTGAGCAAATGCTTAAGTAGATAGTGTGTTGATCATTACTATGGACAAAGTTTTGTCCCATATTGCTTAGCACCTTTTGAGACAGTCTCTTATTAATATTCTTCACTTTGCGCATAACTCACATTGTGGCTTCAGTGAATGGCTTCACATGAGTAATTTAGCGGAGTGGCTTCAGAGCCAACACATGCCGGTACTTTCGTTCAGGTGACTTGATATAGTGGCTTTGCATGGGGCTTTCACTGGGTGCTTTCACATCGTGGCGTTGCCAGTGGCATCACGCCAGTCAGGGTCATGTGACCTGCATGCTGGTGACCGCGGTGCATTGTTCACAATCTCGATTCACGCGCTAGACGTGGAACCTTAGTACACACGCCCGCCATAGATCTCAGCACCCAGCACCCAGCACCCAGCAACCAGCAACCAGCACCCACCACCCACCACCCACCACCCACCACCCAACACCCACCACCCATCACCCACCACCCACCACCCAGCCTCGTGTGACAGGACAAGCCTGTGACAGGGTCAGATCTGTAACAGAGTCATGTCTGTGACAGATTGAGGTATGTGACAGGGTCATGTCTCTGACAGGGTATGGGACAGGTCTGAAACAGGCACAGGTGTGTGACAGGATAAGATATGTGACAGGGTCAGGTATGTGGCAGGGTGAGATATGCGGCAGGGTCAGATATGCGACAGGGTCAGGTCTGTGACAGGGTCAAGTCTGTGACAGGGTCAAGTCTGTGACAGGGTCAGACCTTAGGCAGGGTCAGGGATGTGACCTGGTCAGGGATGTGGCAGGGTCAGCACTGTGACATGGTCGGGTATGTGGCAGCGTCAGATCTGTGGGAGGGTCAGGTCTGTGAAAGAGTGTGGTCTGTGACAGGGTCAGATTTGTGACAGGGTCAGGTCTGTGACAAGGTCATGTCTGTGACAGGGTGAGATCTGTGACAGGGTCAGGTCTGTGACAGGGTGAGATCTATGACAGGGTGAGATCTGTGACAGGGTCAGGTATGTGGCAGGGTCATCTCTGTGGAAGGGTCAGGTGTGTGACAGGGGTCATGTCTGAAGCATAGTCAGTTAAGTGACAGGATCAGGTCTGTGACAGGGTCAGATCTCTGACAGGGTCAGGTCTGTGACAGGGTCAGATATGTGGCAGGTCATGTCTGTGGACGAGTCAGGTCTGTAACAGGGTCAGATCTGAAGCAGAGTCAGGTAAGTGCAGGATCAGGTCTGTGACATGGTCAGATCTGTGACAGGGACAGGTCTGTGTCCGGGTGAGGTCTGTGCCAGGTCAGGTCTGTGAGAGGTCAGGTCTGTGACACGGCTCAGATCTGAAACAGGGTCAGGTCTGTGACAGGGTCCTTTATCCCCAGTGCCGAGTATGGTTGAATCTGGAATCCTCGGTGGTCTAATGGTTATCACCCTTCTCGCGGAATACACACAATCTACATACTAAGTCCAGGTTAAAAAGCAGCAGCGCCTCCTTTCAGACCAACGGAATATTTATATCGCCATCGATCACCTTTTCATCGAACGCTGAATTATGCGCTGTCTAGAATTTCTAATGCGAGCATATAAATCCTAGATATGCTAGATTTGTTTTTTTTATGCGTTTTTTTTCCATCCGCTTTAAAGTTGAAAGCCTTCGCTGGCGACTGCTTCTGGCAGTCTTCTTATTTCACATGAACTGCACAGACCTGCTGACACAACTTTCATCTGATTTTCATTGGTTGGTTTCAATCAGATCTTTGCTACACTTGACCTCTGTGACAGCTTGGTCACGTGTGTGAGTAGAAACAAAGGCTCCCTGGGGAGTTGTGAAGAACGTTAGGGCTGGTGGTGTGCAAGAGGGAGAGGTGTGGGGTGTGGGTGGGTGTGGGTGGGTGTGGGTGGGGGAGGGGAAATGCAAGAGATGGGATGGAAAGGGTTTGGGGAGAGATGGGAAGGGAAATAAAAGTCATCACCATCATCATCATCATCAACCCCTTATCTGCAAGGGTCGTTGGGGCAGCAAAGATGAATTTGCGACCAGTTTTCTCATGTTTCCCCTGTTCTCCACTGCCCTCTGGAACTTGCCGAATTCCAGGCCTGTCCATTCGCTGATGTTGTCTTTCTACCTCTTTCTTTGTCCGCTATTTATTTAGAACCTATTTGAAATTTCATCTAATCCTGCTTTCCCTTTACAAATCCCAAGCTGGCCTCAGAAAACACTCAACATCAGGAGTGTCGCTAACCCAATTGTCACCTTGTGAGAGGTTAAGAACTATGTTGCGTATATTAGAATCTATTTCAAATCTCACCGAATCTCTCGCTTTCCCTTTGGAAATCTCATGCTCGGCTCAGAAACCACTCAACATCAGCAGTGTCACTAACCCAATTGTCACCTTGTGAGAGGTTAAGAACTATGTTGCGTAGATGACAATCTATTTCAAATCTCACCGAATCCCGCTTTCCCTTTGGAAATCCCATGCTCGGCATAGGAGGCACTTAACATCACGAGTGTCGCTAACCCAATTCTCACTTTGTGAGGGGTTAAGAACTATGTTGTGTATATTAGAAGCTATTTCAAATCTCACCGAATCTCGCTTTCCCTTTGGAAATCCCATGCTCGGCTCAGAAGGCACTCAACATCACAGTGTCGCTAACCCAATTGTCACCTTGTGAGAGGTTAAGAACTATGTTGCGTAGATGACAATCTATTTCAAATCTCACTGAATCCCACTTTCCCTTTGGAAATCCCATGCTCGGCTCAGAAGGCACTCAACATCACAGTGTCGCTAACCCAATTGTCGCTTTGTGAGAGGTTAAGGACTATGTTGTGTATATTAGAATCTATTTCAAATCTCACCGAATCCCGCTTTCCCTTTGGAAATCCCATGCTCGGCTCAGAGGCACTCAACATCACAGTATAAAAACACGGGTCTCTGCCGCTGTGAGCACCCTATGTAATTACAAAACTCTCCCCCCTTCATTTCACCTGTGATGCAATTAGCCTAGTCAATTTAACCATGTCTGGAAAGAGGAAGGAAAACTAGTCACAAGGATGAACAGTGAATAAGTTGTGCTTTATTGGCAGCAACTCCTGTCATCCCCCTTACATGTGACCTAGCACCTGTACTCCTCATATACTGCCCACACTATGTCTCATTGTCTCTTTAACCGGTATACTGCAAACAGTGCCTACAGCCCATGGGACAGGAGTCCTATGGCTGTGTGTACACTATTAGAATAGCTGAATTTTGATAGCATCAGACAGAGTGTCTGGGGTCCTGCTCTAGAGTAGGTGTGTCTCACTCCAGAGCCAGGCTGAGAGTGATTTTCCTTTAGTGTGTTAGAAGCAAAATCTTGAATAATTAATTAGTTGAGACTAGTGTGTGGTCAGGATAGGACAAGGGAGTCAGGTGACCGGACATTCCCCAGCCAGCCAATGAGACACTCCCCCACAGACTGGGTGGGTCACCACCCCATTAGGGGCTGTCACTCAAACCAGCTGCAGGTGGTGTACTCCATACATATGCAAATTAGGCAGGTGGGTCAGTCGGGTGGTCTTGGGTGGACAGGATCTTGCAACAGTTACAGATATTGTATATAGTAAAATCATTCTTTTCCTCTTTTGTATTCTTTATGAACACATAGAGAACATTTCAATCATCATGTACTGTTTCTTGCAAAGGAACTCTTTCCATTAACTCCAAACATCATATATAACAGATAGCTTACATCATTCAGCATCATATACAATGGGAGTGGGATTCTATTGATTTCAGTTACTTTTAGTTTACATAACTTAAGTCCCACTCCGACATCCAAGAATAATAATGCTCTCTACCAATATATAATTCTTAACCGAAAATCCGTATATTTTTACAACAGTGTCGCTAACCCAATTGTCGCTTTGTGAGAGGTTAAGGACTATGTTGCGTATATTAGAATCTATTTCAAATCTCACCGAATCCCGCTTTCCCTTTGGAAATCCCATGCTCGGCTCCGAAGGTGCTCAACATCACAGTGTCGCTAACCCAATTGTCTCTTCATGAGAGGTTCAACCCAAGCAGACGATATCTGATTAAAGATAGCTGGCAGTACCAGATATTAAAATGCTAATTCCCTATTATGGAGAGGAGCCTATTATCTATTCGGATTCAAAGAGGGCGCCACTAATAGCTTCAATTAGTGTCACATCCGGGTGGGCAAATTAGGTCAGGGTAGCGATTGGGATTCTTCGCAAGTATTAATGGCCGCTTGCAGCAGGAGTGGTTCGTGGAGTACAAATCTAACCATCATCTGGATGCCCTAGGGTGCTGCACATATAACCACACACACCAACCAGACACGGTGGCCGATTCGGTAGAGTGCAGGAACTTCCGTGCGGGAGATCGCGAGTTCGATTCCCGGTCGAGTCAAACCAATGATTTATCATATTGATACTTGTTGCTCCTTAGCTTGGCGCTCAGCATTAGTAGGATAGGGCAAGGACTGGTTAGCTCAATGTCAGAATAATGTGACTGAGTGGGATATCGGGTCATGATGCTGACGGCCTGCTTTCCCAGTGGGGCAGCACTATAAAGTCGCTATGAGTGCGCACTGTCCCAAATCGGTACCCGTCGTGATATGACCTTAGATGTTGCCATGACGTATGATTCCAATGACTAATAAAATACTGAGGGGTCAGATTGGGTCTGTCGTTCAGTGGTAGGTATTTGTGTACTCAAGCAGTGCCGCCTCCCTTCTCGCGTTCTCTACTTCTGCGTCTTCTGTACACGCCTCTTAGCCAACCAACAACCCAAAACCCCCACCCACCCTAATGATCGGCCAACTTGCCGGGTCCCCCTACCGGCCGACACTGTGGGTGGCTCATTTTCCTGGTACCTGGTCCCTATCCTGGTCCCTAGTCAGTATCCTGGTGCCCACCCCCTAATGATAGGCACACTTGCCGGGTCCCCCTACCGGCTGGCACTGTGGGCGGATCACTCTCCTGGTACCCAGTCCCTATCCTGGTCCCTAGTCAGTATCCTGGTGTTCCCCCCCCCCCTAATGGTAGGCACACTTGCTGGCTCCCCCTACCGGCCGGTGTTGCGGATTCCGAGGGACACCAGTTTGCCAGGGACACTTCCATTCAAATGCATTGTCAACGGCCGTGAGCAAATCTTCATACAGAAAAAATCAAATATCTCTAAAATTACACCACCTAGAAACAAATCACTTCGTACACATATAGAAAACATCTTTACCATTAAGATTATATTAAATTGATAAGGTTAGGGTTCTTGATTTCTATTAATTTTGAATAAAACTAATGTTTTTCACTGCGCGTACCGTCCAACTCAAGGCATTGTCAATGGCCGTGAGCAATCTTCATACAGAAAATACAGGAAAAGTTAAATATCTCTAAAACGACACCACCTAGAAACAAATCGTTTGGTACACATACAGAAAACATCTTTACCAAAAACATTATATTAAATTTCTAAGATTAGTGACGATACTGTTCGATTTTGACGCATCGCAGAAGCAATGTGTCCCTGGCAAACTGGTGTCCCTGGCAAACCGCAACACCGGCACTGTGGGCGGCTCACTCTCCTGGTACCCGGTCCCTATCCTGGTCCCTAGTCAGTATCCTGGTGACCACCCCCTAATGATCGGCCCACTTGCCGGGTCCCCCTGCCGGCCGGGACTGTGGGTGGTTCACTTTCCTGGTACCCACTCCCTATCCTGGTCCCTAGTCAGTATCCTGGTGTCCACCCCCTAATGATCGGCCCACTTGCCGGGTCCCCCTGCGGGCAGGAACTGTGGGTGGCTCACCCTCCTGGTACCTGGTCCCTATCCTGGTGTCCTGCATGCAATCTCACTAATGAACGGATTAAAGCCCTTTCTGGGATCTACCGCCGGCCATGCAATTCTTGCTCTAATGCCACCGCAGATCTCTCAGCAAGCAGAATTTTCAACCAGTGGAACCATCTCGTCACCGTCTCAATGAGTGTAGTCATTCCAACTAGCGCAACCATCTCAACCAGTTTTGTCACCCCAACTTGTTCATAATCAATTCAACCAGCACAGTCAGTCACATTATCCTGGTACTGTGAATGGACTGTTCTGGATCTTGGCATGGACTTCCTCATTGCTGACATCGTATTTGTATGAGATGTGTAGTATCTTGCGATAGCTCCTCATTTCCATGGTTTGGATTCTTCTTCGGAGCTCTGCTGTGAGGGTCCATGATTCCGAAGCATACAGGAAGATGGACTAGACATAACAAGGGAGCGGTCTAATCAGGCCTAGATGGCAATTGGCAATTAACCGGTTTGTCATACTTCCCGGAGTCTGGCCTTTAATGGGTGGACTCTGCTCTGTGAGCGCAAAGTCACCTGGGTAGATCATCTGTATCCGGTCAGAGTTTTACTACCACTTTGACAGCAGCTGCCATCTAATAAGCCAGCGGAGCAATCGCGAAGCTTTGAGGGAGGCAAAGTATCTGCGAATGGGCAAAAGTAAGACGTCTTCATTTAATGGAGGTTTCAAGGTTTCACTGCGAACTAAATGCATGCAGTGTTCATTCTGTTTGTTTTTGTGCTGCATAGTGGGAAGGGCTCAAATGGAATGTGCAGTGTGTTAGTTTGACACAGGGCCAATTTACATGGCTTCTGTGTGGGTAGATAATGCTCATATTCTAATAGAGGACGCTCACATTGTAATGTACGGGATATTACATAACATTTAGGTTGTAATGCAGGCAGAGAATAGATAACATTCAGCTTGTAACATTCAGGTTGTGATTTGACTGATGTGACTGTGTGATGTGACCGTGTCATGTGACTGTCATGTGACAGTCATGTTACTGTCATGTGACTTTGTGATGTAACTGTCATGTAACTGTCATGTAACTGTCACGTGACTGTGTTGTAACTGCTGGAACTGTGGTGTGACTGTGATGTGACTGTATGATGTGGCTCTGTCATGTGACTGTCATGTGACAGTCATATGACTGTCACGTGACCGTCATGCGACTTTGTGATGTAACTGTCACGTGACTATGCTGTAATGGCTGGGACTGTAATGTGACTGTGTGATGTGACTGTGTGATGTGACTGTGTGATGTGACTGTGTGATGTGACTGTGATGTGACTGTGATGTGACTGTGATGTGACTGTGATGCGACTTTAATGTGACTGTGATGTGACTGTGATGTGACTGTGATGTGACTGTGATGTGACTGTGATGTGACTGTGATGTGACTGTGATGTGACTTGTGATGTGACTGTGATGTGACTGTGATGTGACTGATGCAGCTTCATGATGTGGCTGTGGAAGTGCTGAAGTATGATACCGCTGTGAATCCACCTTGCGCTGTTGTCATTTAAGCAGCTGTCTTGATATAACCTTTGATGTTGCCAGGACATAAAACTCCAACAACCAACAACCATCATGTAAGCAGCCTCCTGAAGCCAGTTTGATGTGGCTTCCTAGCTTGTTCGCTTTATTAAAAATAAATAATTGAAACATACAAGCCACGGCTGTGTTTAATCTCTCCCATGACAGGCAGTGTCTAATAGGCACTCACCTAATGTAATTTGATGCTGCTTCAGCGCTCTTTTTATGTGCTGCTGCTGTGATGAGATTTGTGTCGCTGTCTTATCAGAAACATAACTAGGGGAAAATCCCATTACCCATTCACGTCAGTTATATTCACCCTGGTGCTTTCGCTAATGGAACCGCGACCTGCAGTGACATTAATGCAGTGCGCATCCAGAACTCGCCTTACACCTCCCGCCTCAGCAGCCATTGGCAGTCATGAATCAGAAGCACACCTTTTCCATTTGACCCGAATCACCAACTCACCTTCCATTTGACCCGAGTGACCCAGGTGCCAAGCGGCCAAACCGGACATTGCAGCTCGTCTGCCCCGCCAGGTCGACCCGTGATGGCCCCGTCACCATTGAGACTGTGGAGATTGTGCAAGTCCGCCCATCCCACCCCACCCCACCTCTTCCCCTCTACACACACAGGGGATGTTATTGACTGAAAACTCCAACATTATCTTCATAAATACCGAGTGCTCCGTGCAGGTTACCTAACTTTGTTTGTTTGAGTTTTACATCCTAGAAACATCTAAGGTCATATCCGAAAGGGTACTGCTACCTAGTGACAGTGTGCCTTCATGGCGACTCTATAGTGCTGCCTCACTAGGACACCAGCCCACTGGCACCATGACCCAATATCCCACTCAGTCACATTATCCTGATACTGAGCTAACCAGTCCTTGCCCTAGCCTAGTAATGCCAAGCGCCTGGCTAAGTAGCGACAGGGATGAATTGTATAAGTCATTGGTTTGACTTGGCCAGGATTCAAATGTCCAACCTTTCGCATAGAAAGCCAGCTAGTGCTGCTAGCGATTTAGCCGGGGTGTCTGCCTGAAGCCCCTCGGGATTATGGGATGGAAGTAAAGTTGAGTCGATCCATGTCCCAGAAGCCCAAGGAATCCAGACACATGTAAAGCGTGATGTCTGTAATGATCGGATTTGAGCAGTTTCAACTAGGATTTAAATTTTCCAAATGTTCTAATGGTGCTTTCATAGAGTTCTTTGCATTTTGTACAGCCGCTGGTAACTGGTTAAAGTTGCATGGTCTGATGGTTTTAAGTTTCTGTCATTTTTCTGAGATATTATATTAAATTGATTGCTGTAATCAACCTTACTTTAGTTTGAAGTAACATTTATTTTAAATGGCTAACTTTCGATATATTTGAAGTGCAAACGCGTAATCTTAATTTTGGCAAGCACGCCAAAACATTAGCACCATCTGCTTCTGTAGTAACAGGTTCTATTAAATTGACTTAGTTTCCCTTCTACATTGCAAAAACTGTTTAAGAAGTGCTTCAGTATCTAAGTTAGATATCTAGAATCAAATTTAGCTGATTGCTTTGGTTTTGAAAAGCTGATGCTTCGTGGACTGTGCAGCTTTAATATTGGATCCTATCTAGTCCTTATTTTGTTTATATTTTGTTAATTATTCAAAAATCTATGCAATTATGGAAATCAAATAAGTATAGCTTAGAAGAATTGTCATGTTGGAGACATATGCTTTGATTTACCTTCATGATTAATGTACTTTAATGAAGGCTCAGTTTTTAGTTTTAAAGAAAACCCCAAAACACTAACATAGAACCTGAAGAAAACAACATAGTAATAAGAATAGAACAAAAATAAATATACCAACAGACTATCTATCTGCTACTGAAATGCAGACAATCAAATAACTTATCAGCAGCTACTGCTTGGTAAGACAACACCAAAACTACAGCTGGCCAGCATTGAAAACAAGCTTGGGTACCCAGGCTTACATGCTATGGACAGTATAAATACAGCCTCAATAAAAAAAAATTAAAATCTTTTTTTTTTTTAAATAAAGTTTCTTTACAATAGTAGTGATTTTAAACGATTGAATTTAATTGAAGTCAATTTGCGTCTTTATTGAAGCAATGTACGTAAAACAACGATAAAAGTTGTATTCTGATGAGGGGGAAAAAAAAACATGAATAAAACAAAATTAAGAAAACAAAAAACTAACTTGATTTTACCCCAACTTTGTAATTTACATAGCTCAAAGTTTCTATGCGAAATATTGTTGGTCTGGTATATATAGCAGCGTCGGTTGGACTACTCCAATCTTATTGAAAGGAAGAATGGTTTCCATGGGAACCATCATCTCTGAGATATGATATTATGAGCTACAGTATGTCGTCTGCTATCCATTCCATTTTTGTTTTGTTTTGGCGAAACTGGGTTGTTGAATAGTTAGCACGCCGGAAGTGCGACTTGGGACGCGCGACTCGGCGCCCCATATCCGATCGGGGGACGCAGGCTATAATCTTATCAAGATTACATTCTGCCACCAAATTAGACGGCCCTCCCCCAGGGGGCGCCACCACAAACTGAACCAGGCAGCAACTGCAGCACCTGGAGAGTTAGCGCAATGCACGCTTCAAAGCTTGTGATTCAACCGTTATTATTGTTTTTGATGTTTTTATCAATGTTGTTATTGCTATTATTACTGTAATTATTTGTATTAGTAGTAAGTTGTTATATTTGTTTTTATTCTAGTTGTTCTTGTTATTGTTATCACTATATTATTGTAATTATTGTTGTTGAATGGTATTGTTATTGTAGTGGTCTGCACTGACCTCTCGGGCAAGGAGCCGCATAGACAGGTAGGCATGGGTAGTGTGTTGATATCAGGGAGCCTAGGTGGTGTAATGGTTAGCACACTGGCCCGGAATGCAAAGAGATGTGGGTTCGAGTCCTGCTCTAAGCACAATATTTCCAATTTTCATCACCCCCATGACACTGGTTGCCGTGACCATGATCCTGTACAAGCTACATGCTGTATAGTTGTTGAACCTACCCTGTGTATGTATGTAAGTGCATTGCCTGTATGTATGTAATTGTAAGCATTAAAAGACTTAGAATTCCAGGGGGACGAGTGTAGTGGTCTGCACTGACCTCTCAGGCAAGGAGCCGCATAGACAGGTAGGCATGGGTAGTGTGTTGATATCAGGGAGCCTAGGTGGTGTAATGGTTAGCACACTGGCCCGGAATGCAAAGAGATGTGGGTTAGAGGCCCGCTCGAGGCACAATATTTCCCATTTTCATCACCCCATGACATTATTTATATTATGACTGTTATTATTGTTCTGTTATTATTATTGCTATCATTGTTATATTTGTTATTATTATATTTGTTCCTGTTATTATTATTGCTATAGTATTGTAATTATTATTGTTATTATTGTTGTTGACTGGTATTGTTATTTATATTATGACTGTTATTATTGTTCTGTTATTATTATTGCTATCATTGTTATATTTGTTATTATTATATTTGTTCCTGTTATTATTATCGCTATAGTATTGTAATTATTATCAGTATTATTGTTTTTGACTGGTATTGTTATTTATTTTATGACTGTTATTATTGTTCTGTTATTATTATTGCTATCATTGTTATATTTGTTATTATTATATTTGTTCCTGTTATTATTATCGCTATAGTATTCTAATTATTATTGTTATTATTGTTGTTGACTGGTATTGTTATTTATATTATGACTGTTATTATTGTTCTGTTATTATTATTGCTATCATTGTTCTATTTGTTATTATTATATTTGTTCCTGTTATTATTATCGCTATAGTATTGTAAGTATTATCGTTATTATTGTTGTTGACTGGTATTGTTATTTATATTATAACTGTTATTATTGTTCTTGTTATTATTATTATTATTGCTATCATTGTTATATTTGGTATTATTATATTTGTTCCTGTTATTATTATGGCTATATTATTGTAATTATCATTGTTATTATTGTTGCTGACTGTTATTATTATGTTTATTATTACTGTCATTATCATTCTTGTCATTATTATTGCTATCGTTGCTATATGTGTTAATTATTATCATTCATCTTGTTAGTATTATCGTTATAATATTGTTATTATTATTGTTATCAGTATTGTTGTCGTTATTATTGTAATATTATTGATATTAGTATCATTGTTATTATTGTCTTTATTATTATTATGACTACAAGTCCACGATCCCATATCCGAAAGTAAGAAATCTGACAAGCTCTGAAAACTGATTATCTTTTCATGCAGCGTATAAATAAACAAATACTATTATGGTCTTCATTTACCCCCCTTAGTGTGGGCAGTCATACATGGTGCAGTATTAATGTTTGATTACGGTGTGCTGCTCCAGACTCCACTCGGGGCTGGGGAATTGTTTGTTTGTTGTTTTAAGTCCTAGCAACAGCTAAGGTCATATCAGGATGGGTACCGACTTGTGACAGTGCGCACTCATGGTGACTTAATAGTGCTGCCCCACTGGGAAACCAGGCTGCCGGCACCATAACCTGATATTCCACTGAGTCACATTATCCTGACACTGAGCCAACCAGTCCCTGCCCTATCCTATTAATGCCGAGCACCTGGCTAGGAAGTGACAAGTATCAATTTTTAAGTCATCGGTTTGGCTCGACCAGGGTTCGAACCCACGACCCCACGATCTACCAGCACGGGAGACGGGCGCTCGAACTCATTCGGCCATCCCGTATGGGTGGGGCTGGGGGATGTGTGAGCCAATCATCAATGTGTAAAGATGTGTGTATAATATGTATGTAGTGTGTACCTTTATTCTCAAATCCTAGAAAGAAATCTGAATTCCGGAACACAACTTGTCTCGGGGATTTCAGATAAGGGATTATGACCCGGTACTATTATTATTATTGTTCTTCTTATTACAGTTGTCATGTTTATTGTTGGTGATTTGTTGGTAGCCTTTACTTTGTTAGGAACGTTTAATGTTATTGATTTGTTGGTAACGTTAAGTGTTGCTAATTTGCTGTTGATAGTAGGAGGTTGACCTCTCGTGCTGGTGATTTGTTGGTAACGTTTAATGTCGGTGATTTGTTGGTAACATTTCGTTTGTGGCTAATGCTTAGTGTTAGTGATTTGTTAGTAACACTTAGTGTTGGTGATTTGTTGGTAACGTTAAGTGTTGCTAATTTGCTGTTGATACAATGATAGTAGAAGGTTGACCTGTAGCGTTGGTGATTTGTTGGTAACATTTAGTGTCAGTGATTTGTTGGTAATGTTTAGTTTGTGGCTAACCTTTGGTGTTAGTGATTTGTTAGTAACACTTAGTGTTGATGATTTGATGGTAATGTTAAATGTAGTTTGTTGGTCACGTTTAGTGTTGGTGGTTTGTTGGTAACATTTAGTTTGGTGATTTGTTGGTAACGTTTAATGTCGGTGATTTGTTGGTAACGTTTATTTTGTGGCTAACGCTTAGTGTTAGTGATTTGTTAGTAACACTTAGTGTTGGTGATTTGTTGGTAATGTTAAATGTAGTTTGTTGGTCACGTTTAGTGTTGGTTGTTTGTTGGTAACATTTAGTTTTATGATTTGTTGGTAACGTTTAGTTTGTGGCTAACCTTTGCTGTTAGTGATGTGTTAGTAACACTTAATGTTGATGATTTGTTGGTAATGTTAAATGTAGCTTGTTGGTCACGTTTAGTGTTGGTTGTTTGTTGGTAACATTTAGTTTTGTGATTTGTTGGTAACGGTAAGTGTCGCTCATTTTTTGTTGATATAATGTTAATGATTAGTGTTGCTGATTTGTTAGTAACACTTAGTTTTAGTGATTTGTTGGTAACGTTAGTGTTGATTTGTTGGTAGCGTTTAGTTTGTGGCTAACATTTAGTGTTAGTGATTTCTTAGTAACACTTAGTGTTGGTGATTTGTTGGTAATGGTAAATGTAGTTTTGGTGATTTGTTGGTAATGGTGTGTAGTTTTGGTGATGTGTTGGTAACATTCAGTGTTGGTGATTTGTTGGTAACATTTAGTGTCGGTGATGTGTTGGTAACACTGGTTAAGTGTTGCTAATTTGCTGTTGATATATTGTTAACAATTAGTGCTAGTGATTTGTTAGTCACGCCCTCCCCCAGTAAAGTGCCTGTCACACCTTACCGGATTGAGTACCGGACACAACCGGACAAAGAATTTTCTAGTCGAGTGGTGTTCGGTATCAAAATGTAGTGAAATGTGTCGAAATGTTGCGCTTTCCGCCGGATGAAACGGATGTCTAACGGATGGACTGAACATCAACCGGAAACGTCCCGGACTGTTCACAAACGCCCCGAAAACATATACTGACCGAATTTCTCCAACACTGTCAACGGACTCTGCAGGAAGCAAACCGGAGACATAACGGATGGGTACCGAACATGAACCGGACTAAACGGACTTAAAACGGACACCAACCATACACGTCAGTCCAGCGGTGACCGGTACAAGCTTTGTGCATGTTCAAAACTTGCCACCGGACACCACCGGATAGAGAACGGACACGCTGGATGCATACCGTATATAAAATGGACATTAACGTACTTCACCAGACAGTGTCTGTTTTTTATCCGGTACCCCAATCCGGTAAGGTGTGACTGAGCCTTAAAGGAGTTAATACGATTACTGGGCCGTGTAAAGCGGCTGTCACACCTCGCCGGATTGAGCAACGGACAGAATTGTCTAGTCCGGTGGTGATAAGTATCAAAATGTATCAAAATGTGTCAAAATGTTGCGCTATCGAGTCAATGGCCGCTGGACGAACGGGCATGAACGGACATGTAACGGACATGAAAAGGACATGAAACGGACATGAAACGGACATGAATAGATAGCCAATGGATGAAACAAACTCAAACCGGACAAGAACCATAGACATCAATCTTGCGGCATCTGTTCCTAGTTTTGTGCATATTCAAAACTTGAACGGACCAAACCGGACTTTGTTCGTTTTCTGTGCGTTTCCCCCAATCCGGTGAGGTGTGACAGGGCCTTTAAATGGATGTATTATCGGGCCCTAGTTGGCACGACCTCGCCGGATTTGTAATAACAGTTAAACTTGCATGGTCCGATGGCGTTTGAATTTTTGTCTTATTTTTTCGATATAGATATCAGATTGATGGTTATGAGCTACTAATCATTACTCTGGAGTCATTTTGATGAAAAATGACTAGCTTTGAAGCAATTTGAGCTGAAAGAACCCAAAATAATTTCGACAAGCTTGCCAAAAGTCCTGTGGCTATGACCCAGATGATCACCAACTAATCCTGGAACCTGACAGGGCTGTAGGTAGGTATTTCTGTTTGAACATGAACATTCTGGGAACGGATTGGTGCCATAGGCCCGTGGCACTAGGGTTTTTAACAAAATATTATTTTGTAGAAAGGTTAATTTGATTTATATCTATCGAATTGACCAAGTAGCTTCGAATATCCAACATCACATATACATCGGTATATGATTGACATCGTCCCAATGGCAGAAATTTCAAAACATCAAACTATGCAACCGCACACCAAACTGCACATTCTATGATTCATCCGGGCCTGAGCATTAATGGTTTGACGAGATCCGCTGCAATTGCGCAGGTTTCTGTGTTCAATGCTATGATTGCAGCAGCCGTTCTGGTCGTGCCTATGTGTTATCCGTTGGATGTGATCCATCACAAATGCGCTGTTCCACAGCATATGCAGCGGAGGACGGCCTGGCGTCGTTGCACCATATCAGTTTCTACACTCACCTGCGGAGCATCTGCTGCCATCATAGCGTTAAGCCCAGAACCCATCGCATTTTCGATGGATCCCGTCCAAACATTAACGCCTGACCAGAACAGTTGCTGCCATCATAGTGTAAAGTCCACAGCTGGAATCAAAGTTTGTGTAGGCAGGCTATAATGAAATCAATACATGCAAGAAGAGAAAGGAAGAGTATAAAGAATGAAAGTAGAGAGAGAGACAATGCCCTCAGGTTTATTATTTATAGTGGTACATGGATCTGGTATGGCATACCACCTGACTGTGTTCTCCAATGAGAATCAAGCATTTACAGTTCCACCAATGAACATCAAGTCTTCCTGTGTCACCATGGCTACAGTGATCTGCCCACCACCACCAAGCTGTGTGGCCCCCTTGGCACCACCTGCCTGCGCTGAGTGTGTGGTGATCCGTGACTAACAGAGGTGGGAGGGGGGAGTGGGTAGAGCTCCAAGTGCCCCTTACACACTATCTCTAGTGCCTCTTTCACACAATCTGACTAATAGTAATACACAATGACTATTGACCATGAGTAAATAATCACCAGCAGCTACATAAATACATTCATGCACCTGGCACTATATACCATTTACCATTATAGACCATTTGCATTCCCTCACCAATGCGTTTCATCAGAATATTTTACAATAGCATTAAACCTTGAGATCTACTCATTTGCGCCGGATCCCATCAAGTCATTAATGCTCAGGTCTGGATGGATCATAGAATATGGCTGCTGCATCATAGCATTAAGCACAGAACCCGGTGCATTTGCGATGGATACCGTCCAAATTATAATGTATAGGCACAACCAGAACGGCTGCTGCCATCATAGCATTAAAACCGGAAACCTGTGTATTTGCGGCGGATCCCATCAAACTATTAATGCTCAGGCCCGGCTGATGTGGCCAGCATGGAATGGCTGCTGCATTAGCTAATAGAAAATATCTGAAAGTCAAAAACTTTTAAATGCACACATCTCACTCCATATGGTTCACTCCTTTTTACATTTAATAACAAAATCATTTTCCTTTTATATACAGTGTAACTGACAAATTTCAAACGGATGCGCGCAAAACACATGCGTGCGCATCCTCACATACATTTAGACCACCAAGGATATGTGTACTGCTTGCATTTCTCATGTACATATTATTGCAGTTATTTTTTACTGTTATGTCACCCATGTCTCATCCTCCCTCATACCATACATAGTCCCAATGTCAGATGCAATTTTAATTGACAAATGTCAAATTTTCTAAATTTAAATTTACCTAAATTGATTAATTATATTTATAGAATTGACCAAACAGCATTGAATATCCAACATGGAGGGAGGGGCAACATCCATCTCATTTCCCCTTCCCGTCTATGGCCCTGCACAGTAGGGGTACTTGGTTAGGGGGAGGGTAATGAGGTCACGAGATTGTCCTAATTGGTTAATGGCCCTCCTGCATAATGGATGTTTCAAAGTGAGTGTCCAAAGAGGAGAGGTTATAAATTCACTGGTTATTCTGTATATGCTGTCCAAAATCATTTGCTAATGCACCAGTATCTAAGTTGGATATATAGGATCGTGTAAGTAGTTGTTTTAATTTTGGTTGTTTTAGAATCGGGGGATATATCGATATTATTTAATGCATTAACACCGGCCCCGTGTGCTAAATTACCCATGTTGTGACAACATGAACAATGTTTGGTATTCACAGGTTCAGGAAGATAAGTTACATGCTTTACTGAATCAGGTGAGGTCAGGTTCAAAAGCTATTTACCCCCCCCCCTCCCCACCCCACCCCCACCCCTTCCCCTCCCGCCGCTGATTTATTTTCCCAATGACCAGGGACAGGTTGGTTTTCCGACCTTAAAGCCCTGTCACACTACGACGTATGGCGGTTGCGTGTGCGTAATGTGTCGAAATTATTTGAAAATCAAAATAGGTTGGCATACGGCAAACTTTTTGCACCGTGGGGTGTCCCAGCAACGTATGAAGCGTATGCGCAGTGTATGGCTGGCATATGTCTACCTTATCCCTACAAAATATCGACGTATGTAAAGCATATGATGACGTATACTCGGCGTATTGGGATGTATTTTGACAGATGGAGGTGACAGGGATCCAGCGTATGAGTAATGTACGCTGACGTATCCCTAACGTACTCCTAATGTATGCCGACATACCCCTAACGTACACGAAGCATATGAGGAACATATGAGCCACACATCGACACACTTTGAAAATTTTGAACATGCACAAAAATTGTTTTGGAGCCTCAACACACGCCGACGTAAGACGACATATAACGCCATATCACAAACATACCCGATGTAAGCCCAATATATATATAACGTATGATGCTGTACACCAACGTGTTGGTCGAAAATCACATACGTTGGCATACGCTAAGGCTATACATCGTAGTGTGACAGCCCTTTTACAGAACTTTGTGAGTATGTTATATACGCCAGAGATACGCGGAGGGTGCCGGTTCAACGTACGGCTAATGTGTTCCAACCTATCCCGACCTACCCCTACCGCGTACATAATATATGCTGACGTACACTGAGCATATGAGAAACATATGAGCCATACGGCGACATACGTTGACAATTTTGAACATGAAAAACAATTTTTTAGTGGCTCGACCTATGACGACCTATGACTCCATATCCCGAGCGGACTCGACATATGCCCAACGTATACGTATGATGCCATATGCCAATGTGTTGGTCGAAAATCGCATACGTCGGCATACGCTAATGGCATACATCGTAGTGTGACAGCCCCTTTAGATAAATACACAAACAAGAGTTTAGATAACATGATGGCGTAACAGACTCTTGTACCATTAGCTCCAGGTTCTATCGCCATACAGCAACTACAGCAGTACAAGCGGCAGAGCAACTCCAGTTCCTACGGGAGGTAGCAAGTGTTTGTTGGGACTTTACGTCCTATCAACATCTAATGTGGCGTTCTCTGTGGCGGAGTGGTTAGAGTGTCTGACTTTTTTCTAAGTCAGACTCCTAATCTGAGGGTCCGGCGGTTTAATTCCCCGTGCCCCCAGCTCTGCCAATTTGGATTTTCACCGCTGTGTATAACTTACAGCGTCATCTAAGGCTGGTTGCTCTCATACCATGTCTATGTGGTGTGGGAGGTTAAAAATCCCTTGGGTCGGTAAAAGTGTAGGCTCGGGCTTTCTATCGACCAGCAGTGGAGTGGGGAAGACCAGTCGTCTGTGACTGGGATTTCCCCTGCTTGGGACAACTAATGTACCCAAAAAAAATAGAGAGAGACAAATAAGTGTTCACACTTCCTGTCTACCATTCACTATATCGCTAAGGTCATACCAGGACGGGTACCGACTTGTGACAGTGCACACGCATGACAACTTTATAGTACTGCCCCCTTGGGAGACCAGGCCACTGGCACCATGACCTGATATCGCACTCAGTCACATTATCCTGACACTGAGCTAACCAGTCATTGCCCTATCCTATTAGTGCCGAGAGCCAGGCTAGGAACCGACAAGTATCAATGTCATAAGTCATTGGTTTGACTCGACAGGGAACCGAACTCCCGATCTCCCGCACGCGAGGCCCGCGCTCTACCGATTTTGCCACCGCGGTCAGTGCAGTGGCTAGAAGGAGGTGCGCAGGGTGAAGTGAGGGCGCAGTACGCATGCGCAGCAGCGACTTCCTGCTGGTTCCAAGCCGACATGACGGCGTTATCTGTGTAGTTAGCGTCTTCTGTCTGGTCACGTGTCGGGGCGGGGGATGGTGGGTGTGATGATGGTGTGTGAGTGGGTGGAGCGGGTGTGTGGGTGGCGCCTGTACATGGGTAGGTGGGTGCGTGGGTTGGTGTGTTAATGATGTGGTTGAGTGTGAAGGTGGGTGGGTGGGTGGTGGGAGGGTGAGCGCATGTGTGAGGGTGGAGCTGATTGTGAGGGTGGGAGTTGGAACGTGGGGGAGAGTGTGGGTGGGAGGGTGAGTGGGTGGGTGGGTGGTGGAGTGTGCGCCGGGTCGGATTGGGTGAGTGCATGTGTGAGTGTAGGTGAGTGTGAGGGTGAGAGTGTTGGAAGGTCGAGGGAGAGTGTGAGGGTGGTGGGTGGGAGGGAGTGTGTGTGAGCGGTGGGAGGGTGAGTGCATGTGTGAGGGTGGAGGTGAGTGTGAGAGTGAGAGTTGGAACGTGGAGGGTGTGTGTGAGGGTGGTGGGGGTGTGTGCATGTGTGAGGGTGGAGCTGATTGTGATAGTGAGAGTTGGAAGGTGGAGGGTGTGTGTGGGTGGTGGGAGGGTTAGTGCATGTGTGAGGGTGGAGGTGAGTGTGAGGGTCAGAGTTGGAAGGTGGAGGGTGTGTGTGAGGGTGGTGGGAGGGTGAGTGCATGTGTGAGGGTGGAGGTGAGTGTGATAGTGAGAGTTGGAAAGTGGAGGGAGGGTGTGTGGGTGGTCGGATTAGGTGAGTGCATGTGTGAGGGTGGATGTGAGTGTGAAGGTGAGAGGGTGGTAAGGTGGAGGGAGTGTGTGAGGGTGGTCGGATTAGGTGAGTGCATGCGTGAGGGTGCATGTGAGTGTGAAGGTGAGAGGGTTGGAAGGTGGAGGGAGTGTGTGAGGGTGGTGGGTGGGAGGGAGGTGAGTGCATGTTGGGTGAGACTGTTGCGGTACGGTGGGTGAGTGGGTGGCGGTGAGGGGTGGGATTGTGGGATGGGCGGTGTGGAGGCGAATGCTCATTAAGGGGCTGTCACATTACGACGCATCGCGCCAAAGTGCGCCGACGTATGTGATTTTTGGCCACTACGTCGAGATACGGCATTAGGCGCTACATGTGTGTTAGGCGCTCATTGGTATATGTCAATGTAGGTCGAAGTTCATTAAGATACGGTGTCACGCTTCAGGGGGTCAGCAAAGTTCTGTGCATGCGAAAAACTTTCGACGTACGACAACGTTCAACAACGTTCAACAACGTGTGGATTTTACGTTGGCCGTACATTATGTATACGTTAGGTGTACATCGATGTACGCTAGACGTACATTAGAGAAACGCTGTTCACTATGTTGCACTACGCTGACCAACGTTAAAGGCAGTGGGAACATACAGTCTGGGTACTGATAACATATGGATAAAGTATGTCTAGCGTATGTCTAACACACTTTTAGCATTTCTCCAGTGTGTCTTGACATATGTAACATATGAAGCATAGCTCTGGCGATCGACTAACGTATATAACATCCACCGGCGTTCTGTGAACATACCATGAGCATAATTCGAGCGTTTTTCGCCCGGAAGCACGTTAGCCATCCGTTGGTCATACGTTGGCCATACACTATGCATACATATGTGTCCAACTTTGCCCCCCCCCCACCCCCCGCCACCCCCCACCGCGCGCTGGCCGAAAGGTTTGATGCTTCTCAATGTAAAAAAGTGATTTTACACGATGGCTGTGTGCTTGCGAGATGAGCTGTAATGTGACAGGGCCTTTAGGGTTGGGTTGTGGAGGTGTGTATGTGGGGGTGGGGGGAACTACGCTTTGATGTAGATAACCGCACCACCCCCTCTGGTGGCGTATCACTACGAAGCACAATTAGGGCGCGCGGGACGTCGACGTACTGCTTACTGCAGGTTACTGCGCAGTATGAGTGCTCATGGGGGCGGGCGGGGGTGGGGCGGGGGGGGGGGGGGAGGGAGGAGAAGGGGTCGGGGCATGAGGGTAATCCGGGCCGCGTTTGTAGAAGAGGGCCACGCCTCTCATTCTAGAACAAGGCCAGGTACTGATATTATTATAATTATTATTATTATTATTATCATTTTTATTATCATTATTATTATCATTATTATTATTATCATTATTATTATGTAAATGTATGTTTATACTTGGTTGTTTGTTGGAGTCTTATGTCCTGGCAACATCTGGGGTCATATCAGGATCGGTACCGACTTGTGACAGTGCACACTCATGGCAACTTTAAAGTGTCCCCCCCCTGGGAGACAAGGTTTCCAGCACCATGACATGATATCCCACTCAGTCAAATTATCCTGACACTGAGCCAGCCAGACCTTGTCCTATCCTAATAATACCGAGTGCCTGGCTAAGATTCTAGTAAGAAGCAACAAGTATAGATTTTGTAAGTCATTGGTGGGTTCGAACCCTACGATCTATCAAAACGGGAGACGGACTCTCAACTTATTCGGCCACTCCGTCTCGTCCTAGTCATAGTCACACCACGGTGTTCATCGCACAGTGCTCCTCTGTTAGTGAGGGAACAATTCACATTATTATCAGATTATTCTGATAATTATCCTGAGGAATAGTCAGTGTAGCCCCAGGGGGGGCGGGGGGGGGGGGGTTGCCATGGTGACTAGAGGGGGAAGGCAGGGGGAGGAGGTGGTCTGTAAGATTAACACGGGGGAACACGTGACTAAGTGGGAGGTAATGGAACGCAAGGTGTCATGGCGGCCGATAAGGCGGAGCCCCCTACCGACAGCTTCATGTACTAGCGGCCTGTAGCAGTAATTATGATGGTTATTAGGCCACGAGGCCAACCGCTATAGGATTTTGTATCAATCAAGCTCTCGTCACTTTTGGATTAGCTATCGACGGACGCACTTAACGGTAGGTAATATGCTGTGGGAGGACCACCGGTCACACGCCTGCCAGCGCCGGGACACCCCAGCAGGCACATACCCAGTCACCTCAGCGCGGTCGCATGGCACTCACCGGAGGTTGGACACATGGGAGAATGGAGGTTCTTTTCAGGATCACAGATCTTCACTCCCCATCCCGGTCGGGTTTAACAGGGCAAGTTTTACTTGGAGCAGAGTGGCGGTCAGTATCTCTCACACCCCATACGCCACCACCACCCCTACCCAGGCATGCCAAGGCAGCGCCATGGAGGAGGGCATAGTCATGACCTAGAACACGTGGCGGGCAGAGGTCAGAGGGCCATAATCGGACCATAACCCTAATTAAATTAAGGGTAAGCATGTAAGAAACTCAGTCGAGACTCACTAGTAACAGGCTACGAGAAGTTACACTGCACTCGGTTAACTGTACTCAACCATGGCACATCGTATGTCCCACACGCCTTCTCCAGAAGAGAACGACTATGACATGCAGGATGAAGGAAACAGAGCCGCAAGCTTGCTAACTGCTTTCATAGACAGCGCACCACTTCTCCGGCAGGGGCTCTCTTTGTCCCGCTCCCCCACGAGTCGGACAGAGAGTCTATGTCAGACCTGGAGACACAGGAGGAGGGGAACGCCATCCCTACCATGGACGAGAGGACAGACACGCCATCCGAAGCAGGAAGCACGGGGAAGGGGGCCATGGGCGAGGGCACTGTGTTGAGAACGGACGGGGGAGGTATGAGACTGGTGCTAGCCTCAACCGCACCGACCTACACACCACCGCCTATGGTGGATTTACACAGTTGTAAAGTCGACGGCTGGCATGTGGTTGTGTAGGCAGGCTATCGGAAATCAATACAGGCAAGAAGAGAAAGGAAGAGTATAAAGAATGAAAGTAGAGTGAGAGCTTATACCCTCAGGTTTATTATTATATAGTGGTACATGGATCTGGTATGGCATACCACCTGACCATTATCTCCAATGAGCAACAAGCATTTATAGTTCCACCAATGAACAGAAAGCATTCTTGGGTCACCATGGCTACTGTGATCTGCCCACCACCACCATGCGGTGTGACTGCTTGGCCACCACCTGCCTGAGCTGTGCGTGTGTGGTGATCTGTGACTAACAGTTGGGGGGAGGGGGTAGTGAGTCGAGCTCTTGAGCTTACACACTATCACTAGTGCCTTATTCACACTATCTCCATATTATAATGACTATTGACCATAAGTAAAGGATCACCAGCAACTACATAAATACATTCATGCACCTCGCCCTATATATCATTTACCTTAATAGAGCATTTGTACTCCATTATAGACCATTTGCATTCCCCACCAATGCGTTTTATCAGAATATTTTACACAGTGGTCTACGCATGGTAGTCGCAGACCTGACTCAAACATAGAGCCCACCACCAGATCAAGCTTGTGCAGATCAGTGGCGGGGTGCAAGTTATGTGCCAACACCTGTGGCGGAACTAGAGAGGTTGGAGGTAAGGAGAGCAGAGCTACAGGCCGAAATTAGGGACAGGAATGCTGGTTATTCCATCAACTGGATGGAAGGGGAGTCCACAACGGGATGGAGTGAGAGGGGTAGAACCCCTACACCGGCCCCGAGACAGCCATTCCCATGCACGTCAGCATTTACTCCGCTAAGGCCAGCAGTGAAGAGGGGGTGGGGGAGCAAGCCCCCAGCTTACCTGGTACACACCCCGGAACTGGAGAGGAGCACGACACCACTAATGGCCCCCATGCCACTGATGCCATGTGAGACAGCCGTGACCCAGATAACCGTGACCCAACAGGTCATGGAGCACCGTAGAATAGAGGATCATAAGCCGGTGCCCGCAGAGACGGAGTCGCAGATCGGAGGCTCATACCTGGAGCAATTCCTACTGACGGAAAAATCACCATTGGATGGGGAGCGGGAGAAGCTAGTGGAGAGCACAGCAGAACTGATCAATACATTGTGGGAAAATCCGCTAAGCAGGACACTCTACCCAGACCAGCCAACTTAGACAGTCTGCACAAGACAAGACTGAATCCGGTGCAGGAGCTGACACTCCCAGCAAGAGTAAGAGACAATGACACAGCACTGGCAGTGGCACAATGGGGTGTGCAGTTTGCCGCGAGACCGGTAGCCACGGCGCTGGATAACATAGCAGGGAAAACCAGTGGGGGCAAAAGATATGTTGATGGCACTAGTGACAACTCTCAAAGTGCTGGCGCGCACAAACAATGCACTGCTCGGCCTGAGGAGGGCCCTCAGACCGACGCTACTACCCCAAATAAGGCCCCTAGCAAAAAAGGATCGAGGCCAAGGCTTCCAGTACCTGCTAGTCGACGACCTCACGGTGCAGGTGGTGGAACTGTAAACCAACCAGAAAACTGCCAGCACGCTGATTCGGGGGTTTGGTCACAAACCCAACCCAAGGAAACCAGGAAACTTCAGAGGCGGCCAGGGGAGGGGCCGCCACCCACAGCACAACCAACAATACGTCCCACGAGAAAGAGGGGAGAAGACGAGACCATCCCACTACCACAGGCACGACCACAGCAAGGGGGGTGTGGCAGAGGCAGCAGCAGCAATGCCGACGCCTACCGGGGCCGACAGTACAGTCAGTAAATGTAAGTAAGACTACTACTGAGTTCAAAGCAGGGGGTGTGTCATGTAATGCGAGTGAATGGGACAGCATCATGGGAAACAAATGGATATGCCAAATGGTGAAGGGTGTAACCATTGAGCTAGACAGCCTACCAAGACAGTATGTAATACCCAGTTCAGATAACAGGGACAAAGGTGGTACTTTAGGCACAAAAATAAAAGAAATGTTAAGACAGGGGGTTGTCGAGAAAGCAACAGAGACAGGCAGAACGTTTGTGTCCCACCTATTACTTATACCCAAAAAAGATGGAGATTTTAGACCAATCTTAAACTTGTCAAGATTGAACGAAAGAGTAACGTACAGACATTTCAAGATGGAGCAACTGGGGACGGTGATGCAGCTAGTGCACAAAGGGGCGTGGCTAGCCAGCATAGACATTTCGCAAGCATACCACAGCCTAATGATAAGAGAAGCAGACAGGGATCTGCTAAAATTTATGTATGGAAGTGCAAGGTATAGATTTAGAGTATTATCCAACGGTCTAAGCTCAGGGCCGAGAATCTTCACTAAAATCATGAAGGCGGTGATGAGCCACCTCAGAACCGAACACAACATAATGGGAGTTTCACACTAGATGATAGGATAATAATGGGAAACAGCAGGGAGGATGTGATTAGGGTGGTGTCCACCACACTGAGACTCGTGAAAAGACTAGGCTTCACCATTAATGAGGAAAAATCTGTAACTAACCCCTCCAGGGATCTGACATTTCTAGATTTTCTAATTAACACACACAATTCACGAATATCACTACCAGAAAATAAATATGAAGAGCTGAAACTCATTACGGAGGTATTAGCAGCCTGAACAATAAAGACTAGAACGTTAGCGGGACTGGTAGGCAAGCTAGTGGCAACAGATCCGGGAAACAGATGGCCCCACATCAGATCTAAAACCATAATAAGTGCCCTAAACTGGAACATAAGAGAATCCGTAGGGAGTTATGAGGGGAACTGCACAATAATAAGGAGAGTGAGGGAAACTCTAGACTACCAGGCGGCAAACCTGTTGGTAACCTATAGAGACTACACACAAAAATCGGTGAATGTGTACTTCTCTACCGACACATCCATGGATGGTTGGGGGCTACTTCGACCAAACTAACCACATACACTATGGGGAACAGTGGGATGAAGTAGTGAGTCAAACAACACACATAAATGTACTGGAGTTAAGGGCAGTCAGACAGATGCTACAGCATCAAGGTGACAGACTTAAAGGGAAGTACATCAGGGTGTCCACAGACAACACAACCACATTGGCATGTATTGAGAAAGGGGGTTCAGCCAGATCGAAACAATGCCACCAGGAGACCGAGGCCATCTGGAAGCTGGTAGAGGGGCTAAATGTAACAATTTCGATGAGATTCTGTCCGGGACTAAAAACCACGGAGGCAGACATGGCCTCAAGAGCATTCACGGATGCAGGAGAATGGGAATTAAGGGATGAAATAATAAGAGACATATTCCACAAACTAGGCGTGCCAGACATAGACATGTTTGCCACAGGGCTGAACCACAAGCTGGAAAAGTATATATCCAGAGAGTTTGAGCTAACGGCATATGGCACTGACACGCTAACTATTAACTAGTCACATACTCATGGTTATCTCTTTCTACCATTCAGTCTGTTGTCGAGGGTTCTCATCAAGATCAGGGAGGGCAGACCGAGAGGGATACTCATCATCCCAGACTGGCCGATGCAACCTTGGTATCCACTACTCAAGTAAGAACCGGGATTCGGAACCGGGATCAAAATCCATGTTCAGAAGGGCACCCTGACACAGAAAGGAAACAAGACCAAGGAATTCCAGCTATAGAGGAAAATGAGGCTGCTCGCCATCACACTCTAGGTGAAATGTTCCAAGGGATGGGCATGTCCAAGGACACCGCGAACATGCCTACAGCTTCCTGGGTGAGTGCTACACAGAGACAATACACCCTAGTGCTAAATCACTGGAATGTCCACTGCAAAGGCCAGGGCATTAACCCTAGAAACCCCACACTAATGGAGGGAATTGGATATGTGCAGGGGCTATTTGTAGGTGGGGCAGCACACACTATGATCGACACATTCTGATCACTGTTATCAATGTTTATAACAGTGGGAGGAAAGCCTTTTTGTGAGCACCCTTTAGTTATTAGGCTCCTGAAAGGCATCGGGAACCTCAAACCCACTACACCCAGATATGACAAGGTGTCGGATCCAAAAACATTGCTGGATCACCTCCAGAACCTGGGACCCGCACACAAACTGGGAACAGACCGGCTGAACAGGAGAACAGTGTGTCTCTTCCTATTAGCGATGGAGCAGAGGTTACAAGCCCTAGGACTAATGCGGAGAGGGGATTTCACCTTGGAGGAAGGGGGTTGCATGATCAGATACACGACCAACATGAAATCAAACAATCCAACAAAAAACCCTTTGATCCTAAGGTTCCACAAATATGAGTTAAAAGAACTGTGTGTATATGAACATCTGAAACGGTACCTGCATCTGGTAGAACTGAAAGGGGCAGAACCAGTGGTCTTCACAACCACCCACAGCCCACATGTGCAGGCGTCACAGGAGACGCTGACCAGATGTGTGAAACACACACTACAGGAGGCGGGCATTGACATGCGCACCCTCACTCCATACTCCTGCACGCATGCAAGCACGAGTGTGGCCAGCAGAAGACAGATACCACTGGCTACGATACTGCAAGGCACAGGCTAGGCAGGCGAAGGAACTTTTCAGAAGTTTTACAACAGACCAACCACCATGAACACTGGGGTGACGAACCTGATACCCGCAATCTGGGTCTAACATATTATCCAAGTTAGCCTGACAGGGGCACGCATGTAAAAGAAAATACTTGAGAGTCACAGTAGAAATAAAAAACATTCAATAAAAAGCACTAAGCACCAATATTGAATTGTCCATTTATTTTTACATGCAAAACTATAAATATAATTAAAACAATCCAGGCGCACAGCAGCGATACAAAGTAGCAGTTGGCCTCGTGGCCTAATTACCATCATAATGTTAAATTCTGCTATTAACATGCAGCAGAATAGGAATTATTATGGTAAAATAAGGTCATGAAGGGCCAATATATATTGCCAAGTCCGACACCAACACGTGAAAGGGTTCGATAGCAATTGTGGGGGCATCCCTGGCGGGTCTGGACGGTGATGGTGGCTTATACAAAAAACAGACCGGGGTTGTGAATGAGGCTGAGGTGGCAATCAAGTTGCGTCTCCATATTGACACCCAGACCTTCTAAATGACCCGCCATCTTGTCTGTGCCATTGACTTGTCTACATGAAAGCAATTTGGTTTCAGCTCCTTGAGCCCATTCTCTTGTGGAATGTTCCCAGCAGTTTACCCGGTGTACCAGTGTAAAATTTCCCCCTTCTTGTGATGGCTTATGGAATAGACGGAGGAGGGATGGTTTGTTTGTTCGTTGTTGTTTTACATACTGGCAACATCTAAGGTCATATCACGATGGGATACCGACTTGCAACAGTGGACACTCACGACGACGTTATAGTGCAGCCCCACTGGGAGATCAGGCCGCTGTCACCATGACCTGATATCCCACTCAGTCACATTATCCTGACACTGTGCTAACCAGTCCTTGCCCTATCTGATTAATGCCGAGTGCTAGGCTAGGAAGTGACAAGTATTAATTTTGATAAGTCATTGATTTGACTCGGCTGGAATTCGAGGTCCCGATCATCCTTGAATGTGCGCGTCCAAGTAGAGAAAAGGCGTATTTCAAATATAAATATGAAAATGGAGGCCGGGGTACAAAGGAGTACCACACTTCCTCTCCCCCCACCCACACCCCCACCCCACAAACCCACACACCCACACATACCCATTAGTGGCATGGCTTAGGAATTATGGCGAGAGGTATTAAAGATGGCGACAGCGAGTTTTTACCCACCCACCCCTTCACTCCCACCCTCCCACCCTCACTTCCACTCCCATGACTTAAGAATTGATACTTGTCGCTTGCTAGCCAGGCGCTCAGCATTATTACGATATGCCAAGGACTGGCTGGTACAGTGTCAGGATAATGTGACTAAGTGGGATATCAGGTCATGGTGCTGGCAGCCTGGTCTCCCAGTGGGACAGCACTATAAAGTTGCTATGAGTGCGCACTGTCACAAGTCGGTACCCATCCTGATGTGACCTTAGATGTTGTCAGGATGTAAACCTCCAACAACCAACCAACTATACATTTCTGTCGCTATCTCTCTCTGTCTGTCCCTCTGTTCCTACCTCTCAGTATGTCTGTATATGTATGTATGTTAGTTTGTCTATCTCTCTCTGTCTGTCCCTCTGTTCCTACCTCTCAGTATGTCTGTATATGTATGTATGTTAGTTTGTCTATCTCTCTCTGTCTGTCCCTCTGTTCCTACCTCTCAGTATGCATGTATATGTATGTTAGTTTGTCTATCTCTCTGTCTGTCCCTCTGTCCCCTCAGTATGTCTGTATATGTATGTTAGTTTGTCTATCTCTCTCTGTCTGTCCCTCTGTTCCTACCTCTCAGTATGTCTGTATATGTATGTATGTTAGTTTGTCTATCTCTCTCTGTCTGTCCCTCTGTTCCTACCTCTCAGTATGTCTGTATATGTATGTATGTTAGTTTGTCTATCTCTCTCTGTCTGTCCCTCTGTTTCTACCTCTCAGTATGCATGTATATGTATGTTAGTTTGTCTATATCTCTGTCTGTCCCTCTGTCCCTACCTCTCAGTATGTCTGTATATGTATGTTAGTTTGTCCATCTATCTCTGTCTGTCCCTCTGTCACTATCTCTCTGTATGTGTGTATATCTCTGTGTTAGTTTGTCTATCTCTGTCTGCCCTCTGTCCCTCCCTCTGAGCATGTGTGTATATCTCTGTTAATCTCCCCATCTCTCTGCCTATCCCTATATCTCTGTATCTCTGACTCTCTTCCCCTGTCCCTGCCTCTGTCTATATATATATATATATGTAGGTCTGCATCATTATGTATGTCTCTACCTCTGTTCCTGTCCCTTTGCATACTCAGCATCTGTCCCTAGCTCTACATCCCAGCCTTTGCTCTGGATCTGTATATCTCTGTCTCTGTACATCTACCCCCACATATATAGTATCATCTCTGCCTCTATCTCTCTATATTCCCATCTCTGCCTCTATCTCTCTATATTCCCATATCTGCCTCTATCTCTATATTCCCATCTCTGCCTCTATCTCTCTATATTCCCATCGCTGCCTCTATCTCTCTATATTCCCATCTCTGCCTCTATCTCTCTATATTCCCATCTCTTCCTCTATCTCTCTATATTCCCATATCTGCCTCTATCTCTCTATATTCCCATATCTGCCTCTATCTCTCTATATTCCCAGCTCTGCCTCTATCTCTCTATATTCCCATATCTGCCTGTATCGCTCGATATTCCCATGTCTGCCTCTATCGCTCTATATTCCCATATCTGCCTCTATCTCTCTATATTCCAATATCTGCCTCTATCTCTCTACATTCCCATATCTGCCTCTATCGCTCTATATTCCCATATCTGCCTCTATCTCTCTATATTCACATATCTGCCCATATCTCTCTATATTCCCATATCTGCCTCTATCTCTCTATATTCACATATCTGCCCATATCTCTATATATTCACATATCCGCCTCTATCTCTCTATATTCCCATATCTGCCTCTATCTCTCTATATTCACATATCTGCCTCTATCTCTCTATATTCCCATATCTGCCTCTATCTCTCTATATTCCCAGCTCTGCCTCTATCTCTCTATATTCCCAGCTCTGCCTCTATCTCTCTATATTCCCATCTCTGCCTCTATCTCTCTATATTCCCAGATCTGCCTCTATCTCTCTATATTCCCAGCTCTGCCTCTATCTCTCTATATTCCCATCGATGCCTCTATCTCTCTATCCCTGTATCTGCCTATATCTCTATATTCCCATCGATGCCTCTATCTCTCTATCCCTGTATCTGCCTATATCTCTCTAAATCCCTGTATCTGCCTCTGTCCCTATTTCTCTACATATGTATCTTTGCCTCTTTCCCTAACACGTTGTGTCCCTGTCTCTCTGCCTATCCTCCTATATATCTATCCTCCTGTATATCTATATCGCTTTTCTCTTACTCTAAGCAAATGTCGTCTGATAAAGAATCAATGAGAAACCCTCGCGTGACCTTGATCACGTAGCTCACCCAGGGGATGCCACGTGACATGTCCTGACCAATGGGAGCTTCACACAGTTGATCACGTGCCGGGACGGGCGACTCCTCAGCCTGCAGAGCCTGCGTCGCCTGCTCTGCGAGCTGTTGGGTTCAGTGGAGCCAGTGTGCTTGGAGACTGTGTGGCGGGGGCTTGTTGTCGGCGTGACTGCTGCGTTTGGTTTGTCGCTTGTGAGAGGTTGTCGGGGCATCGAGGTCGGGGTGTAGGGGAGTAGTTGAAAGTAGTGATTAATGCTCCCTCTGATGGCCAGCTCACAAACCGCTCTCCTGTGTGCCGCTAAGTAAACAAAGGCTGCTCCCTGTCACCACCACACAATATGTAAACAAAGACTGCTCCCTGTCACCACCACACAATATGTAAACAAAGACTGCTCCCTGTCACCACCACACAATATGTAAACAATGACTGCTCCCTGTCACCACCACACAATATGTAAACAATGACTGCTCCCTGTCAACACCACACCATATGTAAATAATGACTGCTCCCTGTCACCCCCACACATTATGTAAACAATGACTGCTCCATGTCACCACCACACAATATGTAAATAATGCCTACTCCCTGTCACCACCACACAAATCCTTCCCCGTGTGTCCGCTAACTAAACAATGGCTGTACCTTGTCACCTCTACACACTAAGTAAACAATGACTGCTCCCTGTCACCTATACACACTATGTAAACAGTGACTGCTCCCTGTCACCTCTACACACTAAGTAAGCAATGACTGCTCCCTTTCACCACTGCACACTAAGTAAACAGTCACTGCTCCCTGTCAGCGCCAAACACTAATTAACCAAATGACTGCTCCCTGTCACCTATACACACTATGTAAACAGTGACTGCTCCCTGTCACATCTACACACTATGTAAACAATGACTGCTCCCTTTCACCACTGCGCGCTAAGTAAACAGTGACTGCTCCCGGTCACCTTTACACACTAAGTAAATGAAACTGCTCCCCTTCATCACTGCACACTAAGTAAACAGTGACTGCTCCCTGTCACCTCTACACACTAAGTAAACGATGACTGCTCCCTCTCACCACTGGACACTAAGTAAACAGCAACTGCTCCCTGCCACATCTACACACTAAGTAAACAACGTCTGCTCCTTGTCACCTATACACACCAACTGACTAAGTAAACAATGACTGCTCCCTGTCACATCTACACACTACGTAAACAATGACTGCTCCCTCTCACCTATACACACTAAAGCCGTGTTCACACACGGGCATTAAGTCGCCTCAACTAGTTCGCCTCATCTAAGTCGCCTCACATTCGCCGTGTGGATGCTACGTTGAGGCGACTTAAGGCTAAGTCGCCTCATCTAGTTCGCCTCAAGTAAACCGCCTCGCGAGGTAGTCCAGATGAAGCGAACTAGCTTAAATCGGCCCAAGTTCATAGTGTGAACGGTAGTGGCTTAGATGAGCCAGATTAAAGACGTCACACGCATGCGCAGTCGAGACCTGAGTTTGTTTATTTTCCGGTCGATCAAAAGCGCATATTATATAATTTGGTCTATGAACCTGCTAGAGGTGCACAGATATTTTTTTCATGATTTATTTTAAGGTTTTCACTGCCCAGCAGAAGTTTTGACCGTTCCAAACCAATACGATTCAGTCCATACATATCTAGGTCGAACCCACACTCTCTCGTGGTGACGTCGACTAACCGAAACTGGCGCTGGTTAGTATGGACTTGCTCATGCGCAGATATCGATTTCCGCCTTAAACCGCCCCGAGAATACTGCATGTGTGGACATGACACTAGTTCGCCTCATCTAGTTCGCCTTATCTAGTTCGGCCTAAAGTTGTGTGTGTGAACACGGCTTAAGTAAACTCACCATGTGTGCACACTGTCACAAGTACCTGTCCTGATATGACCTTAAATGTTAACAGGATGTAAAACTCCAACAACCAACCAACCACTTACGTCAAAATTTGAATGACAAGTGGTGAGCAGGAGTGCAAGAGTGGTGTGTGCGTGCTCTGCGCTCCCCGGGGCCGAGTGGCTGCAGCCAGGCAGCGGCCCCGGGGTTCGTTATGCAACATAGCTACTCCACCACACAGGGTGGGAGGGAGCAAAAGAAGACAGCAGAAGATAACAAAGATGTGAAGGCAGTACTTTGAGCAGTACAGTTAGACACTTGTCTGCCCACAACATAGATATGAGTAATGTGCTGACAAACACACAATGCACATTTGTATTTCCCAATAATTGATAAGCTTATGCAACAATATATAGTTATAGTTCCTACCAAACTAGAGAAGTATTATAGAGGTATTATCCCAACCATGGATAATACACGCCTTCGTCCTAAAATAGTACTTGCATAATAAATTATATACGTTAACATACTCCCAGTGCACAGCCTCATGTTCATGATATTCATTAGATTATATATATAACAATGCAATGCGGTATAGAACTGTCACAAAGACAATTTTACATACGCGTAGGCATACACACTAGTCCAAGTGGGTTGGCAGAGTGATTTCAAATGGGCCAAAGCCAACAGCTGAAGCCCATTTAAAAGCAATCCGCCCAACACGTGAGGACTATTTTGATGCCTGCATGGTTATGCAATTGCGTCTATAATTTTGTATTGCATATTACTGAGCTGTTTTGCTATTCGCTATATTCTATCAGCTTCATATGGGACTAGTACCATTTGGCTGAGTAGAAAATAGCGCTGTTCCAAGCTAACACATGAGCAATTATGTCAATTCCATGCATATCGCTTACCCATAAAGGTACCTTTTGGGGTCTGAATATTTGCTATTATTCACCTGGGTTTGATTAACCATTGGTGTGTTCTGTTCATCTGGTAACATGTGTAACCTATTTTGAGTCATGGTGCGGGTGGTCCGGTCTCCCAGTGTGGCAGCACTATACAGTCATCATGAGTGCACACTGTTCGATACCTGTCATTATATCACCTTAGGCATTGGCAGGGCATAACGCCCCAACAAACTGAGAAACTGTAATCTCAGTTGAGTAATCCATAAAACCGGACTGCACTCACGACACCAGGCTGGGGTAGATGTATCAGGGAGCCTAGGTGGTACAATAGTTAGGGCTGCTAGTCCCGGAATGACATGCGTGGGTTCGAGTTCCGCTTTAGGTGTGGTGTGCCATAAGTAAGTTTGGAGCACCACTGTGTCAGTAACATTAGTCGGTTGTCAGCCTGTCTGCATGTTCATCGAGAGTGCCGGAGTGTGTGTTCTTGGGGGTTCAATCCCCGACCAAGTCAAGCCAACAATTTAGTAAAATTGATGCATTGTGTCAATTTTGTTAGGCACGTGCTATGGGGGGGGGGGGTTGCAAGCTTGTGTAGCCTTAACAATCATTTCGTGTGACCTTGACAGGTCATTTTGTGTGACGTTGAGTGCCATTTTGTGTGACCTTCACCGTCTTTATCTTTCTCTTTAAGTGTGACCTGGACAGCCATTTTGTGTGACCTTGACTTCCCTTATGTGTTTATTTGTGACCTTGACTGCCATTTTGTGTGACCTTGACTGCCATTTTGTGTGACCTTGACTGCCATTTTGTGTGACCTTGACTTCTCTTATGTGTGACATTGACTGCCAATTTTGTGTGACCTTGGTGGCTATTTTGTGTGGCATTCATTGCCTGCTATTTAGTGTGACTTTAGCGGTCATGTTGTGTGACCCCGACGGTCATTTTATGTAACCCTGGCGACTATTTCGCTCATTTTGGGTAACCTTGTGTGACTATGGGGGGCTATTTCCGCCCTGTTCTCGCTCTGCCGCTGCTGTGCCACTGTTTGCAACATGAAGTGATGCCAGGAAATGGTGCTGAAATGACCGCGACAAGGCGTTCAACAATGCTTAGCGCACACTACTGGTTGTCTTGCTGTTGGTTGTGTGGTTTGTCGGGCAGCTAATTTTGTGGCTTCTTGTGCTGCTGGTTGTGCCACTAGTTGTGCCACTTGTGCTGCTGGTTGTTCTGCTGGTTGTGCTGTTTGTGCCACATGTTGTGCTGCTGGTTGTGTAGCTTGTGCGACTGGTTGTGTCCCTTGTTGTGTCACTGGTTTAGCTACTTTTTGTGGAACTGGTTGTGTAACTTGTGCAGCTAGTTGTTCAACTACTTATGCAGCTTGTTGTGCTGCTTGTTGTGTTGTTCGTTGTGCCACTGGTTGTGCCACTAGCTGGTTGTGCCAGTGGTGATGTAGCTAATGTCACTGGTTGTGCCACTGGTGATGTAGCTTGTGCCGGTGGGGTTGTATCACTTGCAGTGTTGCTGGTTTTCCAACTTCTTGTGTCACTGGCTGTTGCTTGTTGTGCCACTGATTGCATAGATGGTCGTACCACTGGTTTAGTAGCTGGTTGTGCCATCTGGTGTGTAGCTTGTTGTGTTGCAGGTTGTGTAGCTTGTGCTGCAGGTTGTGCCACCAGCTGTGTAGATTGTTGTGCCACTGGTTTAGGAGCTGGTTGTGTAGCTCGTTTTACTTCTGGTTGGACCGCTGGTTGTGTAGCGTATGGTTGATGTCCTGCTAGTTGTACTGCTGGTTGTGTCTCTGGTTGTACTGCTGGTTGTGTCACTTGTTGTGCCACTGGTCCTGCCACTGGTTCTGCTGCTGGTTGGGTCGCTGGTGTTGGCACTAATTGTGTGGTTGGTTGTGGCACTGGTTGTGTGACTTGTTGTTTTGATTGGTGTGCTGCTGGTTGTGCCTCTGCTTGTCCCACTGGTTGTGCCGCTGGTTGTGTCGCTGGATGTGTGGCTTGTCGTGTTGATTGGGTTGCCGCTGGTTGTGCTACTGGTTGTGTCACTGGATGTGTGCCATGTAGTTTTGATTGGTGTGCCGCTGGTTGCGCCTCTGGTTGTCCCACTGGGTGTGCCACTGGTTGTGCCGCTGGTTGTCCACTGGTTGTGTTGCTGGTTGTGTGGCTTGTAGTGTTGATTGGTGTGCCTCTGGTTGTGCTGCTGGTTGTGCCGCTGATTGTGCTGTTGGTTGTCCGCTAGTTGTGTTGCTGGTTGTGTGGCTTGTAGTGTTGATTGGTGTGCCGCTGGTTGTGCCACTGATTGTGTCGCTGGTTGTCCACTGGTTGTGTCACTGGTTGTGTGGCTTGTAGTGTTGATTGGTCTGCTGCTGGTTGTGATGCTGGTTGTGCCACTGGTTGTGCCGCTGGTTGTGCTGCTGGTTGTGCCACTGATTGTGCCGCTGGTTGTGCCACTGGCTGTGATGCTGGTTGTGGCACTGGTTGTGCCACTGATTGTGCTGCTGGTTGTGCCACTGGTTGTGTCACTGGTTGCATCACTGGTTGTGTGGCTTGTAGTGTTGATTGGTGTGCCGCTGGTTGTGCCACTGGTTGTGCCGATGGTTGTGCCACTGGTTGTGCCGCTGGTTGTGCCGCTGGTTGTTTACAGCTGGTTATGTGGCCTGTCACCAGCAGCCCCTGTGGCAGCCATCCCCACAGTCGTGAAAAGCACCTTCCCTCCGATGCATGCGCATGCGCGGCACGTCGCCTGCCGCGTGCATGCGCACAAGTCGTCTGCTACTCAGTATACAGCGTTCCGACCCAATCAAATTTCTAACTGACAGAATTGTATCGAATGGTTTAGTCAATATTTGGAGTTCTGCTGATGGTTTGTAATTACCAACAACAAAACATGGCCGAACGACTGACAAGTTTGACAATGGCGGCCGGGACTACTACTGAGTGGTGTCTTCTCTGGTCTGTGTGCTGGCTTGTGTGCTGGCTTGTGTGCTGGCTTGTGTGCTGGCTGATTTATGTTCCCTTGTATTTGTCTTGTCAGGTATGTGTGTTGTCTGATTCATGGTGTTTGGTTTGCATTTTGTTTGATTCATGTTGTCTGCTTTCGTGTTGTGTGATTCATGTTGTCTGGCTTGTGTGATGTGTGATTCATGTTGTCTGATTTGAATGTTGTGTGATTCATGTTGTCTTGATTGTGTGTTTGTCTGAATCATGTTATACGATTTGCATGTTGTCTGATTCATGTTGTCTGATTTGTGTGTTGTCTGATTCATGTTGTCTGATTTGTGTATTGTCTGATTCATGTTGTCTGGTTTGTGTATTGTCTGATTAATGTTGTCTGATTTGCATGCTGTCTGATTCCTGTTGTCTTGAGGGTGTGTTGTCTGATTCATGTTTGTCTGGTGTGTGTGTGTTGTCGGATTCATGTTGTCTGGTTTGTGTGTTGTCTGATCTGATTCATGTTGCCTGGTTTGTGTATTGTCTGATTCATGTTGTCTGGATTGTGTGTTGTCTGATTCATGTTATCTGGTTTGGGTGTTGTCTGATTCATGTTGTCTGGTTTGTGTCTTGTCTGATTCATGTTGTCTGATTTGTGTCTTGTCTGATTCATGTTGTCTGGTTTGTGTATTGTCTGATTAATGTTGTCTGATTTGCATGCTGTCTGATTCCTGTTGTCTGGAGGGTGTGTTGTCTGATTCATGTTGTCTGGTTTGTGTGTTGTCTGATTCATGTTGTCTGGTTTGTGTGTTGTCTGATCTGATTCATGTTGTCTGGTTTGTGTATTGTCTGATTCATGTTGTCTGGATTGTTTGTTGTCTGATTCATGTTGTCTGGTTTGTGTAGTGTCTGATTCATGTTGTCTGGTCTGTGTGTTGTCTGATTCATTTTGTCTGGTTTGTGTATTGTCTGATTCATGTTGTCTGATTTGCATGTTGTCTGATTCATGTTGTCTAGATTGTGTGTTGTCTGAGTCATGGTATATGGTTTGCCTGATGTCTGATTCATGGTAACTTGTTTGTGTGTTGTTTGATTCATGTTGCCTGAATGTGTGTTGTCTGATTCATGTTATCTGGTTTGTATGTTGTCTGATTCTAGTTGTCTGGTTTGTGTGTGTTGTCTGCTTCATGTTCTCTATGTGCTCTGTGTGTTACCTGATCCATATCTTGTTTGTGTATTGTCTGATTCATGTTGTCTGATTTGCGTGTTGTCTAATTCATGTCTTGTTTGTGTGTTGTCTGATTCATGTTGTCTGATTTGTGTGTTGTCTGAATCATGTTGTCTGGTTTGCGTATTGTCTTATTTTGGGGGGATTTTGTTTCTGACTTTTTTAAACGTCGAAACTAGTGAAGTATCAATTGCATGCATTTGGACTTCATCAGTCCAGTGCTCATTGCCTTATCCTAGTAATAATGCCAAGCACCAAGCTAGGCAGCGACGAATGTCAATTTCTAATGTCATTGGTTTGACTCAGCCTGGATTTTAAGCCCACTTGTTTGTGTGTTCTGATTTCTCTGTCCTGCTTTGTCTGTCTGTCTTCTGTTTCACTGTTTTATTACGTTCTATGGTTTGTGAGCTCTGATTTATCTGTCCTGTTTTATGTGCAGCATTTTTTCAGGTGTGCTATGATAAATGTTCTCCGTGTTTTCTCAAGTGGGGCTTTCTTATGTATGCGCTCTTGAAGATTTATGCGCTTTCGGTTTGAACGAATGGAGAGACACAGGTGTCAACTCTTCACCGCCTCCCATAATATCCTTGCATAGTAGCGTTAATTTCACCAAATACACAGACTCACTTTGGGGGTCAGTGTTTATAAAAGCGTCATTTTGATATCATTGTATTCAAGCCTCAGTTTGAGATCAGTGTATTCTAGCCTCACGTTGGGATCAGTGTATTTAAGCCTTACTTTAGGATCAGTGTTTATGCAAGCCTCACTTTAAGATCAGTGTTTCTACTAGCCTCTCTTTAGGATCAGTGTTTATGCAAGCCTCACTTTAAGATTAGTGTTTCTACTAGCCTCACTTTGGGATCAGTGTTTATGCAAGCCTCACTTTGGGATTAGTGTATTCAAGCCTCACTTTGCGATTAGTGTATTCAAGCCTCACTTTGGGATCAGTATATTCAAGCCTCAGTTTGGGATCAGTGTATTCAAGCCTCACTTTGGGATCAGTGTATTCAAGGCTCACTTTGGGATCAGTGTATTCAAGGATCACTTTGGGATCAGTGTATGCAAGCCTCACTTTGGGATCAGTGTATGAAAGCCTCACTTTGGGACCAGTGTCTATACAAGCCTCACTTTGGGATCAGTGTTTACGCAAGCATCACATTTGGGTGAGTGTATTCAAGCCTCACTTTGGGATCACTGTATGCAACCCTCACTTTGGGATCAGTGTATGAAATCCTCACTTTGGGACCAGTGTCTATACAAGCCTCACTTTGGGATCAGTGTTTACGCAAGCATCACATTGGGGTCAGTGTATTCAAGCCTCACTTTGGGATCAGTGTATGCAAACCTCACTTTGGGATCAGTCTATTCAAGCCTCACTTTGGGATCAGTGTATTCAAGCCTCATTTTGGGATCAGTGTACTCAAGCCTCACTTTGGGATCAGTGTATTCAAGCCTCACTTTGGGATCAGTGTATTCAAGCCATGCTTTTCGATCAGTGTTTATGCAAGCCTCACTTTGGGATCAACATATGAGAGCCTCGTTTTGGGATCAGTGCCACGGTCCCAATACCCAAAGGCGCCATTGCCTTTACCCGGCAGTCAGCGCGGCCGGGACGCCCCCTCGTGACGTCACATCCCGAGTCCCTAGATGCAGGTCGTCGTCGCGACGTCCATAGAAAAGCTGCCGTCGTTATCTGGTAGTGTCGGAATGTGCCACGAGGGGGCACTGCGCGACACCACTTGGTTACACTCCCCGCCCGCCACTCCCACTCGCAGTTCCTCCATCATAATAACCTTAACGCAGTCCGGTGTGTGTATACGGGGGGAGAGGAGAGGAGCGCGTGTCCATACAGAGTGACGCTGTCTGTCTGTCACTCTCCAATCAGATCCTCGGTGGGCCGTCCCAGGTTCTGAGCAGTTGGGAGGAGTATCTGCTTGGAGATTGCCAAATAGTTGCAACCGGAAGTCATGAATGTTTGATGCGCGAAATTACTTAGGAAAGCGGTCCGCATTAGACTGTGCCTGCGTCTGCGCCTGCGCGTGGAAGTTGGTGTTTGGATGGCGCCGGTTACTTCCGGTTATGGCAACACAGTGCATTGTGGACCGGGCGCGGCTGGGGGGGGGGGGGCCGGTGTTTGTGTGTGCTGCATGCCGGGACCGTGTTTTAATGACGGCGGTGTTTGGTGTTTGGGGAATGAGTGGTGAGGGAATACATGGTGGTGTTTTGTTAGCCGCACGCATGTCTGAGCAGGGCCTTGACCTGAGACATGCACCCTGTGCTCTGCTATAGCGTGTCCATTACCATAGTTACACTACGTCCGTTACCATAGTTACACTACGTCCGTTACCATAGCTACACTACGTCCGTTACCATAGCTACACTATGTCCGTTACCATAGCTACACTACGTCCGGTACCATAGCTACACTACGTCCGTTACCATAGCTACACTACGTCCGTTACCATAGCTACACTCCATCCGTTACCATAGCTACACTGTGTCAATTACCATATCTACACTATGTCCGTTACAATAGCTACACTATATCCATTACCATAGCTACACTATGTCCGTTACCATAGCTACACTATGTCCGTTACCATGCCTACACCATACCCATTACCATACCTAAACTATGTTCATTACCATGTCTACACCGTGTCAATTACCATATCTGCACTATGTCCGTTACCATGTCTACACCATGTCAGTTACCATATCTACACTATATCCGTTACCATGTCTACACCGTGTCAATTACCATATCTACACTATGTCCGTTACCATGCCTAGACCGTGTCTGCTACCATGCCTACACAAATGTCCGTTTCCATACGGACACGATGTCCGTTACCATGCCTACACCATGTCCGTTTCCATGCCTACACCATGTTGCCAACAACAAACAAACAAACACCATGTCCGTTACCATGCCTACACCATGTCCTTTACCATGCCTACACCATGTCCGTTACCTTACCTACACCATGTCCGTTACCTTGCCTACACCATGTCAGTTACCATGCCTACACCATGTCCGTTACCATGCCTACACAATTTCCATTACCTTGCTTACAATGTGCCCGTTGTCATGGCATCATCACGCCTAAATATTGTTTCCATTCTTACACCATTTCCGGCCCCATGCCTGTGTCCCACCTATGGCCATGCTTATGTATCAGGCAATTGACTGGGGTCCAGGTTTATGACATATCATATTCACTCTCAAGCCACATGCAATGCACTTCACATCGAGCGCTAGTTTCATGGAAACTGGTTGAGCAATCCATCATTTGATTGGAGCTTTACACCCTATCAACATTGTACCTCAGTATTCGCATGTGCACCAACTTATGACAGTGTGCAGTCATTGCAGCTTCATAGTGTTGCCCCACCAGGAAGTTGTAATGCAATATTCTGACATCATCATTATCATCATCATGCTGTCGGTCGCGATGCGACAAAGACTGCTTTCATTACTTGACTACCGCTCTCCATTTAGCTCTCTGCTGTGAGAGTGATGTCCATGAGTCGGTCTTCATTTCATGAAAGCTGCCTGCAAAAGTGTTGAAGTGCTGCTGGCTTTTGCAAGTTACCAGCGGCACTCTCTCGAGGAGCAAATAGGGGTTTCACACCGGCAAGAACATGTCAAGACAGGCGCAAAACTATTTGTCCCTGCAGTGGCTGGTCGGGAGATGTTGGGAGTTCCATACATCAACCGCCCTTAATGCTGCCACGGTGACATGGTTTTCTGTTTAGGGTTTGCTCCTTTAGCCTTCGGTTCTGTCAAGAACCTGTACCACAAGGCAGTGATTTACAACTCTGCAGGGCAGGGGCGTCAAACTCGCTGCAATACCTGCATACCTGCAATACCTGCATACCTGACACAGCCACATTATTCTGACACTCAGTCATTATCCTAGTAATGCCGACTTCCAGGGGAGGCATCGATAAGTATAAACTTGTGTAAGTCTCTCTGGGATCCGAACCCACACGTTGGTTGGTTGGGTGTTGGAATTTTGCATCCTGGCATCATCTAAGGTCATATAAGGATGGATACCGACATGTGACAGTGTGCACTCATGGCAACTGTGTAGTGCTGCCTCACTAAGAGACCAGACCACCAGCACCATGACCCGATATCCCACTCAGTCACATTATCCTGACACTGAGCCAACTAGTACTTGCCCTTCCTAATAAATGTCGAGCACCTGGCTAGGAAGCGACAAGTATACATTTTTATATCATTGGTTAGACTCGACCAGGGTTCGTACCCATGGGTAGGAATCCCATGATCTACTAAAACGGGAGACGGATGCTCAACTTATTTGGCCATCCCGTCTGGTCCCCATGCATTGGTCTATTCAACAAGGTACGCTCTAATTTGCCTAATCAGTAGAATGCGGGCTTCGCGTGTGGGAGATTGGGGGTTCGGTTCCCGGTCAAGTCAAACCAATGACTTGTAAAACTGATACTTATTGCTTCCTAACCAGTCACTTGGCATTACCAGGATAGGGCAAGGACTGGATAGCTCAGTGCCAGGATAATGTGATTGAGTGGGACATCGAGTCATGGTACTGGTGGCCTGATTTCCCAGCGGGGCAGCACTATAAAGTTGCCATGAGTGCACACTGACACAAGTAAGTATCCATCCTGATATGACCTTAGATGTTGCAAAGACGTAAAACAACCGGGTCGCGGCACACATTGACGCGCAGTGTGCAGCGTGCATTGCTCGTGTCCTCTGGGCGGCCGGCTCCACCCTGGAGGAGGTCAGACCGCCGGGCTGAGCATGCCCAGAGACGCCGGTGATCACACAAGGGGCGCTGTGTGGTTAGACGGGGGTCACGTGGTGCCAGATTAATGAAGCGTGCAGGAGCCCCCCCCCCGCCCCCCCATCTCAACCCCTCCTCTCACCCACACACCCACAACCACACCGTGACAGAAACCATACCGCTGTGCGTTGAACAGGGCAATAAAAGCAAGCATAAAGACCGCCCCACGAGAGACCCCTCCACCCTTATCTACGCCCCTCCCTTCCCCTCCTCTCCTCTCCTCCCCCCTCCCCTCCCCTCACTCCTCCCCTCCTCTCCCCTCCTTTCATCTCCCCTCCTCTCCTCTCCTCTGCTCTCCACTCCTCTCCTCTTCACCCCTCAACCCTCCTTTCCCCTCATTCCCCTCATTTCCCCTCCTCTCCCAGTCTCTCTCTCCTCTCCCATCCACTCCTCCCCACTCCCTTCCACTCCCCTCTCTCTCCAGTCATCTCCCCTCCTCTCCCCCCTTCTCCCCTCTTCTCCCCTCCTCTCCACTCCTCCCCACTCCCTTCCACTTCCCTCTCCCCTCCTCTCCCTTCCACTCTCCTCTCCCCTCCTGTCCCCTTCGCTCCCCTCCCCTCCTCTCCCTTCCACTCTCCTCTCCCCTCCTTCCCTCCTCTCCCCTCCGCTCCATCTTCTCCCCTCTTCTGCCCTCCTCTCCACTCCTCCCCGCTCCCTTCCACTCCCCTCTCCCCTCCTCTCCCCTCCGCTCCCCTCTTCTCCCCTCTTCTCCCTCCTCTCCACTCCTCCCCACTCCCTTCCACTCCCCTCCCTCCTCTCCCTCCTCTCCCCTCCTCTCCCCTCCTATCCCCCCCCTCCTCTCCCCTCCTCTCCCTTCCACTCTCCTCTCCCTCCTCTCCCTCCTGTCCCCTCCTCTCCCCTCCTCTCCCCTTCTCTCCCCTCCTCTCCTTTCCACCCCTTCCTCCACCCTCTCCTCCCAACCCTTCCCCCCCTTCCCCTCTCCCCTTCCCCTTCCTCCGTCATACCCTTCTTACCACCAAGTGGAGAAGTGTGTGTGTGATGTGTGTGGAGCTCTCACAGCGCCCTAACTGGTGCTTTGTGGGTAAGATTAGGGAGCGACAGAAAGAAGACGGGGAGGGGAGATGGGGGGGGGGGAGGCTCTAGGGGGTTGGGAGGGGGCGGTGGGGGGGCGGGGTGTCAAGGCCAAAGACTTGGGAGCCGCTGCCAGCAGAAAATCGGTCCCGTTACCGAACTAGTTTTATGTAGTCTTAGACTATTGGTGATAGTCATCATCATCATCATCATGCTGTCGGTCGCGATACGACAAAGACTGCCCTCATTACTTGACTGCCGCTCTCCATTTAGCTCTCTGCTGTGAGAGTTGCGTCCATGAGTCGGTCTTAATGTCTCTCAGCTTCAGGTTTCTCTTTATGGTATCCTTGAACCGGAGACGAGGGCGCCCTCTCTTTCTGTAGCCAGAAGACAGTTGAGAATAGAGGATCTGCTTTGGTAGCCTGTCTGATGACATCCTCATGAGGTGTCCAGTCCAACGGAGATTCTTTTTGATCAGAAGATCTTCCATAGAGGGCAGCCCCGTCCGTTTGTGTGTACTATGAATTACTTGAAGTAATTCAATTACATGCTTAAGCTAAGATTCCATGTATGCAGTATGTGGCATGCTATTCGCATTTGCATTTGCATTTGCATTCGTATTCGCACCGATCAGTCCATTCAGCGATCCACTTTGCCATTCACGCATTCACATCGCAACCAGACTATGGAAGCATGACAGTGCGTTTATGCACTTTCTTATCCTTTGTCATAGTCGCATTCACATTCACATACCGCAGACCATTCTGCATATATAGAATCTTAGCTTTAGAGGGGATATTATGATTACAAAAAGATGTATGTGTCTAAGAAAGTTGGATTTAATCATTAGAAAACTACAGGGATATTCTGGCAAGGCTTTCGGAAGTGAAACTCGCTGAGTGTGTGGGTGCCTGCTCTCAGGCGGAAGTGGAGTGTGCTGACTTGCTTACATAATAGCAGGTTGCCTGCTCCCCAAGATGCTCAAGAGCAGTCAGTCGCTGGTAATAGCAATAGAAGTCGGCATCAATCCCTTAGCGACGACGGTTGTTGGGGCAACACAAATGAATTTCCAAGCGGTTTACGCCAGTTTTCCCTGTTCTCCTCCGCCCTCTGGGACTTGTTGAACTCCAAGCTGGTAAATTCCCTGATGTTGTCTTCCCACCTCCCCATGTTTCACCATGTCTCCTTTCCCCTTTCACTGTGCCTTGCAAGGTGGTCTTTGCCACACCTGATGAACTGGAAATATGGGCATATCAACCACTGCAGTTTATGCCTCTTTACGATTGCCAGGAGATCTTTGTGTGGTTCAATTACCTGCTGGATCATGACATGGACTTCCTCATTGGTCTTGGTATGATATGTGTATTATTTTGCGGTGGCACCTCATTTCCACCGTTTGTATTCTTCATTGGAGTTCTGCTGTGAGGGTCGATGATTCACAGGCGTACAGGAAGATGGATGTGACAAGGGAGCGCATCAGTCATATCTTGGAGCTGAGAGAAATGTACACTAATGAAAAGTTCAGGCGCAAAACCAAGTAAATGCCAATCCAGAAATGGAGATAAATTCTCAAGAAACTTATATTGATATATTCCTTCTCTTTTGTTCATTGCTCTATAACCATGTGATCATATGAAAAGTAGAATTAGTGAGAATTAAAATTATTTTTAGGTACAATTTAAATTAAACTATATTTCTAATTGCCGTTTACGTGGTTTTGCGCATGAACTCTTCATTGTCAAACCAGACTGGTTTCAGCCTCGTCAATGCTGTGCTATATGAGAAAGTATATCAGGCTTGTCAATAGAAGTAGTTAGTAACATAGGCAGATGGACTCCATATATCAATGTGGGTACAGCCTATTATGCAGTATATATCATCAGTAACTATCATCGCCTTCCGGTGATGGGCAACCTTTTCGAGTGGAGGTGGTGGTTCACTTCGATAAAATAACAATTTGGTCGCTATAGTAATATTGGGCAAAACGTGATTGTTTAAGACACATTGAGCTACGCTTTAAAACTACATAGATTTACAACAGGAGCTGACTGAGGCTGGCACTTCCTAGCAGGAGATTACTGAGGCTGGCACTTCTTAGCAGGAGCTGACTGAGGCTGGCACGTCTTAGCTGGAGGATTCGGCAGACACAGTCCTGATGATTTCAAGAGATTCACAACTACTGCCTTCAAGGTTACCCATGATGCTTATTCCTTCAAGGTCACGCCTCAAGGTCACCCTGTCAGGCAGCTGTTTTGCCACAATAGCAAGCAAGCATTGACTCGCTTCTATAGAGAGGGAGGAATAGAGGGAAGGGACAGGGGGAGGGGGGGGAGTAACGGTGAGGGGGAGGGATGGGGGGGGGGATGGGTGAGGGAGAGGGAGGAGGGGTGAGAAGGACGGGGGGGAAGTCTTTGCTGCGGTTTGTCATCTGGTTCTTTGGGGATTGTCTTCTCTTTTCCCTTTGACAAAAGAAACGCCGTGATTCCTCCTTTCAAGTTTCCTTCCCTGAGAATTGTCTTTTGTTAAAGCTGCATAGTGCACACTGGTGCAATTGTTTTAAGTTTATGTCTCCCTTTCATTTGTTATAGATAGATATATTACTAGGCTGATCATTAATCTACTTTACTTTAGGTGGGGTGTTGTTTTTATATTAAAAGATTCATTTTCGAGATATTTGAAGTGGACAAAAAAAAAAAAAAAAATTAATGTTGACTGTTGAAATGCTGGACACCGTTGGTTTCACAGTAGCAGGTTTGATTAATATTGCATGTTCCGATGGTTTATAGTTTGCCATTTTCTGAGATAAATATATTAGTCATGAGTTTGTGGGTTCGAATCCTGGTCGAGTCAAACCAATGACTTAAAGATTTATACTTGTCACTTCCTAGCTCGGCGCTCGGCATTAATAGGAAAGGGCAAGGACTGGTTAGCTCAGTGTCAGGATAATGTGACTGAGTGGGATATCAGGTCATGGTGCTGGCAGCCTGGTCTCCGAGTGGAGCAGCACTATAAAGTCGCCATGAGTGCGCACTGTCACAAGTCGGTACCCATCCTGATATAACCTTCGATGTTGCTCGGACATAAATCAACAACAAACAATATATTAGGTTGATCGTTATAATCTACCCTACTTTAGTTTGAATTAACTTTTAATATTTAATGGCTGATTTTTTAGATACGTGAAGTGCAAACATGCCAAACTAATTTTGGTAAGCATGCCAAACCTTGGACACCATACGCTTCTGCATTAACAGATTTAAGTAAATTGTCTCAGTATTCCTTTCTATGTGGCCACACATGTTTGATAAGTGCATCAGTATCCAAGTTTGATATGTAGAATCAAATCTAGATAATTGTTTCGGTTTTGAAAATTTGTATTTCTCATCATTGGATTATGCAGCTTTAAATCGACTCTGCAAGAGGACATGATTAATATGTGCAACCTTATCTCAGTTGGATATGTACAATCAAATTCAGGTGAGCGTTTTTGTTTGGACAATTTGACCCTTTCATCGGATTATGTAACTTTAATGTCAACTTCGCTCAGTTGACCAGACAAGATGGCCGAATTAGTTGAGCGTCCGTCTCACGTTTTGGTAGATCGTGGAATTCCAACCCACAGGTTCGAACCCTAGTCGAGTTAAACCAATGACTAAATCAATTTAATTGAACTTGTCGCTGCTGCAAGCCAATTACATCCAACATTTTCTATTTGTACGCCAAAGTTAAAGTTGCCTAGTCCGATGGTTTTGAATTTCTGTATTTCTTCTGAGATAAATATATTAGATCGATCACTACTATCTACTTTACATTAGTTCAAAGTTACTTTTATTTTAAATGGTAAACTTTTGAGATATTTTGAGTGCAAACATGGAAAATTAGTTTTGGCAAGCTTGCCAAAACTCTGACACCATAGACTTCTGCAGTGATAGGTTCTGTTAAATTGACTCAGTATTGCCTTCTACGCAGAAACAAATGCTTAATAAGTGCATCAGTATCTAAGTTAGATATGTAAAATATAATCTAGATAATTGGTTTGGTTTTGAAAGTTTTATATTTTATCAGACTATGCAGCTTTAATTTGGCATGTTTTCACTTCCATTATCTCCAAAGTTAACCCTTTAAAATAAAAGTTACTTCTCACTGAAATAAAGTAGATTATAATGATTAACCTAGTATTTATATTATAAGAATATGACTGGTTATGCAATTGTAATCTCACTTATGTAATGTGCATTAAACTCAGTCAACACCCCCAGCCTCCAGCTCCATATCGAGCAAGAACTGCTTAATTATGTAGTAGTCTGCACTGACCTCTCAGACAGGGGGCCAGATAGACAGGTTGGCAAATATAGGATGAGTGGATCAGGGAGCCTAGGTAGTGTAATGGTTAGCACGCTAGTCCCAGAATGGTAAGAAGTGTGGATTCGAATCCTGCTCTAGGCGCAGAAAATATTTCCCATTTCCATCACTCCGACAACACTAGAATCCATGACCTGGATCCCATGCAAACTATGAAGTGTGTGGTTGTTGAACCTACCCTGTGTATGTATATGTAAGTACATTGCCTGTATATATGTAATTGTAAGCATTAAAAGAGTTATGGGCATACACTATTTGAAAGACTTATAATTCTAGGGGGACGAGTGTAGTAGTCTGTGTGATGTATTGTAGTTACCCGAACACCCCCGACCGTACCAATGTATGACGTCATGAGGAGGCTTCTTAATAAAGTCAGTTACATTACTAGAACCCACGGTGTCCACACATACATTACATGGTGTCAGATGTTACGGGTGATACGACTACAATGGCTCTTCATGGATTAAAACCCCCTGGACCATTGAATCTGGATGAGCGAATGGCCATAAACTGGAAATCATGGTTGCATTCATATGAGATCTACGCAATAGCAGCCGGAATAGTAACGAAGGCAGAAAAAGTACAGTGCTGTGTACTGCTCCATGTTGCTGGTGGTGAGGCGCAAAAAGTACACCGTACATTCGAGTTTGAAACTAGTGACAAGGACAAGATCGGACCATTGATAAAGGCGTTCTCGACATATTGCGAAGGAAAAACCAATATAACCGTGATAAGGTATGCCTTCAACTCTTTAAACCAGACGAGTGAGACGATAGACACGTATATTCGAGAGTTAAAACATCGGATACAATTTTGTTGTTATGAGCAATTGGAAGCGTCCCTGTTGTGCGATCGGATCGTATGTGGCATAAGAGACAATGAACTACGAAATCGATTACTACAGACACCTCAATTATCATTGGAACAGTGTATTCAATTGTGTAGGTTGAGTGAAAACAAATCTTCACAAGTACAACCGTCTTCGACAAGTGAGGTGGATGTGATCGATCGTGACTACAGACGACGAGAGGGACCAGGGACCAGGACATCTCCATGGAGACAAGCATCAACAAGTCGTTATCAACAGGGCCGCAAGATGGATGTCACCGATTGTGGACGATGCGGTTATCGACACACAGATGGAAAATGTCCCGCCCGAGGAAAAGAATGCATCGGGTGTCGACGCATTGGGCATTTCGTAAAAATGTGCCATTTACAACAGAAAAGGCAACAAGCAGCACCAGTGTATGAACTTAATGTTAATCAAGAGATGAAGGATGGCCAAGGCATGACAGATCAGTACGGGGACCAGGATCACGAACGTCAACAAGACACTGACAGCTATGGTTTATTTGTCGGATCAATCCATGATATGGATATTGACGACAAAGACTTGTGGTTTGTGAGATTTGTAATTGGTACTGTAGAAGTTTCATTTAAATTAGATACAGGATCTGAGGCCAACATTTTACCCTTGGCGGTATACAAACAACTGACTGGTGTTGAGTTAAAAGCGTCTACCTGTCAACTGATCACATACGGAGGACATAGAATTACGCCTACCGGAGAAACAATGTTAAATATCAATGGTCGTGACTTAAAGTTTCAAGTGACAGATGCCGGCAGTGCCATCATGGGCAAACAAGCCTGTGTTAAATTAGGACTGTTAGCACGACTGGACACATTAAATGTAACACCTTCCCAAGAAGCGGATAAACTGGTAATGAAGTATTATGACGTATTTGAAGGTTTAGGATTAATTAAGGTTAATGCTAAAATATATGTTGACAAAAATATAACCCCTGTTATAGACCCTCCTCGTAGAATACCTTTGTCCATAAACGATGATGTCAAGAAAGAGTTAGAGCGTATGGTACAATTAGGAGTTATTGTCAAACAAGCTAGTCCAACCCCTTGGGTTAATTCAATAACAATAGTCCGCAAACCTGGAAAGTTACGAATTTGCCTAGACCCAACTAAGCTCAATAAAGCAATTTTAAGAGGACCATATCCGGTCAGAACAGTCGAGGAAGTCGTGGCTAATTTGCATGGGGCTCAATATTTCTCAGTGTTGGATGCCCAAAGCGGATATTGGCAAATTGAATTAGACAAAGAGAGTTCTGAGCTGTGTACATTTAATACCCCTTGGGGTAGATACAGATATACTAGATTGCCATTTGGGATCAAGACTGCAGGAGATATATTTATTGAAGAGATGAATGAAATACTAAAAGGGATGCCAGGTGTTAGTGTCATATCAGATGACATTTTGGTACATGGGGCTACAGAGCAACAACATAATATCAGATTAGAAGCAGTTTTAGAACGTGCCCGAAAAGTTAATCTAAAACTAAACCCTAAGAAATCTAGGATTTGCCGAAACAGTGTTAATTATGTAGGACACGTCATTAGCTCAGATGGCCTAAAACCCAACAACGATAGAATACAAGCAATTATTGACATGCCCAGTCCTACCGATAAAGCAGGTGTACACCGATTTTTGGGTATGATAGGATATGTAAGTAAATTTATACCGAACATGGCGAACATGACCAAGCCATTAAGGACTATCATTCAGAAGAATATTTCGTGGCATTGGGATATAGACCAAGAAAAAGCTTTTCAAAATTTAAAAACGTTGTTAACTAAGGCCCCCATACTACAATATTTTGATAGTAGGCAAAAGGTTGTCCTCCAGGTTGATGCGTCAAAGTATGGTCTAGGCGCTACTTTGTTTCAAAATAATTTGCCTGTGGCAATGGCATCTAAAGCATTAGATCAATCACAGATAAATTATGCTGTGATTGAGAAAGAATTATTAGCCATCTGTTTTGCCTGTAAAAAGTTTCATACGTTCATTTATGGCAATGAAATCAGCGTGAACACAGACCATAAACCCTTGGTTGCAATTATGCTAAAACCAATACATGAACTTTCGGCAAGAATGCAGCGTATGCGCATGCGATTGCAAAACTATAATTTAGACGTATCGTATCTCAAGGGCTCACATTTATATTTTGCAGAACTTATCAGAGCGCATACATCAAGTATAGCCCCTGAGGACTTATATGACCGGGACATTTCGGTTGGGGCTATAGACATTGGCATGGATGTGGTGCAACAAGTAATAGAGGCCACCAAGGTAGATCATACGCTCACCAAAATAAAAACTATGGCATTGGAAGGATGGCCAAAGACTAGCGATAATATCCCTAACGATGTCAAACCGTATTACACATTTAGACATGAAATAACCTGGGTAAATGGCGTACTACTGAAAGGTAGTCAAATGATAATCCCCAAGAGTCTGCAAACCGATATGCTAGACAAATTACACGAGTCGCACTTAGGGGTGGTTAAGTGTAAACAACTGGCCAGAGATAATATTTTTTGGCCAGGATTCAGTACCCAATTAGAAGACAAAATTTCCAGATGTATTATATGTCAAGACTTCAGAAACATGCCACCAAAAGAGCCTTTGATAAATCACGACATAATAGATATCCCATTCACTAAAATTGGAATAGATTTGTTTCATGTCGATGGTAAGAATTATGTCTTAATTGTAGATTATTACTCTAAATTTCCAGATTTCATACAATTAGATACAACATCTACTACGACAGTGATTGCGGCTTTAAAACAAACATTTGCCCGTTTTGGTATACCGAAATATATAGTGTCGGATAATGGTCCGCAATTTACAAGCCTCGAATTTCAAAAATTTGCATCACTGTATGGCTTCACATCAATTTACTCAAGCCCAATGCATGCACAGAGTAACGGACAGGTGGAACGCTATGTTCAAACCGTTAAAAGGATGATAAAGAAATGCATACGAGACGGTAGAGATGTACAAATAGCCATGCTAAATTACCGAAACACGACATTAGACGGGGTTGGTGTGTCTCCGGCACAATTAATGATGTCACGGAAATTGAGAAGCAGGATCCCTGTACTAGATACCGAGCTCAAAGCGAAGGTACAGCCTTCTAAACTTACCCAAATGCACCAGAATCAAAGAATACAGAAAGAACATTTTGACAAACATACAAGTAGCAGTCAACGTTTTTTGAATACTGGTGATAACGTCCGTTACAAGAACCACAATGGGGACTGGCAAGGAGGTACAGTTGTGGGTACTAATGTAGGCAATCAGAGAAGTTACAATGTAATAAATAAAAATAACAATGTTATAAGACGTAACAGAAGGTTCATTTACAAATGTCATGCTATACGTACAAACAGGACTATAAGATACGAGCCATCCACTAATAATGACAATGTACATATGACAAAATCGCCAATAAAGTATAAAACACGTTATGGTCGAATCAGTAAGCCACCGATTCGTTACGGCCTTTGACGTACATGTATTGATTAAGTTAAAGCATATTTGTATTACGTATGCCTGCTGATGCATTAAACTCACTTACCTATGTTGGTAACCTGCATATATGTTTGTATTTACATACGTTCCTTCATGTATGTTTGTATTTAAATACGGTCTTTTACGCCGGAAAACAGGGCCGTGCATAACTACATACGCGACGTTAAACAATACATTAACGCGTCGAACTTCTGTAGGTCAAACAAAGAAGGTTCACAATATGGCCGGACTATGAAGCAGCAGCATATGGCGACAGATAGTGCCTTCACGTTAATGAATACGGCATTATCATTCTGATTATGTTACCGTATGCACACACCTTGACTTTCTATAATATATGTATAAATTGACGTACAACGTTGTTGATATGTATCTTACATTTAAGTGTAGAGGGAAGGATAAGTTAAGGAATTATGTGATGCGTGTTACGTTTGGATGAGTCAGAAATAAAAAGAATGTCAATGCATAGAGGTAAGTCAAGACTTGTAGCAATTCCGACGTCATGATGCGGTAGTAATAAATAATCAAGTATTTGTTAAAGTTAAGTGACAGAGGAAGATGTGATGTATTGTAGTTACCCGAACACCCCCGACCGTACCAATGTATGACGTCATGAGGAGGCTTCTTAATAAAGTCAGTTACATTACTAGAACCCACGGTGTCCACACATACATTACAGTCTGCACCAGCCTCTCAAGCAAGGAACCACATAGTCAGGTAGGCGTGGATAGGGTGATTGCATCAGGGAGTCTAGTTAGTGTAACAGTTAGCATACTAGCACCAGTATGGCAAGAAGTATGGGTTCTAAAACTTACTCTAGACACAATATTTCCCATTTTCATCACCCCACACACACCTTCCCAGGACAGTACTTTTCAGTTGAAGCCCCCATCCAATTGTGTGGGCTGAGTGTGTGGCTGAGGCCCCCCACCCCTGGTGGTTGTACTGCATGATGAAGCCCCCCGTAGTCCCTGCGACCCAGGCAGATGGAGGTAGAAATGGAGCCAATTGAAAAGGATCATCGATAGATTGGAAGATTAAGTTCTCATCCGCGAATGCTACTGAAAGGTCGCTTAGGGCATTGTAGAATGCCATCTTCCATTAAAAACTTTGTAATATGCCGTAAGCAGCGACACTCTGCTCATCTGTCAACTAATTATTGCGAGTTGGTTTTAATCACAATATGCTGGGGTGATTTCTAAGGTGGTGTGTCTTATTTGCAGTGTTTTATTTATTTGAGGGTATCATCTGTCATATTGACCATCCATAACAAGATGTCAGCAGCATACAGGCAGTCCACTTGTCTGTCTTACAAGGCATTGTTTGTTTGTTGGAGTTTTACATCTTGGCAACATCTAAGGTCATATCAGGATGAGTACCGACTTGTGACAGGGCGCACTGATGGCGATTTTACAGGGCTGTTCCACTGGGAGACCAGGCCACCAACACCATGCCCTGATATCGCACTGAGTCATATTATCCGGACCGTGAGCAAACCAGTGTTTTACTAAGCACACTTTTATTTCCTAACATCAATAAATGAATAGTTCAGGCGCAACACCACGTATATGCCAATCCAAAAGTGGAGATAAACATTGGAATCAAACCTACAAAAAGTTTATTTTTTCATATTCCTCCTTTTTTTATCCATTGCTCCATAACCATATGACCATATGAAAAGTGGAATTAGTGAGAATTACAATTATTTTCAGGGACAAATCTTTAATTTAAACTACATTTTTGGAATGACATTTACATGGTTTTGTGCCTGAACTCTACAAATATTCAAATATCTCAAGAAATCATGAAAAGGAAATTGGACATTATTAGCGCACTATCACGGTGGTGTGTATTGTCACCATGTCTTTTTAACCTGTACACAGAGATGATTTTCAGACACATTGAAGATTGCAAGGGAGTGACAATAGGTGGCATGAACATCAACAATCTTAGATATGCCAATGACAGTGTAATACTAGCAGACAGTGAGAAAAACCTACAAGATATTGTGAATAGAATCAATAAAGCTGGAATACTATTCAACATGAAGATGAATGCCAGGAAGACCAAAACAATGGTTATAAGTAAAAAGACAGATAAACCAAATATCAATATAACCATAGATGGCACAAACATAGAACAAGTATCTGAATTCATATATCTCGGACAAAAGATTACAAATGATGGGAGATGTGAAGAAGAAATTAAGAGAAGGATAACAATAGCCCGAACAACATTCTCCAAAATGTATAGAGTGTTAAGATCAAGTAAGATATTAATACATACAAGGAAGCGTATTCTTCAGTGTTATGTGTGGTCTACTCTAATGTATGCGGCTGTGACATGGACAATCTCTAAGAAAATGTACAAACGTTTAGCAGCGTTTGAGATGTGGACATATCGAAGGATGATGAAAATATCATGGACAAAGAAGATCACCAACAAAGAAGTTCTCAGAAAAATTAAAAATAAGAAACGCTTGTTTGCCACTATACAGACAAAGAAACTTACTTATTTTGGCCACATCATTCGTCAGAGTTCAATATACCATACATTGTTGGAAGGGAAGGTGAATGGCAGCAGAGGGAGACCAAGAACATCATGGTTTACAAATATTTCACAGTGGACAGGCTTGAATTATTCACAGTCTATCAGAACAGCACACCATCGGGACAAGTGGAGAACCATTGCATCCAACCCTCGACTAGAGGACGGAACTATTGATTGATTGATCACGGTGGTGAATACACAGGGGGCCCTGTGAATGTGTTAAAGTGAAGCAGAGTTAACCCAAGGTGACATTAGATATTTACAGGTGGCAATGTCAACCTCCACATTTAAGGTTCATATATTTTTAAGCTTTCAAGAAAGTAATGTTGCATAAGACTAGTTGTGGGAACTAAGAACAGCAGGGGAAGAGCACTGACTGTTAAACAGAATAGTTCAAACTAAGAACAGAAGGGCAGCTACAGCCTATTGAAGATGACTTACTGTAGAGGATTATTTAATCTCTCATCTCTAAAAATATACAACAACAAAATAACAACAAAGTGTGTTTATTATTAACCCGCTAGAAATATTCTTACCATAAAACCTCCACTATACACCAAGGTGCACTCACTATTCTCAGATTGGGGTCTTAATATAAGTCACATCCAAGCATTTTTTTTTTTTTTTTTTGCCGTCATGACATTTTTTTGGCCACCCGTGATTTGCCACCAGTGATTTTCCAGCAGATTTGGTTGGTTGTTGTAGTTTTATGTCCTGGCAACATCTAAGGTCATATCAGGATGGGTACCAATTTGTGATAGTGTGCACTCATGGCGACGTTATAGTGCTGTCCCACTGGTAAATCAGGCTGCTAGCACCATGACCCGATATCAGCCTCAATCATTATCCTGACACTGAGCTAACCATTCCTTGCCCTATTGTATTAATGCCGAGTGCCGGGCTAGAAAGCGGCAAGTATCAATTTTGTACGTCATTGGTTTGACTCGACTGGGAACCAAACTCCCGATCTCCAGCATGCGAGGCCTGCGTTCGACTGATTCAGCCACCACGCCCTGTATCCCATAAAGGATCAGCATAATTCAGTGTACCTACCTACACTGCACCTATTCCATTTGACCCACATATTTCAACAGTGAAAAGCCAAGCCAGCAGCAAGTCAAAGGCCTTTTATCAACTAGAACAAGATTCTGATTTTGCTTGTGTAATTTGCATTGTGTGTCCTGCTTATAAATAAAAATCAAATTAATTCAAATTAAAAGAGAAAAAAACACCTCCCACTGAAAATAAATATCATGGAGCGAAATACTACTTATCGTCAGGCCATTTTATTTTTGTTTATGGGAGGGACGGGCGACTTTTTGCCCTGTCACCTATTAAGCCATATTTGGCCATCTATTTAGGAAATTGAGCATTCTTAGACCAATCAAATAATTTCCCTTTAATTGCTGACCTATTGTAAAATGCCATTTCCTGTTCGCCTTCCGGTAAGGCTGAGCACCAACCTCTCAGTTATCGCCTTTCTCCTTTCTCATCTGGTGCCATTAGTCATGGTCCACTGAGTAAACACAGATGTGGGGCAATTCTGTTGCAGTTGTGTTTTCAAGTTTTATTTGCTTTGTAACTTTGCCTCGTTTCCAATTATTGTTGTTGACATGACCTGGCTTGTGGCTCTGGATTCTGTGACTTGGCAACTCATCAGATCAGCAGCTGCTGCTGGTGTTGATGTATTGCTGTTCCTGCTGCTGCTGTTACTGAGTTACTGATGCTGCCCCTGCTGGTGTTGCTGGTGTTGCTGTTTCTGCTGCTGTTGTTTCTCTTACTTATGCTACAGCTCCTGGTGTTGCTGTTATATTGGCTGGTATTGCTACTGCAGCTGGTACCAGTGTTGCTGCTGTTGCTACTGAGTTACTGATGCTGCCCCTGCTGGTCATGTTGGTGTTGCTGCTATATTGGCTGGTATTACTACTCCAACTGGTACCAGTGTTGCTGCTGTTGGTACTGAGTTACTGATGCTGCCCCTGCTGGTCTTGCTGGTGTTGCTGCTATATTGGCTGGTATTACTACTCCAGCTGGTACCAGTGTTGCTGCTGTTGCTACTGAGTTACTGATGCTGCCCCTGCTGGTCTTGCTGGTCTTGGTGGTATTGCTGCTATATTGGCTGGTATTACTACTGCAGCTGGTACCAGTGTTGCTGCTGTTGTTACTGAGTTACTGATGGTGCCCCTGCTGGTGTTGCTGGTCTTGCTGTTATATTGACTGGTATTGATACTGCAGCTGGTACCAGTGTTGCTGATGTTGTTACTGAGTTACTGATGCTTCCTCTGCTGGTGTTGCTGTTATATTGGCTGGTATTGCTACTGCAGCTGGTACCAGTACTGCTGATGTTGTTACTGAGTTATTGATGCTTCCCTTGCTGGTGTTGCTGTTATATTGGCTGGTATTACTGCTGCAGCTGGTACCAGTACGGCTGCTGTTGTTACTGAGTTACTGATGCTTCCCCTGCTGGTGTTGCTGTTATATTGACTGGTATTACTGCTGCAGCTGGTACGAGTACTGTTGCTGTTGATACTGAGTTACTGTTGCTACCCCTGCTGATATTGCTGATGTTGCTGGTGTTCTTGATGTTGCTGGTGTTGCTGATATCGCTGGTGTTGTGTTGCTCTTTCTGCTACTACTGTTTCTCTTGCTGATGCTACACCTGCTGGTGTTGCTGCTATATTGGATCGTATTGCAGCTGCAGCTGGTGCCAGTACTGCTGCTGCTGTTGCTGCTGCTACCATTACTGCTGCTGGTGTTCCTGCTTCAACTGGTGTTGATGCTACTATTGCTGGTGGTGCTGCTGGGGTTACTGCTGCAGCTGGTGCTGCTGCTGAAGCTGGTATTGGTGTTGTTGGTCATGCATATTGATGCTGGTATTGCTGTTTCTGTTATGCTTGTGTTGCTGTTGCAGCTGGTACTGGTGTTGTAGGTGATGCATCTTGCTGCTGGTATTGCTTTTTCTGTTATGCTGGTAAAGCTTGTGTTGCTGCTAAAGCTTGTGTTGCTGCTAAAGCTGGTTCTGGTGTTGTAGGTGATGCATGTTCCTGCAGGTATTTCTGTCACTGCTATGCTGGTGTTGCTGCTATAGCTGGTACTAGCGCTGCTGGTGTTTTAGGTGATGCATGTTGCTGCAGGTATTGCTGTCACTGCTATACTGGTGTTGCTGCTACAGCTGGTACTAGCGCTGCTGGTGTTTTAGGTGATGCATGTTGCTGCAGGTATTGCTGTCACTGTTACGCTGGTGTTTCAGTGACTGCTGTTGATGCTATTGTACTCCTGCTGTAATGTCACTGTTGATCCTACTGCTGTTGTTTCTCCTATTGGTAATGTTGCTGATGTTCTTGTTGGTGTTAGTCTTGCTATTGTTGTGGCTCCTGCTGATAATATTGTTACTGCTAATGTTAACCCTGCTGTTGCTGATGGTAATCTTGCTCCAGCTTTAATGCTGTTATTAATTATGTTGCTGTTCTTCCTGCTGCTGGTGTTGTCACTGCTGTTATGACTGGTGTTGGCCCTGCTACTGTTGCTCCCGCTGTAATTCTGCTGTTGATCCTGATGTTGTTGCTTCTCCTTCTGTTACTGATGTTACGACTGGTGTTAGTCCTGCTGTTGTTGCCACTGCTGTAATGCTGTTGTTTATCCCACTGTCGTTGCTTCTTCTGCTGGTGCTGTTACTGCTGTTACCGCTGGTATTAGTCCTGCTCTTATTGCTACTGTTGTAATGCTGTTGTTTATCCTACAGCTGTTGTTTATCCAACTGATGTTGTTGCTGCAATTAATACCAATGTAAATCCTGCTGCTGTTGATGCTGTTCTTGCTCCAGCGTTAATGCTGCTGTTAATGCTGCCCCTCTTATTGTACCTGGTGTTGCTCCTGATCATGAATCCATCTCTGTGTTCTGTAAGGACAGGGACATGGGTTCAGGTTGGCGCTGAGATGCAACCTGCGTGTGACGCGGGAGAACATGGGTGGGCATGTCTTGACAGCCGACCCAGGGGGTGTGGAGCAGAGAAACCCTTCGCCCTTCCGCCGTCGGTTTTATTTCAGATCACAATTCCATCATGATTGTGTCAGGCTAGTGGACGCCTCTGTCAAACCTGAGGCATCTTCTGTCAGACCAGGGGCCCGCCTCCGGGAAAGTGGAGCAGCTATTCCATCAAGTAAAGCTGGTCTTCCATCACTCTGAGGTTATTCTTCTGGAAAGTTAACGCTGCTCTTCTATCAGATTAAAGCTGCTCTTCTATCAAACCGAAGAAGATTAAAAGCTATTCTCCTCTTGAACTAATTCGGCTCTTCTATCAGACTATGGTTGATCTCCTATCAAACTTGTTCTGCTCTTCTATCAAACTATGGTTAATTTCCTAACCATTTAATGCTTCTTTTCTATCAGGCTATGTCTAATTTCATATCGAACTAATCCTGTTCTTCTATCAGACTATGGTTAATTTCTTATCGAAATAATGTTGCTCTTCTATCAACCTATGGTTAATCTTCTATCAGGCTAATGTTCCTGTTTTACTAATCATGGGGAGTTTAAAATGAGACCCGTCCTGATATGACCATTGATGTTGATAGGACGTAAAACCCTAACAAACAAACAACAAATCATACTATATCCACTCTTTCATCATACCATATCCACTCTTCTACCATACTTTATCCACTCTTCTCTCATACTATATTTATGTTTATATCATACTATATCCACTCTTCTATCATACTATATCCATTTTTCCATCACACTATATTCATTGTTCTTTAATATACTCCTTTATCATACTATATCCACTTTTCCATCATACTATTTTCGTTGTTCTCTCATCCACTATTCTATCATACTATATCCACTTTTCCATCACACTATATTCATTGTTCTTTCATACTATATCCACTCCTTTGTCATACTATATCCACTTTTCCATCATATTATTTCCGGTGTTCTCTCATCCATTCGTCTATCATACTATATCCACTTTTCCATTATACTGTATTCATTCTTCTCTCATACTATATCCAATCTTCTATCATACTATATCCACTTTTCCATCATACTATTTTCGTTGTTGTCTCATACTATATCCACTCTTCTATTATACCATATCCACTTTTCCATCATACTGTATTCGTTGTTCTCTCATACTATATCCAATCTTCTATCATACTATATCCACTTTTCCATCATACTGTATTCGTTGTTCTCTCATACTATATCCACTTTTCCATCATACTATATTCATTGTTCTTTCATACTATATCCACTCTTTTATCAGACTATATCCACTTTTCCATCATACTATATTCATTGTTCTTTCATACTATATCCACCCTTTTATCATACAATATCCACTTTTCCATCATACTATGTTCATTGTTCTTTCATACTGTATCCACTCTTCTATCGTACTATATCCACTTTTCCATCATACTGTGTTTGTTCTTCTCTCATACTATATCCAATCTTCTATCATACTGTATCCACTTTTCCAACATACTATATTCATTGTTCTTTCATAAGATATCCACTCTTCTTTCATACTATATCCACTTGTCCATCATACTGTATTCGTTCTTCTCTCATACTATATCCACTCTTCTATCATACTATATCCACTTTTCCATCATACTATATTCTTTGTTCTCTCAAACTATACCCACTCTTCTTTCATACTATATCCACTTTTCCATCGTACTATATTCATTTTCTCGCATACTATATCCACAAATTCTATCGGACTGGCCGCCTCCTCTCCCCCCCCCCCCCCCCCCACCCACCCACCTCGGCTGTTGTCGGCACCTACATCACCAACAGGAAGGAGGTGCAGTGCGTGCCGCTCGAGCAGCCCAGCACCCACTCACAGAGCGGCGCGCACTGCCCCGCTCGGTCACCGCTGGGTAAGGGTCGCGTGCTACGTGGTGGAGGGCCCATGCAGTGTGCGGCGAGCGATTTAACTGCTCACGGATCGTGCAACGCATGTATCTATATTATAACAATAGGAGAGAGTAAGGATAGCATGTTTGTGAAGATAAGCAGTGTGTAGATTCTTTGTGTTCCTGATTAGAGATTGTCCCCTTAATTATTAAATATTCCTCATAAATAAATAATAATAATAATAATAATAATAATGATAAAAATAAAAGTTATGTTTATTTGGTAAATAACTTCGTCTGTCAGACACCAGACAGGATGGCCGAATGAGTTGAGCCTCCGTCTCCCGTTTTGGTTGATTGTGGGATTCGAACCCACGGGTGCAAACCTTGGTCGAGTCAAACCAATTACTTAAAAATTGATACTTGATTCTTCCTAGGCAGGCGCTCGCCATTATTAGGATATGGCAAGGATTGGTTGGCTCACTGTCATGGTGCTGGCGGCCTGGTCTCCCAGTGGGGCAGCACTATAAAGTCGCCATGAGTGCGGACTATTACAAATCGGTACCCGTCCTGACATGAGCTTAGATGTTGCCAGGTCGTAAAACTCCAACAACCAATCAATGCTTTGTCAGTGCCAGAGAATCATATAGGATGTTATATCATTCATTGTTTGTTTTTTTTCTTCCCAACATGGATGGGGGGGGGGGGGGGGGGAAGTGTTTTATTTAACCGCACCTCTAGAGCAGGTTTTTATTTTATCATCGGCTATCGGACATGGATGGATGATGAAAATAAGCTGCAGATTTTTACCTCAGCATCGACCAGTTGTAGTTGAAATGAATACAAGCCGTGCCGTGATGTTTCAACAATTGATTGAGGCTGGCAGTGTCGGGCGTTGTGATTGGTTTAATGGAGCCCCATCCAATCCCACCCACACCCACACCCACACCCACACCCCACCCACACCCATAGCCCCACCCCAACCAACACCCACACCCACACCCCACCCCACCCACACCCCACCCACAGCCCACCCACACCCCACCCACACCCCACCCACACCCACAGCCCACCCACACCCACACCACACCCACAGCCCACCACCACCCACACCCCAACCAACACCCACACCCACACCCACACCCACAGCCCACCGACACCCACAACCCACACCCACACCCCACACCCACAGCCCACCCACACCACACCACACCCACAGCCCCACCACAACCAACACCCACACCCACAGCCCACACCCACAGCCCACCCCCACCCACACCCCAACCAACACCCACACCCACACCCACCCACACCCCAACCAACACCCACACCCACACCCACATCCCACCCACACCCACAACCCACACCCATACCCACACCCACACCCACACCAAACACCCACACCCACACCCACACCCCAACCCACACCCACACCCACACCCGCTGTGCCCAACCAGTGCCACAGTATCGCGCGCTCCTGCATCATTAGATTATTGCTCATGTCCTATTTTGAGAGATCTCGCATAATCTCATCAAATATGAAGCAGAAGGAAGTGGCAGGATCAAATCCTGATATCTGACTCAATCACATTATCCTCACACTAAGCCAACCAGTCATTACCCTATCCTAATAATGCCGAGCGCCTGGCTAGAAAGTGATAAGAATACATTTTTAAGTCATTGGTTTGACTCGTCCAGGGTTCGAACCCGTGGGTTCGAATCTCACGATCTACCAAAACGGGAGACAGAGGCTCAACTCATTCGGCCATCCTGTCTGGTGGCTCAAATTGTAGAAATCTCTTCTTGCGGTGGTTGCACGACTAATATTACCTAATGGACACCATATTCTATTGTGTCAGTGAATGATGCTCTATTAAGTATGCATGTTAAATTTTCGCTTTATTTCAACAGACCAAGTTTTCCTAAATCTTCTGAGACACTGCTAAGAAGCTTAATTACTGTCAACCAGGCACTTCTCATAAGAGAGAGAGGGTGGGTTCGATCCCCAACCGAGTCAAAAGACGACTTACAAAATTATGTGTGTCGCACTATTTTGCCTGACACTCACTGCTAGTATTGGGCAAAGATCTGGTAAGATTTAAGAAGTTACTAGGGCGTAGCATCCCAACTTCCTCTCTCAGAACCGGATCCGGTGGCCAATTCAGTTGAGCGCAGTCTTTCCGTGCAGACGGTCCGGAGTTCAAATCCCAGCTGAGTCCAACCAATAACTTATCAAATTGATATGTGTCGCTACATGCCAGACACTTGGCATTATTAGGATAGGGCAACGACTGGTTAGTTCAGTGTCAGGATAATGTGACTGGGTGTGATATCGAGTCATGGTGCTGGCAGCCTGGTTGTTCCAGTGGGGCAGCACTATAATGTCACCATGAGTGTGCACTGTCACAAGTCGGTATTCGCCCTGATATGACCTTAGCTGATGCTAAGACGTAAAAGAAACAAACCAACCCTCTCACAATCTGCTGGGATTGGTGACAAGACTCCAGTACCCTCTAACCCTAAGAATGTCTGAGTGTTGAGGAATCGCAGTCAGTGTACCAGTAGTGTGGAACTAGTGGAGACCTGGGGACCAGTCAGATGTTGTGAGGACGTAAACCAAACAAACAAACCAACCCTCTCACAGTCTCCTAGGTTGGTTGGTGACAAGACTTTGGTACCCTCGAACCCCAATATCTGAGTGTTGGGGAGTCGCCAGTCAGTGACTAGCAGTAGTGTGCAACTAGCAGAGACCTGGGGACCAGTCAGATGTTGTGAGGACGTAAACCAAACAAACCAACCCTCTCACAGTCTGCTGCATTGGTGACAAGACTCTTGTGCCCTCTAACCCTAATAATGTCTGAGTGTTGAGCCGCCGCAGTCAGTAGTCTGGAACTAGCGGAGACCCGGGGACCAGTCAGATGTGAGGATGTAAACCAAACAAACCAACCCTCTCACAGTCTGCTGCATTGGTGACAAGACTATTGTGCCCTCTAACCCTAATAATGTCTGAATGTTGAGTCGCCGCAGTCAGTAGTCTGGAACTAGCGGAGACCCGGGGACCAGTCAGATGTTGTGAGGACGTAAACCAAACAAACCAACCCTCTGACGGTCTGCTGCATTGGTGACAAGACTCTTGTGCCCTCTAACCCTAATAATGTCTGAGTGTTGAGCCGCCGCAGTCAGTAGTCTGGAACTAGCGGAGACCCGGGGACCAGTCAGATGTGAGGATGTAAACCAAACAAACCAACCCTCTCACAGTCTGCTGCATTGGTGACAAGACTATTGTGCCCTCTAACCCTAATAATGTCTGAATGTTGAGTCGCCGCAGTCAGTAGTCTGGAACTAGCGGAGACCCGGGGACCAGTCAGATGTTGTGAGGACGTAAACCAAACAAACCAACCCTCTGACGGTCTGCTGCATTGGTGACAAGACTCTTGTGCCCTCTAACCCTAATAATGTCTGAGTGTTGAGTCGCCGCAGTCAGTAGTCTGGAACTAGCGGAGACCCGGGGACCAGTCAGATGTTGTGAGGCCGTAAACCAAACAAACCAACCCTCGCACGGTCTGCTGCATTGGTGACAAGACTCTTGCGCCCTCTAACCCTAATAATGTCTGAGTGTTGAGTCGCCGCAGTCAGTTGTCTGGAACTAGCGGAGACCCGGGGACCAGCCGGGACCGGTGGCACTACAACCGAGGCGCCACGTGCACTCCCCGCGCCGCCGACGCCGCCGCCGCCGCCGCCGCCAGGGGGCAGCAGCGCCGTTGGTGCGTGAGCAGCTCCGAGTCTCTCAGAGAGAGGCGGGCGGCGGGGGAGGCCGGGTGTGTGGTGGTACTGGAGGAGGTTTGCCAGGCGCGTCGATTGTGGATGATAGTCACAGCCACCGGAGGAGGTCGGGGCGTGCGTTGTTACTGTTAGCTGTGGGTACTGGAGGAGCTCTGGGCGTGTATGTGTGTGATGCTAGGCATCGCTACAATAGCTACAATAGCTACAAAAGGAGGCGTGTCTTGTTATCTCTACCTACTGGAGTAGCTATGGGCGTGTGTGTTTGAAGCTATGTATAGCTACAATAGCTACAATAGCTACAAAAGGAGGCTGGCGTGTGTATGTGTGTGTTGCTATCTCTACCTTCTGGAGGAGCTGTGAGCGTGTGTTCGTAGTCATAGCTATTGGAGGAACTGAGTAGAACTGTGACTATGAGCGTGCTTTGTTAGCTACTGGAGGAGCATTGAGCGTGTTGCCACCCATAGATACTGGTGTGTTGCCACCCATAGATACTGGTGTGTTGTCACCCATAGGTACTGGTGTGTTGCCACCCATAGATACTGGTGTGTTGCCACCCATAGATACTGGTGTGTTGCCATAGATACTGGTGTTTTGCCACCCATAGATACTGGTGTGTTGCCACCCATAGATACTGGTGTGTTGCTACTCATTTGCACTGGTGTGTTGCCACCCATAGGTACTGGTGTGTTGCCACCCATAGATACTGGTGTGTTGCCACCCATAGGTACTGGTGTGTTGTCACCCATAGATACTGGTGTGTTGCTACCCATAGGTACCAGTGTGTTACTACCCATAGGTACTGGTACCATAGGTAGCTATTGGAGGTGCTGTGAGAGTATGTTGATAGTTATAGCTACTGGAGCAGCTCGGAGCGTGTGTTGATATGAACAGCTACTGGAGGAAATATCAGTATGTTGCTACCTAAAGACCCAGAGCAGTCTGTGGTTGTATGACTCATAGCTACTGGAGAAGATCTGGGTGTTCCTATTCTCCAAGGACCTGGAACGGGCAGTGGATGGACACTGGAGGGAAATTGGCACGTGTCGTTACTCTCTGAGGGCCTGGAGAAGGCAGTGGTTGTAATCACCCTAGTTACCGGACATCCATGTGTGTTGCCACTGACTACGGGCCTGGAGCAGGTAGTCGTTGTAATCACCCTAGTCAACTGGAGACCCCTGTGTGCTGCCACTGACAACGAACGGGCCTGGAGCAGGCAGTGGTTGTAATCACCATAGTTACCGGAGACTCCTCGGTGTTGTCACTGACTACGGGCCTGGAGCAGGCAGTGGTTGTAATCACCATAGTTACCGGAGACTCCTGTGTGTTGTCACTGACTACGGGCCTGGAGCAGGCAGTGGTTGTAATCACCATAGTTACCGGACACTCCTGTGTGTTGCCACTGATTACGGACCTGCAGCAGGCAGTGGTTGTAATCACCATAGTTACCGGAGACACCTGTGTGTTGCCACTGACTACGGGCCTGGAGCAGGCAGTGGTTGTAATCACCATAGTTACCGGACACTCCTGTGTGTTGCCACTGATCACGGACCTGCAGCAGACAGTGGTTGTACATTAGAGCAGGCCTCCATCCAGGATCATGAGTAAATCCCGGTACGAGTTATAGGCTTTTGAGTGCCAACACAGGGGTGTTTCACAGCGGGAGGTCTCCCGCATCACCCCACCCCCTCCCTCCACGACACACACTGCAGGAGGAGTACGGTCACGTGTGTAACCAGACGCCCCAGGCGGCCAAGCCGCTTGCGCCTCGACCAACCAGCGCCTGCTTACGCAGCGCATTCGCAGTGGCATGGAGTGACGCAGATCTTGATAACGGTAGGTGGCATTATTTCACCTGAAGATAGTGTTGTGACACCTGAAGATAGCATTGTGAAACCTGAAGGTAACAAATATGACACTTGAATGTAGAATTGTGGCACCTGAAGGTAGCATCGTGACACCTGAAGGTAGCATTGTGACACCTGAAGTTAACAGTGTGATGCCTGAAGGTAGCATCGTGACACCTGAAGGTAGCATTGTGACACCTGAAGTTAACACTATGACACCTGAAGGTAGCATCGTGACACCTGAAGGTAACATTGTGATGCCTGAAGGTAGATTCGTGACACCTGAAGGTAGCATTGTGACACCTGAAGTTAACACTATGACACCTGAAGGTAGCATCGTGACACCTGAAGTTAACATTGTGATGCGTGAAGGTAACATCGTGACACCTGAAGGTAGCATTGTGACACCTGAAGTTAACACTATGACACCTGAAGGTAGCATTGTGACACCTGAAGTTAACACTGTGATGCCTGAAGGTAGCATCATGACACCTGAAGGTAGCATTGTGACACCTGAAGTTAACACTATGACACCTGAAGGTAGCATCATGACACCTGAAGGTAAACACTATGACACGTGAATGTAGAATTGTGATACCTGAAGGTAGCACTATGACACCCGAAGGTAGCATTGTGACAATCCTAGTGTTCCTAAAAAAGCAACTGGGCTATGTCGCCTCATATTATTTAAGGGAGCTGCTTGGAAGCAGGCCTTCCGGTCTCCAGGCCGCACTCCAACCTCCAGTAACCGATAGAAGAATGGAGCATATCAAAAGGAAGGTTTAAAGGAGCAATATCGGAATAAGAACAATAAAAGACAAGAGCATTACATACATAATAATATGTGCATAAGTACTGCAGTACTCACAATATGTTGGCTATTTGTATGGGTTAGATTTCACTGTCGGTTCACATAAGTCTAACCACTTTAAAATGTCATCTGTGATGGGTTTTTGGCTATTATCAGACATCGATCTAAGACATTTCATTTAAATCTCACTATAGATAGTCAAGACTGACAGAATAGATGCCGCTAGCTTATTGCCCTGATTATGGCCTTCCCTGTCGCTAAGCCATCGGCAATCAATCAATCAGTTATTGTGACACCTAAGCATGATAACAAGATACCTTAAGGTAACAACCTGATATCCAAAGATAATTCTATGACAGCTCCTTGCTCAATGGCGCTGATACTTCCGGTATGTTTGTGGTCCAGTGCCAGGCAGGCCTGTGTGGTGTGTGGTGTGTATGTGGTCTATTGGGTGTATGTGTGTAGGGGGATTGGTTGGTTGTTGGAGTTTTACGTCCTGCAACATATAAGGTCATATCAGGACGGTTACCGACTTGTGACAGTGCACACTATATGGTGACTTTATAGTGCTGCCCTACTGGGAGACCAGGCCGCCAACACAATGACCTGATATTTCCAATCAGTCACATTATCCTGACACCGAGCCAACCAGTCCTTGCCCTATCCTATTAATGCCGAGCGCCAAGCTAAGAAGCAACAAGTATAAATTTTGTAAGTCATTTGTTTGAACCGACCGGGAATCGAACTCCCAATCTCCCGCACGGGATGCCTGCGCTCTACCGATTCGGCCACCATGGCCGGTGTGTGTCGGGGGATGATAGCTTACAAACCCCACACACGTGAGAAAGCCACTCGTCACCGCCAGGGAGGCTGGGGAACGCCGACAGAGGGCACTTCCGGTCACTTCCGGTACTGCGGACATTGACCGGTGGACGCGTGTGAGAAGACAGGAGATAGCTTCACACCGGTTACCATGGAGACAGGGGCGGTACAGAATGTTTATGCCGCAAAGGCAGGGCCAGGTACTTTACTGACAGTGAGACGATGAACTGAAACTAGCTGCACTGAAATCTGATGCCTTGTGCTGACACTTGCATTACTGACACTGACACAGCGAACTGAAACGAGATGTACTGACACTAATGCATTGTATTGACACCTGTATTACCGACGCTGACAGAGCGAACTGAAACTAGATGTACTGACACTGATGCATTGTATTGACACCTGTATTACTGACACTGACAGAGCAAACTAAAACTAGCTGTACTGACACTGATGCATTGTACTAACACTTGTATTACTGACACTGATACAACAAACTGAAACTAGATGTACTGACACTGATGCATTGTGTTGACTCTTGCATTACTGACACAATGAACTGAAACTAGCTGTACTGATATGATGCCTTGTAGTGACACTTGTATTACTGACACCGACACAATGAACTGAAACTAATTGCACTGATTCTGATGCCTTGTGCTGACACTTGCATTCTGACACTGGCACAATGAACTGAAACTGGCTGTACTGACTCTGATGCCTTGTCCTGACACTTGTATTACTGACACTGACACAATGAACTTAAACTAGCAGTAGTGATACTGATGCCTTGTGCTGACACTTGTATTACTGACACTGACATAGCAAACTGAAACTAGATGTACTGACACTGATGCATTGTGCTGACACTTGCATTACTGACACAATGAACTGAAACTAGCTGTACTGATATTGATGCCTTGTGCTGACACTTGCATTACTGACACTGACAGAATAAACTGAAACTAGCAGTACTGACTCTGATGCCTTGTGCTGACACTTCTATTACTGACACTGGCACAATGAACTGAAACTAGTTGTACTGATACTGATGCCTTGTATTGACACTTGTATTACTGACACAATGAACTGAAACTAGCTGCACTGACACTGATACCTTGTATTGACTCTTGAATTACTGACACTGACACAATGAACTGAAACTAGCTGTACTGACACTGATGTCTTGCATCTGATGTCTTAATCCGTGACTCATCCAGATAGTCCGTGTCTCGTCCGTGCGTCGTCCGTGTCTCGTCCGGGGCAGTCCGGGACATTTTCCAGCGAAAATGGCGTCTTTTATACTCCGGGCTTAGCCGGGAGTAGTCCGGGGGTTGTCCTGGTAGTCCGGGGGTCATCCGGGGGTTTTCCGGGGGTTGTCAGGCATGGTCCGGGGCTGGTCCGGGGCTGGTCCTGGGTTATCCGTGATTATCCGTGTCTACACCGGGTAGTATGGGGTTTGTCCATGGGTCGTCCAGCTCAATCTGGGTGATCAGTGCGTAAGTAGACCTTGGTTCGTCCGTAGATATGTGACTGCGAGGCAAAATACAGCAAAAATAGCGAAATGGCCTGGGGCTGTTCGGATCAGTCCAGGGGATTGGTCCGTGGGTGATCCGGCTTAAAATCCGGGTAGGTGTGACTGGGGCTTTACCCATCCCCTACTCGTCATACATACTGTCATGGGGGTGATGAAAATCGGAAATATTGCGCCTAGAGCGGGACTCGAACCCACATCTCTTTGCATTCCGGGCCAGTGTGCTAATACTCTGCAAACCCTGCTCCTCCAAATGGACAGATTTACCTTTGGCCTTCTATTTATCACATTGGTAGTGAAGTAAAACCTAATGTTACTGGTTGGATCAATATTGCTTGAACCTCTGATTATTACATGGATCCATGCCTACATCTGGTAGTAGTAGCTGACAGTAGAAAGAAGGACGGAGCGTACTAGCTGAATTACCCTTGAAGTGTCATTAGTCAGGTCCTACAAAGGCACCAAATTAACCAAGTTTTAAGTTCTTTTTGATTGTTGGCATATTTTTAGATAAATATATCAGGTTGACCATTATAACCAGAGATGAAGGTTTCGCGGATTTCCGGGATTTCTCATAGTTACAGATTAACGTTAAACAAAATTCCAAAAGATGGGATGTATATGACAACAGTTGGGTGGTTCGAATCCCATTCTTATATTACCTTAGATGTAGTTAGAGCATAAAACCTAAGCAAGAAACTGTTAGATATGGGTGATAATGCAATCACAACAAGGCTAGTTGAGATCTGACTTCTGGTATTTTTCCGCGATTCCATGACAATGCTAAACCTATAGGAGAATATCTGCATTTACGCTTTTTCCCCGGAGACCACTTTCATCCCTCTATAACCTACAGTTTATTAGTCTGTGAATAACTTGTGTATGTTAATATGATGCTTTGGATGTGTCTTTGATTTCCATGTTACACGAGTGATATTAATGTATTGATCAATTTGTATAAGATCTAAATCAAAAAGTGAAATAGCTTATTTTAAACTCTGTCATATCTGTGCGATATATGTCAACCTTCATATGAACATGGATTCTGCTATTGCTTGGAATGTTTTCTGCTATTATTTGGAAGGTTTTCACTTTCGGTTTCCATGTCACACTTTAACGCCCAGTTTCAGAGAATGACCCAAATGCATGTGTCTCCAAGGCTGGAAGACTAGGGGCAGTACGCTGACTGACAGGATGATATTCACAAAGATAAAACACTTGAGGGTTGTGAAAAAAAAAGTATGGGCCTTTTAGGCTGAATAAACAAGGTCTACCCAGTGGCTGCCATTGTATAATTTGTTTAAGTATTATATTTTTTTCAAGGAAAAATTACGTTTTATACTTTTTTCATACTTTTTTCAGATGTAAATACTTGTTATACCTTTTTCTGAAGAAAAAACAAAGAAGAAAAAAAGAAAAGAAAAAAAGAGAATCTGGTAATTGAAAACTCTTCAGACTTAGAATTAGGAACGTGATCAGATTGAGAGATATGCGTTGCTGATCTCTTTGTGGGAGTGGCGTGTGTTCTGTTGAGTGGAACTTTTGCTGAGTTCTCTGCTGTCAGTGACAAAGTGACAGTGCACTTAATTATGCAAAGCTGAGGGTTCAACAGCCACAATTCCTCACAACACGGCATACATCATTCCTGAAACGTATTCATAAGCAGCACATGTTAGCTTAACAAGGTGACAAATGGTTACAAATCAGGGTAAGTTTATCCTTATTTATACTTTTTTAATACTTTTCTTAGACAATTTTGATACTTTTTCTTAAAAGATTTTCTCTTTTTTTGTAAAATCCAGAGTGGCAGCACTGTCTACCACACAGCCTTAAAGACACAGGTGCGCCTGCACTGAGTGCGACTTAATCCACTGCCCCCTGGCGGTACTTCTGGGAAGCATGCGTGCGCCGAGAGCTGCTCTCCAACTCGCTGCACTTTAATGCACTTTATCCGTTGACTCAAATTTACGACTTGCCTTTAGCGAAAAGCCGGCTTTGAATTCTCTTCGCATTCAATGTTATGGTTTCGGAAACAACCGGTATCTAAATATTAATGGGTGGAGTCCAAACTATGAAGACGCCTTCGCAGTAATTTTGTTAATTGCCCCCCACCCACACACACCCCCCCCCCACATCAAAGCCATCCAAGATTCAGCTCAGTCTTACGCCTGCTATCAAATGTGGTGAGAAGGTTGTGGATCTGATGAAAGCACTAGATGGGCTGGCGTGACATAAAGCCATTATGTCGTTATGGAGTTAATGTTGAGTAGACAGAGGCTGGCCTCTAGAACGCTGAATCTCATCGATTTGTTTGGACAATGGGAGGAGAGAGGGGGGGGGCTCTGATTGGGTGAGAGGAACAGAGAGGAGGAGTCTGGGTAGTTGGGGCTGGTTCTGCTTCTCTGCGAAGGAATTGACAACCAATGAAAAGTTTTGCTTTCATTCACCTCAATAATGAACTCTTATTAAAAGATATCAGAACTTGCACAAGCGTGAGAAACATTCGGTTTGATTCATTTTATCATGGACTGCGGATATTGTCATGAGATGTTGCAAACATGTGAACCACTATGTTTGTTTGTTTGTTGGGGTTTTACATCCTGCCAACATCTAAGGTCATCTCAGGGTGGGCAACATCGACTTGGGATAATGTGCCCTCATGGTGGCGACTTGTAAGTGCTGCCCCACTGGGAGACCAGGCCATCAGCACCATGACCCGATTTACCACTCAGTCACCTTCTGAGCTAACCAGTGCTAACCAGTGCTTCCCCTATCCTAGTAATGCCGAACGCCAGGCTAGGTAGCAACAAGCATTAATTTTGTAAGTCAGTTGTTTGACTCAGTTGGTATTCAAACTCGCAACCTTCCACACAGGAAGCCCGCGCTCGTAGTCTAACCGATTTGGCCACCGCGTCCGGTGGGAGGTTACAATATATGTAGAATGGGAGTTTAACCCACATTTCAACCGTTCTGGGATGAGTGTCTTTACCATTGAACCGCCTAGGCTCCCCGATACACCAAACCTCTAACTGAGCACTACGGCCCTCTCAGCTAGTGCAGATTGGACCAGACAGGGTGACTGAATGTTTGATTGGTTGTTGGAATTTTACATCCTGGCAACATCTAAGGTCATATCAGGACGGGTACCGACTTATGACAGTGTGCACTCATAGCAACTTTATAGTGCTGTCCCACTGGGAAACCAGGCCGCCGGCACTATGACCTGGTATCCCACTAAGTCACATTATCCTGACACTGAGCCAACCAGTCCTTGCCCTATCCTAATAGTGCCGAGTGCCAGGCTAGGAAGCGACAAGCATCAATTTTTAAGTCATTGGTTTGACTCGACCAGGGTTCGAACCCACGACCCACGATCTACCAGCACGGGAGACGGACGCTCTAACTCATTCGGCCATCCCGTCTGGTCAGGATGACTGAGTGAGTTAGGCGTCCGTCTCCCGCTTTGGTAGATCATGGGATTCGCATGGGTTCGAAGCTGGTCGAGTCAAACCAATAACTTAAAAATTTATAATTATCGCTTCCTAGCCAAGTGCTTGGCATTACTAGGATAGGACAAGGACTGTTTTGCACATTGTCAGGATAATGTGACTGAGTGGGATATCAGGTCATGGTGCTAGCGGCCTGGTCTCCCTGTGCGGCAGCACTAATAAAGTCGCCATGAGTCTGCAATGTCACAAGTCAGTATCCGTCCTGATATGACCTTAGATGTTGCCAGGACGTAAAACTCCAACAATCAACCAACCTGGAGCGGCGAGTGCAGCTCGCTGTAACAGCCGGCTATGTGTGTGCACTCAAGCGTGGTAGCCAAATAAACTGAACTCAGTAGACCTTTACCATGGAGCATGCGCAGTGAACTGCTATCCCCAATATATTGCCGTCGGCGGGTGGGTTGGTGGTGCAAATCCTCTATAAGACCTTTTCCACAGTTCACACAGCACAGTGAGTTGCTATTCACAGTAGTTCTTGCCACTGCCACCAGGTTGGTGTGTACCAGGCGGGGTGGCTGAATCCGTTAGTTTTTTTGTTTGTTGTTGTTTTACATCCTAGCAACATCTAAGGTCATATCAGGACGGGTACCGACTTGTGACAGTGCGCACTCATGGCGACTTGATAGTGCTGCCCCACTGAAAGACCAGGCCACCAGCACCATGACCTGATATCCCACTCAGTCACATTCTCCTGACACTGAGCTAACCAGTCCTTGCCCTCATAATATAGTGCCGAGCGCCAGGCTAGGAAGCAACAAGTATCAATTTTTAAGTCATTGGTTTGACTCGACCAGGGTTCGAACCCATGACCCCACGATCTACCAACACGGGAGACGGACGCTCTAACTCATTCGGCCACCCCGTCTGGTGGCTGAATCGGTATGAGTGCTGGCTGGCCGGCTGGTTTCCCATGCGGGAGGTCACGGGTTTAAATCCCAACCAAATCTAACCAATGACTTAAAAAATGTATACCTAAAGTGGCATTAATAGGATACAGCTAGGACTGGTTTTCTCAGTATCAAGATTATATGACTGAGTGTGATATCAGGGTATGGTGCCGGTAGCCAGGTATTACACTGGGGCGGCACTATAAAGTCGCCAGGAATGCGCACTGTCACAATCGGTACCCATTGTGATATGGCATCAGATGTTGCTAGGACATTAAGCCCCAACAAATAAGCATCATGTTTGTTTTGAACCTCGTATTTTAAGTGCCTGTCACACTATGCCGGATTGAGCAATGGACAGAATTGTCTACTCCGGTGGTGTTCGGGCATGATAAGTATCAACATTTATTCAAATGTGTCAAAGGCCGCTGGACGAATGGACATGAAACGGGCATGAAACGGACATGAAACGGACATGAAAGATACATGAATGGATAGCCAATGGACGATAAGTGGACTAAACAAACTCAAAGCGGACAAGAACCGTAGACATCAATCCGGTGGCATCCATTCCAAATTTTGTGCATGTTCAAAACTTGTAACGGATCGGGCCGGATATCAACGGATATCAACGGATATTCAATGGACACAAACTGGATTTTGCCAGATATCAACAGACTTTGTTCGGTTTCTTTCCGTTTCCCCAATCCGGTGATGTGTGATGGTGATCAGCATTAATAGGATAGGACAAAGACTAGTTAACTCAGTGACAGAATAATGTGACTGAGTGGGATATTGGGCATTGGTGATGGCCTGATTTCCCAGTGCGGCAGCACTATGCAGTCGCTATGAGTGCGCACTGTCACAAGTCAGGACCCATCTTGATTTTTGTTGTTGTTGTTAGATTAGTTGTTTAAGCAGGGGAAATTTCAATCACGGACGATTGGTCTTCCTCATTCCACTGCTCCTTGCCCTATCCTAATAATGCCGAGCGCCTGGCTAGGAAGCAACAAGTATCAATTTTTAAGTCATTGGTTTGACTCGACCAGGATTCGGACCCACACTCCCATGTCCTACCAACACGGGAGACGGGCGCTCTAACTCATTCAGCCATCCCGTCTGGTTAATGAACTTCGATGTTGCTGGGACATAAAACTCCAACAACCAACCAATCAACCTCCCACGTGGGAAATGAAAGCTCTAACACCTAGACCATCCCGTCTGGCTGCGTCACTATGCTGGCAATAGTGGACATTGGGAGGGTGGGTGGGTGGGTGGGTGGGTGAGTGGGTGGGTGTGGTGGTTATTGAGTACAGGGGGTGCATTATTGGGTGAAGTGAGGCGTGTAACCGGGTTGTCGTTTTATTGGGTGCAATCGGGCTGTGGTGGCCATGTACTGGCTGTGTTGCTCGGTGGGAGGGTCGTGAGCGGGAGGAGGGGTGGCGGTGGGGGTGGAGGGGGGCATATGAATAGTACATAGCCGAGCATGTCGTTGCTTATATGGAGTCGCTTATGACTGCTCGAACCCGACCGAGTGTTTGAAGCAAATGTGGTTACACTGCGAACACAGTTTTCAGGTTCGCGTTAAATTATCCTTCAATTATCCTTAGATTATTACATTGAATTATCCTTTATCATAGCGAAGAAAAGTTTATCCCTCATTCCAGGACTAATCTGGAACATGCCTCCATTAAAGCATTCAGCCCCCCAACGGACAACCACGTGACCAATACTTGTGGACAGAAAACAAAGCAAAAAATCTTGTATCTATTTATATATATATATATATATATGAGTCAGCCTCACGAAAACGGGCCAATCGGTGGTCAATTGAAGATGTCGGTGTCGCAATTCTTAAAAGTGTAGTGCATTTCTTTGTTTCATATTAAATTATCCTAGAAACAAATAAGGTTGTTGTATTTTCTCGACCTTTACATTCAGGATAAATTTAAGGACTTTCCAACACCTCTGTCAATGCTAAACTATAATTATACTGATCGACGCCGACATCCAATAATTGGCGGCGACAACTTTAACAGATGTCGGCGTCGCAATTCTTAAAGTCTAGTGCATTTCTTTATTATATATTAAATTATCCTAGAAACAAATAAGGTTGTTGTATTTTCTCGACCTTTACATTCAGGATAAATTTAAGGACTTTCCAACACCTCTGTCAATGCTAAATTATAATTATACCAATCAACGCCGACATCTATGCTCGACGCGACAACTTTCCCCAATTGGCCTCTTTTCGTGATCCTGACGCATATATATATATATATATACATAATTTCGGCGGTACAGTGAATGAGGTTATGGGGCCACCATCGAAGCTGAGGTTGAGTAGGTTGGAGCAGTAGATGACCAGCCCCAGGCTCCATCACCCAATGACTGGCGAGTGGAGCTGAGGAGCGGATAGAAAATTCTGGGTTATTATCCTAATATAGTGCTTATACAGCATATGTTTAAGTTGCATAGTCCGATGGATTTGAGTTTCTCTCATTTTCTGAGATAAACATATTAGGCTGTTCATTATAATCTAGCTTACTTTAGTTTGAAGTAACTTTTATTTTAAATCGCAAACTTTTGAGATATTTGAAATGGAACCATGCTAAATTAATTTTGGCATACTTGCCAAAACTCTATCACCATAGGCTTCTGCAGTAACAGGTTCTATTAATTGACTCAATCATCCCTTCTATCTGCCGGTAAATGTTTAATAAGTGCATCAGTATCTAAGGTAGATATGTAGAATCAAATCTAGATAATTGTTTTGGTTTTGAAAATTTGATGTTTTCATCGGACTATGCAGCTCTAAGAAAGGAGAACAATGTTAAAAATAATTCCCGAATGATCTAATGCCATGTAATACATATTGATCACATGGAAAATACTTGTATTATTCAACTGGAATTGTATGTACTTACTATTACAACTAATAGTTTCATTTATAACATGTATGATATGTTCAATATTGAAAAGGAATTGCATGCAGTGTAGAAATACAACTGATAGTTTCATTTATTTCATTTATCAAGCAATTGTTCTGTACATCTGGAAGACCAGTGGACTGGCACTGACAAAGGACATTATTCAATGAATAAACTACATTTAGTAAAAAAGTCTGTAATCTCTACACCAGGTGGCAGCAGCATGAAGTCGATATTGGCTCTTTGGATTTCATTCAGCCTAAGTTGTACCGAAGACCCTATAATACTAAGACAGCTCACTCCCTATCTCTCCCATGGTAATATAAATTTCGCAGTGCCACCTTGTGGTGGGTTTGATCAGCCCAGCGGCTGGTTGGTGTTTCGCATGTAAACACATACAATTATATTATACATGAGATAGGTAAGTATGAATACACATCAATATGAAATTGCTATGAACAAATACACATCAGCATCATCATCAGCATCGCCATCATCACACATCTTTCACATTCATATATACATTTATACATATAATATAGCAACTGTTTAACCAATAGAACAGCCAGCGCACCAAGTGGTGGGTTTGATCATTTTGATTACACAGTACGGGCTGAGTGAGCCGTCTTAGTATTATAGGGTCTTTGGTTGTATGTCATGAATCCTCACTGCTATATGCGCTCCAAAGCGCCAGACGCGGTGGCCGAATCAGTAAGAACGCAGGCTTCCTGTGTAGAAGGTTGGGAGTGCGCATCCCGGCCGAGTCTAGATAAAAGATTCACCCGGTACTTGTAGTACACGGGTGAACACCAGCCTTATATAAATACGGGGGAAAATAGCGTTAGTATGGAAGTGAGGCTCCAGTATGTAGCCCCAGTATCAAATGGCTACCCATGTTATGCATATAGGCACAGAGTTGGTGAAATGGGAGAGACTGCAAAAAAGACAAGATGGTGGCCGCAGAACGCCGTCGATCTCACTTTTAAATTGCATTAAACTAGATATTATATTATATTTTTCAACTCAAAAGTAGCGGGTAAATAATAAAACATATGTAAAGAATAAATGTTGCTTCTTAGATTGTTAAATTAGGCTCTGATTTCATTGACCCGTTTTTCCCCACCTTTTACATAGGGCTGGTTTGCACCCCTACTGCAGCAGTACGGGGTGAATCTTGTATCTAGGCCGAGTCAAACCAATGACTTACAAAATTTATACTTGTCACTACCTAGCCTGTCACTCAGCATTACCAGGATAGGGGAAGGACTGCTTGGCTCAGTATCAGGATAATGTTATTGAGTGGGATATTGGGTCATGGTGCTGACATCCTGGTCTCCCAGTGGGGCAGCACTACAAAGTCGCCATCACAGCGCACTGCAATAAGTCAGTACCCGTCCTGATACTATGACCATAGATGTTGCCAGGATATAAAACCCCAACACAAGTAAAGCTTGTTTTATTTAACAATGCCTCTAGAGCACATTGATTTTCATATCATCGGCTATTGAACATCAAATGTATGGTCATTCTGAAACCCGCTGCCGCCACACAGGCTACTCTTTCCGATAAGCAGCAAGGGGTCTTTTATATGCACTTTCCCATAAAACCCCAACAAACAGACACTCTGGAGCATACTGGTAGTGGTGGATGCCCATATTTGGTAAGGCACGCACCATTTGGAATATATAATAGTGAGAGTGCGGAATCTATAAATAGCTGCTGTGTATGATTGCTGTGACCGAGGAGAGACAAAGTGCTAGATTTTCAGTTCAGACATTTCACATTCTGGATAAGTCTGCTTCCTTAGCGCTCTGACTGAGGGCGGGGATCGTAGCTCGCGGACCGTGGATCGCCGATCGTGGATTATGAATCGTGAATCACGGATCGTGGACCTTGGATTGTGAATCGTGGATTGTGGGACGTGGATTGTGGATCGTGAATCGCAGATCGTGGATCGTAGATCGTGGATCGCGAATCGTGGGTCGTGGATCGCTACTCGTGCCACCTAACAACTTACTCCTGCAGCTTTTTGAAGGAGATCAATTCAAACGGATCGATACCGAGCTGATTTGATGTATTTTTTATCGGATATGGCGTGTGGGGTGGTGGGGTGTGGGGTGCAATAGAGTGCGATATTGATGTCTGTTTCACCTTTCACCTTATGGACCACCTAAACGAACACAAAATATTAAACAGTAAACAGGGCGGTTTCAGAAAATACCACTCGACAATAAAAACAATTGCTAACTTAATAACTGATATTGCAAACAGTATCAATAAAAAGAACCTAGTGGGTGCAGCGTTCATAGACTTCAGCAAAGCGTTTGACACGGTGGACCACCCTATCCTAAGGAGCAAACTAACCCAAATGGGAATAACGGGAGTAACAGGAAAATGGCTAGCGAGCTATCTAGAAAACAGAAAGCAATGCACCACAGTAAATGGATCCATATCCAATGAGGAAAAGATAACTTGCGGAGTACCCCAAGGGTCAGTCCTGGGGCCACTTCTCTTCCTCATATATATTAACGATCTAAACAACTGGCTAGAAATTGAAAACATCCAACTATATGCAGATGACACCGTGGTATATGCTGCAGGCAAAATAACCGAAGAAATAGAAATGAAACTGAATCTAACACTAACAAAACTAATCGAGTGGTGCCAACTAAATAGGATAACCATAAACAACAGCAAGTCGAAAACAGTACTATTTGGTACCAGGCTAACAAGTAATGAGAAAATAAAGTGTCTTCTGGGAAACACCGAACTAGAACAAGTAGACAACTACCGATATCTGGGAGTGGATCTGGACAGACACCTAAATTATGACCTCTGCATAACAAATACTATCAAAAAAGTAAACCATAAAATATGGTTACTGGCTAAACTAAGATACTACATGACTGAAAGCATGGCAATTAAAATATATAAAGGCATGATCCTCCCCTACTTTGACTATGGCGATGTAGTATACATGGGAGGAAATACAAAACTATTAAACAAACTACAGGTGCTACAAAATAGAGCCCTCAAAGTATGCCTTCAGGTGAACAAAAGATATCCCACAATCGAATTACACAAAAAATGCAATGCAACACTACTAACAAGTAGAAGGGAAACGCACCTCAAAATACTGGCACACCATTACACCACAAAACCAGGCTACACAGCAACCCCCTGTAGGGACACCAGGCAAATGGCAGCCCCAGTGCTACTGACAGCAATAAGTAACACCAAAATTTATGAGAGAAGTGTATTTGCCATGGCGGCACATGCCTGGAATAATCAACCCACACAACAACGGGCAATCAAAAGCATGGACCACTATAAAAGGTCCTTAAAGAAAACATAATACACCACCACCTACTGAAGAAACAATATCTCACCTGATCTTGGGCGCAGTCACTGCTTGCTGTGTTCTGGCACAAAAAGCAAAAGACCGGCCAGAAAAGATGGTAGATATTACAAATACGGAAACTAGCCCTACTAAGTACTAAGGAATTTGAAATGACTATCACCATAGGGCGCAGTCCGTCTGGGTATGTGTACTGGCACAAACCAAAGCAGAACCAGGCAGGCCACGGTCATGCATCCGAATCACCCTGAAATACGAAATGGCTAGCCATACAACACAGCCATCCCACCTAGTCGCAGTCCTGAAGGGTCCAGGGGTGTTCTGGCACACTAGTGGACTATCTAAGGACATGGCATGGGTGAAAGGATGCTGTAACAAACCACAATGGGATGGGATCCTCTCCCACAGGCCTGTATGTCATCTGCGTAGATGTACATAGTAGGCTAAGTTATCATATACAGGTTAGGAAAAAACTTGAAAATTAAAAAAAACTAATATAGAAACTACTAACACCCAAAACCGCAAAGGTTGGCCCGAGAAAGATCAGGTAAAGACTCCTGAGTGCGGGACCAGACCAATCCAGTACCACAGCTGTCCAGCATTGAAAACAAGCACCCTCACGGGAGCTTATACGTTATGGGCAGAATAAAAAACTTGTCACAAAAAATAAAAAATAAAAAATCTTTGATTGCTTTCTTGATTAGCGATTTGATTGTTTGAATGTACCGCTCCACTTGCCCATTGCTCTGCGGGTAGTGCGGACTTGAGTGTTTTTGTCTGAAACCGTACTGTTTGGCAAACCTTTTATATTCGTCACTGACAAATTGAGGCCCATTATCCGACATTACTTCCACTGGGATCCCATACCTCCCAAACATTTCTTTGAGTACCCTTGCTCGATGTAGAATTTAGCTTAACTATTTCCAGAAATTTAGAATAATAATCGACAATCATTATATAATCTTCTTGAATACAATGAAACAGGTCTACCCCAACTTTTAGGTATGGTGCATTTTGTATTTTGTGCGAAATCATTGGCTCTGTGTGTAAAATGGTTCTCTCGCTCTGGCGTATTTGGCAGTGTGATCCTTGACCTCTATCTGTTTTGCGATCCCTGGCCAGTATGCATAATCCCTTGCAAGCTGCTTGCATTTTACAGCTCCCAAATGCGACTCATCTAACATTTCGCTTTGCATAGACTTTGGAATAATGAATCTATTATCTTACATTAGGACCCCATTGTAGTTCACTATGTCTTCACGGTACGTATGATATGGTTTAATGTCATGTCATAATGCTGTGTTGCTCTCTGGCCATCCGTCTTTAGTTAACCTATCTAGCTCACGAAGTGTGTTGCCTTTTTGTGTTTCTAGTTTTATTTGTGTGATGTCATCGCTCACAAACCCAATTGCCGTGACACTGATGGTCTTGTCAAACGGATCACTTGGGTCTGCTTTGGTTGAGTGCGCTCATGACAGGGCATTTGCAAAAAACATATTAACACCCTTTTTATGTTTGACATTATTGTTGTAATTTTGGAGCCTCATTCGCATGCATTGCACGCAAGTGGACAATGTGTTTATTGGCTTCAACATTATGTTAATGAGTGGCTTATGATCTGTTTCGACTGTAATTTCTTTTCCAAAGATGTAATCCTGGAACTTCTTACAGCCGAAACAGATCGCAAGTAGCTCTTTCTCTATTACAGCATAATTTGCCTGTGTTTTGTAAAGTGCCTTTGATGCCATAGCTATCGGGTGCTAATGTTGAAATAGGGTGGCCCCGAGCCCGGATTGTGAAGCATCTACTTGTAGTGTGAGTGGCTTTGCTACATCATAGTATGTTAGTACTGGTGCCTCGGTTAACAATGTGTTTAGCTTGTTAAATGGGTTCTCCTGTGCCTCCTCCCAGTGCCAGGCATTGTCCTTGGCTAGGATAGTTTGCAAAGGTTTGGATGAACTTGTTTACGTAGTTCATCATGCCAAGAAAACGCTGAATTGCAGCCTTGTCTGTCAGAGTGGGCATTTAGAGAATTGCACGTATTCGTTCAGGGTTAGGCTTTAAGCATTCTTTTTTCAACAAGTGTCCGACATATGTTACACTGGTTTTACATATCTTCGACTTTTTAGGGTTCAGACGCAGGTCTACTTTGTGAGCTCATTCCAACGCCGTCTCTAACCTTTTGTTGTGCTGCTCAATCAAATTGCCAAAGATCAAAATATCATCCACTATGATTTCAACCCCTTCTAGACCCCTGAATATCTCATTCATTTCTTGGATGAAGATATCCCCCGCAGTTTTAATACCAAAAGGTAGCCGGGTATACCGGCATCGGCCCCAAGGGGTATTGTAAGTACAAAGGTGTGAACTGGGTTCATCCAACTGTATCTGCCAATACCCACTGTTGACGTCCACTACCAAGAAGTATTGAGCCACGGCTGTTTTTGCTACCACTTGTTCCACTGTTTTATTTGGATACAGGCTACGCAATATTGCTGTATTCAATTTTGTTGGGTCAAGACAAATTCTGATCTTCCCCGGTTTGCGCACAACAGTAATCGAGTTAACCCACGGTGTTGGTTCGACCTGTGGGACAATTACACCCATTTTTACCATTCGATCCAACTCTAACTTTACTTCATCACAGACAGCATGAGGAATTCTACATGGCAGATCAATGACAGGGCATATATCAGGGTTCACATGAATTTGTGCGTTGACTTTGATTGTACCTAAACCATCAAAAATGCCACTGAATTTATTTACCAGTTTAGCAGCTTCGGAGGCTTTTGTCGACAGGTGATCCACAATGTGGGCGCGCGTTATTAACCCTAACAACACACATGTGTCCTTCCCAAGGATAGCACGCCCGCTGTCCATGACATGAAATGGTATCATTTGTCCATTGACTGGTAGTCTTGTCTCTCCCTCCAGAAGAATCTGTTGGCTGGTGTATGGCAAAACCTGCAGCATTCGGGCATTAGTGAACCAGTTCCCAATAAACGAAAAGTTTTGCTGGGAATAATATTGGCTTTTGAGCCAGTGTCAAACTTGAACCTTACATTTTTGTCACCGACTCGGAATTTCTTGTGCCACAAGCCTGTCTCTTCTTCTTTGTCGTCCTCGGACATGGCTCCTACAAACAGGTCTTCATCATCTCCTCCTCTACGTCCGTCAAGCGCCATTCGCCGTGTCTGCTGGTCCTGTCCACATCGAGAGCCTGTACCGGCACCATGCTGTGTTTTTATCCTCTGCACACCTTGAGAAAATGGCCTATTTTCCCACAGCCATCGCATCCTTTGTCTTTAGCTGGGCAGGTTGCCAACCCATGTGTGTAACCACACCGAGAACAGCTTGCCCGGGACATGTTTGACTCCGCACTGCCAATGTGTTGCCAGTATTGGAGGGCATGACTGTTGTCGGTGATACTTACTAATGGTGTCTAATTGGCTGTCTTCTTTTGTGGTGTCGATCTGGTTGGCGTTGTACACACTAACCGACATATTTCGAGACAATTGATCAGCGTCAGGTTAGGCTTCTGAAGCAACTTCTCTCATAAGTTCTTGTCTTTCACTCCGGCTACGAGTCTGTCCCTCAGTATCGAATCTTCAATAACGCCATAGTCACAATATGCAATTTTGTGTCAGTGTTCGTTGATGTATGCGTCCATCGACTTGGACTTCTGATGACAGGTATTAAATTGATAGCGTACCACCGTTATATTGCATTTTCCTTCACAGTATTCCTTGAATGCTGCTACCAATGGCGCTATTTTCTCTCGGTCAATACTGGCAATATCGAGCGTTGGGAACAATTTCTGGGCCTCCAAGCTCGCAACATGTAGAAATATAAGCATTGCATTTTTTTCTGGCTTACTGCTCACTCCTGCCGCACCGGCGTATATTTCATAGGAAGTAAAGTAAGTCAACTGCCAAATTTCCCTCTAGGTTCAGTGGGTGCAGTGGTCTCAACCCTGACAGAACTGCTGATGCCATACCTGACCATCCCGCTATCTGACACCATGTAGTGTAGTGAATGACCCGAACGCCTTGAGTCCTGTATAATGACTGACGAGTTTATTCAGTTCACGTGACCACCTGAGCTCATGGCCGGGTCATAGTAGGGTGTGGGGTGGTGGTGGTGGCTATGTAGAGAGTGTAGTGGGGGTGTATGGCAGGTTTAGGTGATGGGGGGCTGTGGGAGGTGGGTGGGTGAGGGGTGAAGGGGGTGGGGGAGGGTGAGGGGGGTGTTGGGGTGGGTGAGCTGTGGAGGCCATGTATGTGTGTGTGTGTGTGTCTCAAACAGCTGGTGCACTACTTCTTGTCGAAAGGCGATCAATACAAAGATCAATGCGCCCCCTGATGGTTGGCGCCACCAGTTCACCACAGCGGGTAGGGCAGGGTGAGGGGTGGAGGCCACGGCTTTTGGGGGCAGGGTGAGGGGTGGAGGTGCTTCTCAGACAGCCGGTGCACTACTTCTTGTCGAAAGGCGATCAATACAAAGATCAATGCGCCCCCTGATGGCTGACGCCACCAGTTCACCAGAGCGCACTCCGCAAAGCTGCGCCGCAAAGATGCACAGTAGGAATGAAGGCAAGTCTCACAGCAAAGTGTGCTGAGTGAAACCTAGACTCGCACAATTATATATATATATATATAGTATCCTGGTCACAGCACCAATGTCATTACGAAAAGCGAAAAGTAATTAATACTTATAAAGTCATAGATATCCATATCTTCAACTCAAGCCTGTGTTGTTAAAGTCCTGTAGCACACGACCAGATGGGATGGTTGAATGAGTTGAGCTTCCGTCTTCTATTTTGGGAGATTGTACGTTTGAACCCTGGTCAAGTCAAACCAATGACTTCAAAATTGATACTTGTCACTTCTGAGCCTGCCGCTCGGCATTATTAGGATAGGGCAAGGACTTGTTGGCTCAGTGTCAGGATAATGTGACTGAGTAAGATATCAGGTCATGGTGCTGGCAGCCTGATCTTCCAGTGGAGCAGCACTATAAAGTCACCATGAGTGTGCACTGTCACAAGTCGGTACCCATCCTGATATGACCTTAGATGTTGCCAGGATGTAAATCTCCAACAACCAAACCGATCCTGTAGCCCACGTGACCGAGGCTGCCTGGTTGGTTGATTCAGCTGGCCCTGCATGCCCCTCTATGCGTGTCTGCCCTTTACCTGGTGAGATGAGAGAACGCCCGGCATGCCACCACACTTGGATCCGCTTCAATCACAAGGCCTGACTGCATGGTTCCAACCGTTCATGTCGCCGCTTCCGGTTACAAATGCGCAGGCAACATGCCACTGTATTCACACACACATACAGGGGTTCTGGACCTGACACCGCTGAACATTCCTGGTCACGGCACTATGTATTCACACACACATTCATACAGGGTGTAAAATATTCAGACTTTTTAGCTCTGGCTCATAAATAAATAATAGTTTAAATAAATTCTAAAATATCTACTTTTCACGGAACTTATATGCGAAGCATTAAGAAAACTGTTTTAATTATATGTAAATCATCCAGTTATTTCTATAAAGTCATTATATTAATATTCCAATTATATAAGTAGCACTATAGAACTTCTCTAATAATACCTAATTCATTCTACCATGTTGGTAAATACATATGCATAATATTCAAACCAAGTTGTGAAACCATGGTAGAGTATGTATATTAAGTGATGTGATAATTAATATCAGAGTGTGCTAGTTCTATATCAAATATAACCACTGGAGATAAGAACTCTGGAAAAGTATTAGGGTTATTCTCCAAAACTGGGCACTTCATATTTGGTCTCCACATTACAATGCTGATAATTAAGTGTTTGTTTTATTGATAGGAAGTCAAATAATTATTGTAGCCTCTGTCTATTAGGTATGTTAGCAGGTCTACATGTATTTAATTTATCCCACACAAGATATCAACATTATAATTGTATGATTTTGCGTTAGAATGAAAATGTGAAAATTTACACATTGACACCATACATGTAGCCAAACTTTTTTTCAACTTATTTTTCAACTATTTTCTTGTAAGTCGTAACCTTGTCTGCTTAACAGTAATCAATAAAAACTTGTTTGACTATGTTGTATATGTTAAGCTGAGGTTCTGGATGTGTCTTTGATTTTCATGTTACACGAGTGATATTAATGTATTGCTCAATTTGTATAAGATCTAATTCAAAAAGTGAAACTCATTTTTTGCAACTCTGACATATGCACAACATGCAAACCTTCATAGGACATTGGATTAGGCTAGTATTTGGAAGGATTTATCCTATTATTTGGAAGGTTTTCACTTTTGGTTTCCATGTCACACTTTTGAGCCCAGTTTTAGAGAATGACCTATTACCGTATTGGTATATTTACATGTATTACTCAATTGAAGTCTGTTGGTATTATATATTGTATAAAGGGAGGTAAATGCTGAAACTAAGGACAGCTTATACAGTTGCTGCAGACTGTGGTTTCTTCACCCAGACAAATAGTCTGTGAAGAAACCACAGAATGGGTACAATAATTAAGTTAAGAAACTGAGTTCTGTGTGCCTGTTATGGCATGATTTACAGATGCCATTGAGTTCTGCAGCCAAGTGCATGACATGTGGAAGCGCTGACCTTGGAAGTTCAACATAGTTGAACTCTGGTCAATGCTTGTGCCATATTGCGCCGTCTAACACCATCAAGCGTCGACGTAAAGTCTAAATGGGAGTGTTGGCTTGCACCGTGTTGCGCTGTCTAATGCTGTCTAGCGCCGTCACACGCCGTCAAAAGTATAAACGGGCCTTTAGGCAACCAGGAAGTTAGTTGTTCAGCAAGAAGGTGAAGGTCACTCACTTTGTTGTTAGGTGCCTGTCTGTGTATTACATCGAGAAGGTGAAGGTCACTCACTTTGTGGCTAGGTGCATGTCTGTGTATTACAGCGAGAAGGTGAAGGTCACTCACTTTGTTGTTAGGTGCGTGTCTGTGTATTACAGAGAGAAGGTGAAGGTCACTCACTTTGGTGTTAGGTGCCTGTCTGTGTATTACAACGAGAAGGTGAAGGTCACTCACTTTGTTGTTAGGTGCCTGTCTGTGTATTACAGCGAGAAGGTGAAGGTCACTCACTTTGTGGCTAGGTGCATGTCTGTGTATTACAGCGAGAAGGTGAAGGTCACTCACTTTGTTGTTAGGGGCCTGTCTGTGTATTACAGCGAGAAGGTGATGGTGCCTCATTTTGTTGTTAGGTACCTGTCGGTTTATTACAGCAAGAAGGTAAAGATCACTCGCTTTGTTGTTCGGTGCCTGTCTATGTATTACATACGGCACCCGTGTACTGAACCACGCTCAGGTAAACATGACATTTAGGCGGGCTCTATATCAAAGACGGTGTCAGGTCTTATAGAGGAACAGACACTCGCATACACTTTCTTTACCGTCATTCAGTTTCTCCGATTCTTATGTAGTCAAATTAAAACTCTGGTATCAAATTAAGGGTCAAAATATTGAAGCATAAGTAACTGTTGAGGTTTTATATTCTAGCAATATCTGAGGTCATAATTGAGTAGGGACCAACTTGTGCAAACGTGCCTCTGGTGGCTTCATATTGGTTCTCAACTGAAGCACCATACATACCACTGGAACTGCGACCTAATATCCCACTCAGTCACTTATTCCTGACACTGAGTCCATCAGTTCAGGCTTGCCTTGCCTTACTAATTCCCCAGTTTTGCAAGTCTTTCATTTAGTGTCATATGCCAACTTTGTACGTTTTTCATTTAGTGACACACATCAACTTTCTAAATCTTTCATTTAGTGACATGCAACAACTTTGCAAGTCTTTCATTTAGTGATATGCCGCAACTTTGTAAGTTTTTCATTTAGTGACACACATCAACTTTCTAAATCTTTCATTTAGCGACATGTGCCAACTTTGTAAGTCTTTCATTTAGTGACACATTCCAACATTGAAAATATTTCATTTAGCGACATGTGTCAACTTTGTACATCTTTCATTTGACTCACCCGAAGCTCGAACCCACAACCTGCTGCCCCGGAAGCTGACACCGTCCTGCCAGTGCCAGCCCATCTCGTGTTCAGTCTGTAACACCGAAGCAATCCTGCGAGATGAATTAAAGCTGCATAGTCCGATGGTTTTAAATTGTTGCCATTTTCTGAGATAAATACATTAGTTTAATCATTATAGTCTACTTTACTTTAGTTTGAAGTAACTTTTAATTTAAATGGCAAACTTTGGAGATATTTGATGCAAAAACATGCCAAATTAATTTTGGCAAGCACGCCAAAACTCTGACACGATAGGCTTCAGTAGTAACCGGTTTCATTAAATTGGCGCATTACACCCTTCTATGCAGAAACAAATGCTTAATAAGTGCACCAGTATCTAGGTTGGATATTTAGAATCAAATCTAGATAATTGTTTTGATTTTGAAAATTTGATGTTTTCATCGGACTATGCAACTTTAAAGAACTGAACAACAAAAGCCTAATTAACTAAGAATTGCCTCCGTCGCTGTGCGATTCGCCACCGCCAGGTGGGGCTGTGCGCTACTTCCGGAAGTAGTCCGCATTCCCCGGCGAGCACTGCGCGCGATCCATGTGCGGATATTGATCTGCGTCGATGATAAAGTGGACGCCGTGTGTGTAAGTGGGGCTCTTTATTATTCATGTTCCGCAACGTGGCACCACCGGCAGGGCCCCGCCTCGTCACGTGAATCGCAATATCCCAACTGCGCGCGCACGCACGCGGGCAGCGTCTGCTGTAGTTTGCAGGAGAGTCGGTGGTGGCGCTGCGACATGTTGGTTGGTTGGTTGTTGGAGTTTTATGTCCTGGCAACATCTAAGGTCATATCAGGATGGGTACTGACCTGTGACAGTGTGCACTCATGGCGTCTTTATAGTGCTGCCCGACTGGAAGACCATGCCACCAGCACCATGACCTGAGATCCCACTCAGTCATGTTATCCTGACACTGAGCCAACCAGTCTTTGCCTCATTCTATTAATGCCGAGCGCCAGTCTAGGAAGCGACAAGTATCATTTTTTAAGTCATCGGTTCGACTCCAATAGGGTTAGAACCCGTGAGTTCGAATCCCAAGATCTACCAAAACGGGTGATGGACACTCAACTCATTCGGCCACCCAGTCTGGTGCTGCGAGGTGTTGTTAGTGAGGTGAGTGAGGGAGGGTGGCTTTCAAACATATAAACTTACACAATTGGTACTTGTCGCTACCAAGTTTTTCATTGGGTCATTTTTGTGCACTCCAGGCATCTTCTAAATACAGGTTATTTACACAATCAGCAAGACAAAAATGTAATCTAGCATTTGTAAATATAACCTGGATCTGACTCAGCTGTTTCTGTTGCTATGTGGTCTGGGTCCACTGAGTACACACGCAGCTGTGAATAACGCCAATATTTATCCCGTTGACTTCCATTAAAAACTTAGGCTGAAATGTCCGGCTGTTGAGTTTGCACCGGTCTGCACCAGTCAGCCAATCACAGACCAGAGTAGTCCTGGCAGTGCTACGTGTTACGTGTTACCGAATGGATGCCTCACGTCGGTGTGTTCACTCTATTCAGCAAAAGAAAAGCAAAAGTTGGGGGCAGTTGACATCAAGTCTTTTATCGTGTCATTGAGCGATAATACCAGAACTGACGGCAACCTTAGTGCCTTGTCTAACAAAATCGCCTCTGGCGCCATCTGATGAGTGGGTGGGGAGTCTGGCTGACGCATAGTCTGAATATGGTTCTTTGTGTGCTGTGGGGGTGAGATGGTGGGTGTAGAGTGTGGGGGTGCGTGGGGGTGTAGTAGAGAGGGTGGGGTGTAGTTGTGGGGGTGTAGAGTAGAGTTTGTGTGTGTGTGTGGAGGGGGGGTTCGTGTAGGTGGGGTTGCGTGGAGGTGGGGTTGCGTGGAGGTGGGCGGTGATGTAGGTGTGTTGATGTAGAGTATGTGTGTGGAGGTGGGTGTGTGGTTGTGTAGACATGGGGTGTGTGTGGAGGTTGGGGTTGTGTAGGTGTGTTGGTGTAGAGCATGCCTGTGGAGGTGGGTGTGTAGATATGGAAGTGTGTGGAGGTGGGGGGTTGTGTAGGTGTGCGGTATAGAGTGTGTGTGTCGAGGTGGATGTGGGTGTGTGTGGATATGTGTGTGTGTCGAGGTGGCTGTGGTTGTGTAGGTGTGTTGGTGTAAAGTATGTGTGTGGACGTGGGTGTAGATATGGGGTGTGGAGGTGGGGGGGGGGGTTGTGGAGGTGTGTTGGTGTAGAGTATGTGTGTGGAGGTGGGTGTGTGGGTGTGTGTAGATATGTGTATGTGTGTGGAGGTGGGGGTTGTGTAGGCGTGTTAATGTAGAGTATGTGTGTGGACTTGGGTGTGTGGGTGGGTGTAGATATGGTGTGGGGGTATGTGTGGAGGTGGGGTGTGTGGTGTAGGTGTGTTAGTGTAGAGCATGTGCGTGGGTTTGTGAACTATGTCTGTCTGTGTTGGGGTTGAGGGGAGTGGTCTGGGGCGCGTGACACGGGGACAGAAAGAGGCCAAATGGAAGTGGCGGGGTGTTGGGGGGGGGGGGGGGGGCATTGTGGGAGGGAGGGGCATTTGCAAATTACCAGTCACATCCATCACAATAACACAATCAGATAGCGGTTGGCCAGGGCCCCCTGTGGAGCAGACGACCATGTTTGCCTTATGTCAAATCGCGTCCAGTCTCCATCACATCGCGTGACTTTGACGCGTATTCCTTGCACAAACTTTTTTTGTATCTCTTAAGTTAAAGAAACGTCAAGGAAATACACCAGTTTCTACAAATGCTGAGGTGGGGGGAGGGGAGGGTAGTATAAAATTCCTCCAGTGTGTGTGACGCGAGGGGGGGCCACCAGTATGCAACTCCCAGACAGCTGGGGGGGGGGGGGGGGGGGGGGTGCACTCCACCAATGGAGGAAGTAGCAAAGTATATATGTTCCCTAGCATTTATACTCGTATAATGTGTTATACATCACACATATATATATATATATATATATATATATATATATATATATATATATATATATTCAGCGGTACAGTGAGTGAATGCAGGGGAACTGAGGTGTGGGCGAGTAGGTGCCGCCACGGCTGAGGTCATGAGGAATGAGTAGATGAGCTAATGAGTAGGTGACCAGCCGATGACTTAGTAGCTGGGGGAATAGATGAGTCTTCCGGCTTATTATACTCATATGATGGCTTATACAGCATATATATATATATGTATGATGTATAACAAATTATGCGAGTAGAAAGATACACAATGGTTAATTATTATTATTATTATTATTATTTGTTTTACTCAGTAAGACCAACCCTGTACTGGTGGCTTCACCTTCCCTCCTCGCCTCGACCGGATGTAGACCAGTGTCACTGTCAGTCGCGCCGGAGGATTTTTTCCTACGTATATATCAGTTTGCGCTAATGATTCGGGAAGGGACAGTTGGTACTGATTGGGTTGGGGACCAGTATGGTTATTCTGTGACGTCAGAGTACAAGATAAGAGGAAGCGCGTAAGAGTAATAGGGTTTCAATTATGGGGCTTCAAGGTCACAATTATTCAAAGGAGGCTTTGCGGTGCCTTCATCGTGGGGGAGGGGGTGGGCGGGGGGGGGGGCGGGGGGGGGGGGGCATTCTGGTCCGGATGTGACGCATGGATTTCAATTGTTTGTTCATACAATAAAACCTCTCTAACTCAAACAGACCAACATTAAATGGTCGATTTAGGGAGGTGCTCGTTTTTTTTATTATTACAATGGTATAGTATGGGCGATTGTTTGGGACCAAAATAAAGCGATCGATATAGGGGAGTGGTCAATCTGTGGAGGTGGTCGGTCAGAGAGGTTTGACTGTAATCCTCTTTTATTCGAGTATTGTTTAGTACAAGTTCAGTTATCAGTAATGTGACTTTTGCTGTTGACACTGTTGCCAATCAACCTATCAATCAATGAAGTTGTTGTTGAAGATTTATACTGCCTATCATGGATAAGCCTGAATAGGCTTGTTTTCACCATTAGACAGTTTGTCTACACTTTTACCGACCCAAGGGATGTTTAACCTCCCACACCACATAGACATGGTATGAGAGCAACTGGCCTTTGATGATGCTGTAAGTTATTCACAGCGGTGGAAATCCAAATTGGCAGAGATGGGGGCACGGGGAATCGAACCACCGACCTTCAGATTAGGAGTCAGACCTAGAAAAATGTCAGACACTCTAACCATTCCGCCACAGAGAACACCACGAAGTACCGGACACAGTGGCCTAATCGGTAGAGCACAGGATTCCCGTGCGGAAGGTCGAGAGTTCGAATCCCAGCCGAATCAAACCAATGACTTATGGAATTGATACGTGTCGCTACCTAGCCAGGTGCTCAGCATTATCAGGATAGGGCAAGGACTGGTTGGATCAGTGTCAGGATAATGTGACAGAGTGGGATATCAGGTCATGGTGTGGTGGCCTGGTCTCCCAGTGGGGCAGCACTATAAAGTCACCATAAGTGCGTACTGTCACAAGGCAGTACCCATCTTGATATGACCTTAGATGTTGCCAGGACGTAGAACTCCAATAACCAATCATCATATTGGCTGGTACTCTGCGCTGCCACTACAGCCTTCATTACCAGCAAACAAGATGGCCGCTAGTGGAAGGCTGGTTAGGTGCCAGCGCGCCTGATCCTGGCGTCTTTTCTTTTAGCCAGTCGATTCTTACTTTGTTTTCCCGAGTTCTTTGCATCTATCTCTCCTTTTTCTCTTCTTTTTTTGTTTTCTTCTTTTTTTTTTTTTATAGCATGACAGGTTTGGCAGTCTCTGGTTACCCACTCCCCCACATCCTCCATCCTCCTCCCCCACGGCCCCACACCTTCCTCCACAACCCCATCCCCCTCCTTCCACAACCCCGATCCCCCTCACATACCAAACACCCCTTCCACCCAGCTTCCACACCATCCAACCTGACCCCCACTTCACTCCTTTTTAAGTTTTCTTCCGCGGTTCCACCACTTGACGCCGGGGGTCAACGGCAGTGTTGCGCCACCTGGGGCCAAAGGTATGAAGCCGGGTTAGCGGTCCTAACCAGTGGTTAGCGGGGATCTCTGGGGTTAGCGGCCAAAAGTCGCAATGTATGTCCCCGGGTTAGGCAAACACCACGAGAGTTAACGTTGCCTACACTAACACCAAGAAATATCAAGTGTAACGTCGGTGTTAGTGTTAGGTTAGGCCCAAATCTATTAAATGCTATCATATTTAACAGAATTACATACGCAATAAGTCAAATTTCATGAAATTAACCCTAAACTCGAAGCGATATTAACGTAGCAGCTAGATCGGCGGCGATATTCATATTGTCGAATCGACGAATGTAAACTAAACAAATCGCCGCCGCCGTCGCCGTCGCCGAATCGGCGCACACAGTAACAAGGGTTGCTGGATCCCGGTGTGTGGAGAAGGCAACCGCCGCATCGGCGGCAATATAATAGGCCCAAATTTATTAAATGCTATCATATTTAACAGAATTACATACGCAATAAGTGAAATTTCATGAAATTAACCCTAAATTCGAAGCCATATTAACGTAGCAGCTACATCGGCGGTGATATTCATATTGTCGAATCGACGAATGTAAACAAAACAAATAGCAGTGCTCGCCGGCAACAGGCTCACTACTAAGAAGGCTGCTGGTTCCCAGCCGCCGAATCAGCGGTGATATTGTGAAGTAGCGGTGCTCGCCGGGTACAGCCTCAGAGGGTTTCCCTAAATCTATAAATAACGCATTGGTTAGCTAACCCCGCCATGCTTTGGCCACATACATTTCCCATGACACATATCCCAACACCGACGTTAGCTAACCCGCCGGCCGCCCTTAACACCGGAGCCGATAAAAAGTTGTTCATACATTTGGCCCCTGGTGTCGACACTGGGAACCACAGACCGGTGTCGCAGTTTCAGCTCCCTGTCAGTTTCAGCTCCCTGTCAGTTTCAGCCGTGCGCATCGCTTCTGCGCATGCGTCAAAATCTAACAGCATCGTCACTAACCTTATGAATTTAATATAATGTTTTTGGTAAAGATGTTTTCTATATGTGTACCAAAGCGATTTGTTTCTAGGAGGTGTGCTTTTAGAGATATTTCACTTTTCCTGTATTTTCTGTATGAAGATTGCTCACGACCATTGACAATGCCTTGAGTTTGACGGTATGCCCAGTGCAAAACATTAGTTTTATTCAAAAGTAATAGAAATCAAGAACCCTAACCTTATAAATTTAATATAATCTTGTTGGTAAAGATGTTTTCCCAATGTTTACCAAGCGATTTGTTAATAGGTGGTGTGGTTTTAGAGATATTTCACCTTTTCTGTATTTCCTGTATGAAGATTGCTCACGACCATTGACAATGCCTTGAGTTTGAGTCTATGCGCACAGCTGAAACTGCGCACGGCTGAAACTGCGACACCGGAACCCCGCCTAATGTAAGACTGCGCCGCCAGGGGGAGAACACCTGAGCTGGGGCGAGACACCGCAGGGTCTCGCGAGACATCCGCGGTCCCGCGAGACGCCACGAGATCCCCCGAGCCTCGGCCGGGGATCCTGCGCACTCTCCAGGCCGATTCTTTGCTGGTTTGACTGCTGATGTTATCGTTGTATTTTAGCAGATTATAGTTGCATAGTCCGATAAAAGCATCAAATTTTCAAAAAGAAAACTCTTATCTAGATTTGAACCTACACCTTTAACTTAAGTATTTCTTGCTACATCGAAGTATGCACTAAGTCAATCTGATAGAATATGCTACAGCTGAAGCCTATGGACTCAGAGTTCTGACAATCATGCCAATATTATTTCTTCCTGTTTACTTTTCAAATTTCTCCATAAATTACTTCAAACTAACGTATGGTAGATTGTGCCGATCAACCTAATATATTTATCTCAGGAAATGACAGTCAATGCTTACAGTCGCCATGCAGCATACATTGTTATTTCCAGCATGTCTGGGTTCCATTCATTTAAACGGCACAGAATTGGTCAGTGATGTTCAGCGCTATACTTGGGGCTGCGCCGTGCTGCTGAGAGCTGCTCATGACTGCTCTGAGGTGCTGCTCAAAGCTGTTCAGAGCTGCTCAGAGCTGCTCAATGAATCTCAATACTGTCCCTTGATGCTCCCAGCTGCACGCCATTGCTCGCTGATGCTCACAGATGCTCACAGATGCCCAAATGCTCACAGATGGCCACATATGCTCACAAACCATAGAATTATTCGGTGCTGTTCAGATAGTTTCATTATGTGACAGCTGGCTGATCCTGTATGCGTATAGGGCTATTTGATATGATGTCAGCATAGGTATTTAGGTCAGTGTGTGTGCAGCTTGGCTGCAGGACGACACACGGTCACACTGCAAAGTCAATGGCTATGAGCAATCTTCCTACAGAAAAAGTGAAATATCTCTAAAAGCACACCACCTAGAAACAAACGCCTGGCACACAAACAGTTAAGATGTTAAACAAAAAAATTATATTATTAAGGTTATGGTTCTGCATTTGTATTAATTTTGAATAAAACTGACTTTTTGCACTGCGTGTATTGGCAAACTCAATGGCAGTGTGCATTCGTTCTGCAGCCAAGGTGCGCGCACATACACGATGTTTATAAACATTGAAAGGGGTCTATAGGTCTGCTTGTAATGCCTGCCGCCTTCGACTAATTCCATCTAGTGGCAAGCTCCTTAATCCAAAAGCACCAGGCGTGTTGGCCGAATTGCTAGAGCATTGGCCCCCCTATGCTGGAGATCAGAGTTTGATTCCAGGTCGAGTCAAACCAATGAATTAGAAAATTGATACTTGTCGCTTCCTATCTTGGCACTCGGCATTAATAGGATAGGGCAAGGAATGGTTAGTTCAGTGTCAGGGTAAAGTGCCTGAGTGGGATATCTGGTTATGGCAGCCTGATTTCCCAGCGGGGCAGCACTATAAAGTCACCATGAGTGCACACTGTCACAAGTCGGTACCTGTCCTGATATGACGATAGATGTTGCCAGAAGGTAAAACTCCAACAACCAACCAACTTTAAAACAAGGATCTTGTGTGAGTCATCGATTTCTATATGGCAGCCGAGTCTACGGATGCCATCGCTTATGGCTGCCATTGCCTTCCTTTGATAATAAAATGGTTACATTGCTAATAATAGTTTGGGTGGCCCAGTTTTCCAATGGGGCAGCACTATGAAGTCGCCATGAAAAGGTCCACTGATACAAGTCCGGTAACCATCCTGATATGACCTTAAATGTTGCCAGGACGTCAAACTCTAACAACCAACCAACCATGTGCACTGACTCTAATGTGTACCCGTCCTGGTTCACCTTAGTTGTTGCTAGGACGTGAAACACCAACAAACAAACATAATTAAGGGTGGAACTAGAGCTGATCCAGAGGAATGACCAATTGCTGGCGACTGTTGAGTCCAAGGGTCAAAAGTTGATGACTCTGGTGCAGCAGCCCGTTGCTCCTGGATTCTCAAGGTCAGTCCAAGGTCAAACTAAAGGTCAATCCAAGGGCAAAGTCAAGGTCGGTCCAAGGACAAACCAATTTCTCCAGTAGATATAATAACTGGCTTGTGTGTGTATCGAAGTAATGCAATTGCATATAATATGTGACCGGACGTAGTGGCCGAATCGGTACAGTGCAAGCTTCCAGTGCGGAAGGTCGCGAGTTTGATTCCCAGACGAGTCAAACCATTGACTTACAAAATTGATACTTGTCGCTACCTAGTCTAGCGGTATACGGCAAGGACTGGTTCGCTCAGTATCAGGATAATGTGACTGAGTGGGAAATCGGGTCATGGTCCCAGTGGCCTGCTCTCCCAGTGGCCATGATATGAGGGCACACTGTCACAAGTCGGTACCAACCCTGATTTGACCTTAGATGTTGCCAGGATGTAAAACCCCAAAAAACAAACAAAGAGCGCATGATATGCGTTGTTGTTTGTGCGCTAAATCTACACACTGTAAACAAGGACCTTGTGGCGGATGCAGAAGTGTGAAATTACCATCACTCAATGTCCGCTAAACTGAAAGAGGACCTCATCTGCAGAGCGCGGGGCGTCGCGTGCAGAAGGTCGGTTCCTGGTCGAGTCAAACCAATGACTTTAAAATGTATGCCTGTCGCTTCCTAGCCTGGTGCTCGGCATTATTAGGATATGGCAAGGATTGGTTAGCTCTGTGTCAGGATAATGTGACTGAGTGGGATATCAGGTTATGGTGCCGGCGGCCTGATTTCCCAGTTGGGTGGCACTATAGAGTCGCCATGAGTGCGCACTGTCACAAGTCAGTACCCGTCCTGATGTGACCTTAGATGTTGCTAGGACGAAAAACAACAACAGACTAAAAGAGTCGTTGATGTGTTGGTTTCTTGGGCCGGCGTTCCGTTTGTCAGTAGTATTAGTAATGCTCATATAGTACGGTACTCCGGGTTCAACCTCAGTCAATCACGGGCCCACTGCGCACACTGGCGCCACCTGGGGGATTAGCATGAAATTAGCATGGACCTCCAGTAGCATGGCTGGGCGCTCAGGTCCCTCACCTTCGCCTTGCTACCCACCCCACAAACATTCATCGACTAAACATTTACTCCCTACATATTCACTGCTTAAATATTCACTGCTTAAATATTCACTGCTTAAATATTCACCGACTAAATATTCACTCTCTAAACATTCACTGCCTAAATATTCACTGACTAAATATTCACTGCCTAAATATGCACTGACTAAATATTCACTGACTAAATATTCACCACCTAAATATTCACTGACTAAATGTTCACTGACTAAATGTTCACTGACTAAATATTCTCCGCCTAAATATTCACCACCTAAATATGCACTGACTACATATTCACTGACTAAATATTCACTGACTAAATATTCACAGCCTAAATATTCATTGCCTAAATATTCACTGACTAAATATTCACTGCCTAAATTTTCACTGACTGAATATTCACTCACTAAATATTCTCCGAATAAACATTCACTAATAAATATTCACCATACAGTGTTGGAATAACTGGTGAAGCATTTCTATGTCGGTTGGTTGGTTGTTGGAGTTTTACATCCTGGCATCATCTAAGGTCATATCAGGATGGGTACCAACTCGTGATAGTGTGCACTCATGGCGACTTTATAGTGCTGCCCCACTGGAAAATCAGGCTGCCAGCACCATGACCTGATATCCCACTCAGTCACATTATCCTTATACTGAGCTAACCAGTCCTTTCCCTATGCCGAATGCCAAGCTAGGAAGTGACGCGTATCAATTTTATAAGTCATTGTTTTGAATCGACCGGGAACCGAACTCCCGATTTAACGCACACGAGTCCCATGCTCTACCGATTTGGCTACAGTGTCCGGTCAATTCTATGTCAGCTACCAGAATAAAACGGTCTTAGTGAAGGATGAATCATTGGTGTAAACACGCCTGAGTTCAGGATGGGTCATTAGTATGAACAAGCTTTGGTTATAGATGAGTCATTAGTGTAAACATCCCTTAGTTATTAATTAATCATTAGTGTAAGCAAGTCTGAGTTGAGGATGAGTCATTCGTATAAACAAGCCTTAATTATCGATGAGTCATTAATGTAAAGAAGCCTGAGTTATGGATGACTCATTTGTGTAAACAAGCCTTAGTTATGTAGAAGCCATTAGTTTAAACAAACCTTAGTTATGGATGAGTCATCACTGTAAACAAACCTTAGTTATGTAGAAGCCATTAGTTTAAACACACCTTAGTTATGGATAAGCCATTAGTGTAAACAAACCTTAGTTATGGATGAGTCATTAGTGTAAACAAACTGTAGTTATGGATAAGCCATTAGTGTAAACAAACCTTAGTTATGGATGAGCCATTAGTGTAAACAAACCTTAGTTATGGATAAGCCATTAGTGTAAACAAACCTTAGTTATGGCTGAGTCATTAGTGTAAACAAACCGTAGTTATGGATAAGCCATTAGTGTAAACAAACCTTAGTTATGGATGAGTCATTAGTGTAAACAAACCTTAGTTATGGATGAGTCATCAGTGTAAACAAACCTTAGTTATGGATGAGTCATTAGTGTAAACAAACCTTCGTTATGGATGAGTCATTAGTGTAAACAAACCTTAGTTATGGATAAGCCATTAGTGTAAACAAACCTTAGTTATGGATGAGTCATTAGTGTAAACAAACCTTAGTTATGGATAAGCCATTAGTGTAAACAAACCTTAGTTATGGATGAGTCATTAGTGTAAACAAACCTTAGTTATGGATGAGTCATTAGTGTGAACAAACCTTAGTTATGGATGAGTCATTCGTGTAAACAAACCTTAGTTATGGATGAGTCATTAGTGTAAACAAACCTTAGTTATGGATGAGTCATTAGTGTAAACAAACCTTAGTTATGGATGAGTCATTAGTGTAAACAAACCTTAGTTATGGATAAGCCATTAGTGTAAACAAACCTTAGTTATGGATGAGTCATTAGTGTAAACAAACCTTAGTTATGGATAAGCCATTAGTGTAAACAAACCTTAGTTATGGATGAGTCATTAGTGTAAGCAAACCTTCATTATGGATGAGTCCTTAGTGTAAACAAACCTTAGTTAAACCTAGGCCATTAATATAAACAAGCCATAGTTATGGATGAGCCATTAATGTAAAAAAGCCTGAGTTAAAAATGAGCCATTAGTGCAAACAAGCCTGAGTTAAGGCTTAGTCATTAATGTATATAAAGGTTAGCTTTGGGTGAGTCATTTGTGTCAGAGAGCCTTATCTTAATTGAGTCATTGTTGTAAAAGAATAGCTTTAATTATTTAAAGTCAGTGAGTCTCCATTACTGATGAGTAAGTCATTACTTTAGATAGGAGTAAGCATTAGTGTAAATGAGCCTTAAATGTGTTGGCATACAGCTGAAAACGAGTGCTGTTATCCATTTATTCCGTATCCATACACTTTTTTAAATAAATGTTGTGTCTGAGCAAAGCAGAAGAAAACGAGGCTATCTTACAAGGCGAAAAGTAGGCTAATATGGAACAAAATTTTGTCCATTGTTATGATCAACAATACTATCTGTTTATGACGCAAATACACATTTGCTCAGGATAACCTGATTTGGCTTTCTTACGCAGTGTTTCCTACTCTCAATAGAATACATATTGATTTGAAGCAAATAAATGTATTTGTCTTGTGTTTTCAGCGTAACTGTTTCAGTGCTGTTTTATGTCAATCATTATGCGGACAAAGAAACTAGTTATCATCTTTTGAAATAGGCTCAAATATTCTCTGGCTGGTTTGGTTTTTTATCGTGATAATTGTATTTCTAATGGGGAACTGGAATCTCTCTTTGGAGATACAGCAACAACAATGTAAGCAACATATATATATATGTCTTCTTTTTCAACTTTCGTCTTAATAAGAATAGAATTTGGGGATTAGCAATGTGGATGTAAGATACCCAGCCTATGTGTAGCCATTAATGTGAGAGTGGCTCAATCTTTGCGTAGCCATTAATGTGAGAGTGGCTCAATCTTTGCGTAGCCATTAATGTGAGAGTGGCTCAATCTTTGTGTAGCCATTAATGTGAGAGTGTCTCAATCTTTGTGTAGCCATTAATGTGAGAGTGGCTCAATCTTTGTGTAGCCATTAATGTGAGAGTGTCTCAATCTTTGTGTAGCCATTAATGTGAGAGTGGCTCAATCTTTGTGTAGCCATTAATGTGAGAGTGGCTCAATCTTTGTGTAGCCATTAATGTGAGAGTGGCTCAATCTTTGTGTAGCCATTAATGTGAGAGGTCTGTAATAATTCATTAGTGTAGAAGAGCTTTAGATTAGAATAGTATTAGTGTGAAAAACAGTTTAGCTAAAATTACACATAAGTGTAAAATTAACTTTAGTTTAGCGTTTGTGCTATTGGTGTAAAGGAGCTTTGGTTTAGGGGGGGTGTTATTAGTGTAAATGAGCTTTCGCCTAGGTTGTATTATTAATGTATAGGAGTTTTAGTTTAGGGGATATTATTAGTGTAAAACTAAAAGAGCTGTAGTTTAGGTGTGTTATTAGTGAAATGAAGCTGTAGTTTAGGGTGTTATCAGTGTAAAAGAGTTTTATTTTAAGGTGTGTTATCAGTATAAAGGAACTTTAGTTCATGTTGTATAATTACTGTGTAAAAGAATGTTAGCTTAGGGTATGTTATTAATGTAAGGAACTTTTGCTAAAAGTGTGTTATTAGTGTAAACAAGTTTTAGTTTACCCTGTGTTATTAGTGTAAATGAGTTTTTGTTGGGGGGGGGGGGGTGTTATTAGGACAAAGGAACTTTAGTTTAGGGTGTGTTAATAGTGTAAAAGAGCTTTAGCTTATGGTGTGCTATTAGTGTAACGTGGGTTTTATTTAAAGCTGCATAGTCTGATGAAATATCAAATTTTCAAAACCAAACCAATTATCTAGATTATATTTTACATATCTAACTTAGATACTGATGCACTTATTAAGCATTTGTTTCTGCGTAGAAAGCAATACTGAGTCAATTTAACAGAACCTGTTACTGCAGATGTCTATGGTGTCAGAGTTTTGGCAAGCTTGACAAAACTAATTTTCCATGTTTGCACTCAAAATATCTCAAAAGTTTACCATCTAATGTAAAGTAGACACTAGTGATCGATCTAATATATTTATCTCAGAAAAATTCAGAAATTCAAAACCATCGGACTATGCAACTTTAAGATTGCACATTAGTGTAAATCAGCTTAAGATTTGGGTGACTCATACATGTTCAGTTGAATTAATTCATGATGAGTCATCAGTGTAAAATAGTATTCATGGTGACAAATAACCTTCGTCCGGGAAATCCTTTAGCATGCGACGAGTCATTTTGGTATATGGGAACCCAAATTCAGACCATGTCATTTGTGTATAGGATTAAGACAGTGCATGCTATATTATGACATAGTGTGCGCTATATTATGAAATAGTGTGTGCTATATTATGACATAGTGCTAACTCTCGGTGTAATCCTGTCAGCAGTAAATGTACTCTGTAGAGCCTCCTGTAATTTTCTCGCGCATACAGAGTGAAGAAAAGAGTAATGAGTTTCAACAAATTTATTGGAGAACATAGCCTGCAGGCAGGCCGAGCATCAAGTATCTGGAGATCAGAATCGGTATCGTGTATCGTATCGTGAAAATAGGTCAATCAATTCATAACATGTCAGACAGAACATAACAGTGTCATATCGGTAATCAAAAATGCAAATCAGTATAATCAAATCATAGCAGTATCAATCAATCAGGGTAATAGTTAGTCAATCAGTAGCAAAGGGGTTAATAGACATGAAACAGAGAAGGCAAGAACAAGCAGCATAACGAGGAGGCTATGGAACAGGGTAATAGTTAGTCAATCAGGAGCAAAGGGGTTTAACAGACATGAAACAGAGAAGGCAAGAACAAGCAGCATAACGAGGAGGCTATGGAACAGGGTAATAGTTAGTCAATCAGGAACAAAGGGGTTTAACAGACATGAAACAGAGAAGGCAAGAACAAGCAGCATAACGAGGAGGCTATTGAACAGGGTAATAGTTAGTCAATCAGGAGCAAAGGGGTTTAACAGACATGAAACAGAGAAGGCAAGAACAGGCAGCATACCGAGGAGGCTATTGAACAAGAATCAGACCTCAACCCTATGAGAATTGGGAGGGAGGGTGGGTGAAACGACTGGTACGGAAGGATACAAGCAGCAAAGTGCGGGGAGGGAAGTAACAGTGTTAGGAAAGTAGTGCAGAGTAAGAAAGGTAGTGCAGCGTAAGAAAAGTAGTGCAGCGTAAGAAAAGTAGTATGGCCGGACGCGTTCGTAAATTATCCATGTTCACCAGCCAACATGCATAATTAGGGCAGTGTGTGTGTGTGTGGGGGGGGGCAACAGATGAACACCATGCGCAGTCAGCCGCACTCGGCTGCTCTGCGCAGGTCCGTTCACGTCATTTCCGGATGGAATAATTGACCACGCGTTTTCGATGTGCACACCAAATAACTGTAACCGGCCGGAATGGCTGACTGGATAGAGCGTACAATACCGTGCGGGAGACCATTGGATCAATCCCTGGCTGAGTCGAACCAAAGGCATACTAAATTTGTATTTGGCCCTGGCATTACTAGGATAGGGCTAGTACTGGTTTCTGAAGTGTCAGGATAATAGGTGATTGAGTGAAATTATATTGGGTTATGGCACCAGTAGTGTGGTATCCTAGTGGAACAGCACTATAAAGTTGTCATGAATGCGCACAGACACAGCCGCACATAGAGACATATAGACACACTGACACATAGATGCAAATACGAACACATATATGCACGCACAGATACGTAGGCACACAGACAGACACATAGGCACACATACACACACATAGAGCACATACAAACACATGCAGGCAGACACATAGGCACACATGGGCATTCAAACAGACACACAGATGCACACAGACACATGAACACACGTACATTCACATACATAGACCGAGACACACGGCCCACTGACAAGACACATAGACACACAGAGCAGCACATAGGCACACAGAAACACAGAACACACAAACACATAAAACGCACATACATATACATATATACACCAGAGGCACACTATAAACGCCCACACAGACAACACACATAGAGAGACACACAGAGCACAAAGACAGAACACAGAGCACACACATACACACAAACAGATACAACACAGTCAGACACACACAGACACACACAGTCCAGACACACAGACAGGCACATAAACACACCCACACAGACACATGGACATACTCAGATACACAAAGACACAGGCACACAGACACACACAGACACACACACATGAGCACTACAACGCACACACAGGCAACACACAGGCACACAGATCCGCAGACAGACACCTAAAAACAACACATACACAGACACACACAGACACACACAGACACACACAGACACACACAGACACACACAGACACACACAGACACACACAGACACACACAGACACACACAGACACACACAGACACAAACACACAGACACACACAGACACACACAGACACACACAGACACACACAGACACACACAGACACACACAGACACACACAGACACACACAGACACACACAGACACACACAGACACACACAGACACAAACAGACACACACAGACACAAACAGACACAAACAAGACACAAACAGACACAAACAGACCACAAACAGACACCAAACAGACACACACCACTCAACGGGGCCTGCTCAGTGGCACTCCCTGGTTGACACAAACAGCTGGCTGCGCGTTCAAGGCACCGACAAGGCTGTGTTGTTTTTGTCATCAGGTGGCGCTGTCTTCACAAGGCGGCCGCAATCTTTGTTTCCCACGTCCCGCCCCCACTGCCCCGAGCACATGTGTCCCCGGCAAGCTCTCGGCAACTCAGACACAACTGGGGCACAACATAGCGCTGCCATGGAAATCAAACAACTGTAAAATATCCCATTTCCCATCATGTCCTGCAGCTGTTGTTAGGGGAGTTTGTGAGGGGTGGGGGGTGGGGGTGGGGGCTGGGGGTGGGGAAACGACTGGTACGGAAGGATACAAGCAGCAAAGTGCGGGGAGGGAAGTAACAGTGTTAGGAAAGTAGTGCAGAGTAAGAAAGGTAGTGCAGCGTAAGAAAAGTAGTGCAGCGTAAGAAAAGTAGTATGGCCGGACGCGTTCGTAAATTATCCATGTTCACCAGCCAACATGCATAATTAGGGCAGTGTGTGTGTGTGTGTGTGGGGGGGGGCAACAGATGAACACCATGCGCAGATGAACACCATGCTCTGCGCAGGTCCGTTCACGTCATTTCCGGACGGAATAATTGACCACGCGTTTTCGATGTGCACACCAAATAACTGTAACCGGCCGGAATGGCTGACTGGATAGAGCGTACAATACCGTGCGGGAGACCATTGGATCAATCCCTGGCTGAGTCGAACCAAAGGCATACTAAATTTGTATTTGGCCCTGGCATTACTAGGATAGGGCTACTACTGGTTTCTGAAGTGTCAGGATAATAGGTGATTGAGTGAAATTATATTGGGTTATGGCACCAGTAGTGTGGTATCCTAGTGGAACAGCACTATAAAGTTGTCATGAATGCGCACAGACACAGCCGCACATAGAGACATATAGACACACTGACACATAGATGCAAATACGAACACATATATGCACGCACAGATACGTAGGCACACAGACAGACACATAGGCACACATACACACACATAAAGCACATACAAACACATGCAGGCAGACACATAGGCACACATGGGCATTCAAACAGACACACAGATGCACACAGACACATGAACACACGTACATTCACATACATAGACAGACACACGCCCACTGACAGACACATAGACACACAGAGACACATAGGCACACAGAAACACAGACACACAAACACATAAACGCACATACATATACATATATACACAGAGGCACATATACGCCCACACAGACACACACATAGAGAGACACACAGATGCACAAAGACAGACACAGACACACACATACACACAAACAGATACACAGTCAGACACACACAGACACACACAGTCAGACACACAGACAGGCACATAAACACCCACACAGACACATGGACATACTCAGATACACAAAGACACAGGCACACAGACACACACAGACACACACACGAGCACACACGCACACACAGGCACACACAGGCACACAGATCCGCAGACAGACACCTAAAAACACACAGACACACAGACACACACAGACACACACAGACATACACAGACACACACAGACACACACAGACACACACAGACACACACAGACACACACAGACACACACAGACACACACAGACACACACAGACACACACAGACACACACAGACACACACACACAGACACACACAGACACACACAGACCACAGACACACACAGACACACACAGACACACACAGACACACACAGACACACACAGACACACACAGACACACACAGACACACACAGACACACACAGACACAAACAGACACAAACAGACACACACACTCAGACGGGCCTGCTCAGTGGCACTCCCTGGTTGACACAACAGCTGGCTGCGCGTTCAAGGCACCGACAAGGCTGTGTTGTTTGTCATCAGGTGGCGCTGTCTTCACAAGGCGGCCGCAATCTTTGTTCCCACGTCCCGCCCCCACTGCCCCGAGCACATGTGTCCCGGCAAGCTCTCGGCAACTCAGACACAACTGGGGGCACAACATAGCGCTGCCATGGAAATCAAACAACTGTAAAATATCCCATTTCCCATCATGTCCTGCAGCTGTTGTTAGGGGAGTTTGTGAGGGGTGGGGGGGTGGGGGTGTGGGGGGGGGGGGGGGGGGCGTCGTGGGGTGTGTGAACAGAGAATGGAACAGTGGGAACCCAACAAGGGATCCATCATTCAACAGTTAGCAGCTCACAGAATAGTCTTGAAAACCCCATGAAGCACTATATTTAAATTACTTCTTTTTTTTTCTTTTTGTGTAGTGCAAAGAAAACCGATACCTAACTAGAAGGTTCTTCAGTAAATAAATATATAACTCTCAATAGTATCACGTCCAGTGGAGTCGTTTGAAAAAGAGACGTTCCTACACTGCTCTCCCTTTTTTATTGTCCACACACCCACCCTCCCGGTTTAATACAAAAATAAATCCAGCACTGATGTTCTAGTGTTCGGGTTATTTCAACACTTGTGCAGTTAGGGGTAAGATGCTGAAATGTCATAAACTACGCAGCTTTAGGCTATGCAAATAAAAAGTATCATTTACATGACAGTCGATTGTAATTTATACTCACATAATAGATGATATTGTCGATATATAGCATGCTTGCACTATAGACTGCCGCGTACTATTGACAATGGGAATTGTTGAGGAAAAGAAAGGCAGATGGATTTGTTTGTCTGTTTGTTGTTGTTTTACGTCCTAGCAACATCTAAGGTCATATCAGGACGGGAGGCAGATGGAAGAAATGAATTAAAGGAGAAGTCTATGTTACTGTTAGTCTCATATGGATATTCTTGCAGCAGCAGGATGTAAACTTTTTTGTCTGTTTTGGGGGGGTTTGTTTTTTTGGTTTTGAGGTCGTTGATTAAAATTGCATAGTCCAATGGTTTTGAGTTTCTGTCATTATCTGAGATAAATATATTAGGTTGATGCGTGTAATCTATCTTACTTTAGTTTGAAGCATCTTTTATTTTAAAATGGCTAACTTTGGAGATACTTGAAGTTGAAGTACGCAAAAGTAAGTTTGGCAAGTATGCCAAAATTCTCACCCCATAGGCTTCAGCAGTAACATATTCTATTAAATTGACTCGGCATTCCATTATATGTGGCAACAAATGTTTAATAAGTGTAGCAGTATCTAAGTTAGATATGTAGGACCAAATCTAGATAATTGTTTTGGTTTTGAAAATTTAATGTTTTTATCGGACTATGCAGCTTTAAGCAATGGAAACCCCAGCTACACACAACTGGTCGTCCTTATGCCACTATCCTAGTAATGCCGAGTGTCAGAATAGGTAGAAACTAGTATCGATTTTAAATCATTGCTTTGGCATCTGAGTTTGCCTTCTGCATTTAAAAAAGAAAAACTTTTTGGTTGTTTTACTCTTTAACAAAACAAACAAAATGTGTATTGGACTTTGAAACTCAGGCTGTTCTCTTGTCTGAGGCAGCCAACACATTAAATCAGTCTCATGTTTCTTTTGGTCTCGATATTGTTGTTTCTATGTAAGCGCTATGTATGTATGTATGTATGTATGTATGTATGTATACGTTAAGTTTAGTCTAGCCTCCCCACCACACCCCCGCCTTCTCACCCGCACACACCCCACCCACCTATCCAAAAAGAATATACTGAAGCTAGGGTAATTCAACAACAACTCTGAATACACCAGAATCAGTGCGTCACGTGGCAGTGGTAATGGAAACCTCCACCAGGCGGCAGTGTTGTTTATTTAAATCTCAGCCCACTGAGTTCATGTTTCAGGGAGGGGAGGGGAGCGCTCTTCACAAAGGGGGACAGCTTTTGAACTGAAACCACATTTCACCCAAGTTCAGCGCCCGCCCGCACAGGCTCGCGCACACACGCACACGCTAACACACATGCTCTCACACACGCTCACACACACGCATACGCACGCACACATGCTCGCACACATGCTCACACACGCTCTCACATGCTCACACACATGCAGAAGCACACACTCACACATATGCACACACGCCCACACATGCTTGCAAACATGCTCACACACACACTCACACATACACTCATGATCACACACATGCACAGGTACACACACAGGTGCACACACACTCACACATACACTGACACACCCGCACAGGCACACTCTCACACACATACTCACACAAACGCTCACACACACGCACACACTCAAACACCCGCACAGGCACACACTCACACACATGCACACACATGCTCACAAACATGCTCACTCACACACAGGTACACACGCACACATGCACAAATGTACACATGCTCTCACACACGTACACACACTCACCCACACACAAACACGCTCACCTACGCTCACACACTCACACACATGCTCGCACATATGCTCACACATATGCACAGGTACACATGCACACATGCACACATGTTCAAACACACGCATGCACAAGCACACACGTAGACACACGCACTTGGGCGTGTTCAGACATTTGCGTGTTTATATTGTGTAACTCGACCGGTAGTGGCCCCCGCGGGAATGTGCAGAAAGACTGCGCAGACGACTTTAATTTGCGGCTGAAATTTGAGGTAGCGTTCTGTGAATAGACTACATCACCATTCCAGCCGTGCGGTGCATTGTGGGATGCGTAGAAGAAAAAGAAACCCGCGAGAAGCACATGCTAATACACTGAGTGAAGCTTTGAAATGTGCTAGTTTCAACTCATCTCAGCTCTTGTTTGAAACGTAGAATACCAACTAAAAAAATGTATATAATAAATTAAGATATTAATCTTTCATCCAGCATTGCATTTACATCAATATAATCAGCACATCTTATGCCATGTGCATTTAGATTTAGACAAATCTGGCCACTCAGACGAGTGGTAGAGCCTTAGCCAAAGTAAGTTTTACTTATTTTATTAATGTTTGTATTTATATCCTATGGTTAAGGACATATGTAGAACTAGAAAATGAGTAGGGTTAATCAGATATTGGTTATATATTTCTCTGAAACAAGTGTCTGTTGACATTTTGGCATTTTAATATTTAGAACAAGAATTAATAATAGTAATGTGGATAAAGTGACTGATTGTTTTTTGTGGAATTGTATGTTTCTAAGCTCAATATGTTTAACTAAGGCTAGTTTTGTGTTATATTCATGAGATCATTATATTGCATGTGTGCATACATGTTTATGCCAAATTGTAATGGATTTCTATTAATCTTGAATAAAATCGAAGTTTTGCACTATGCGTATTGGCAAACTCAATGGCCATATGCATTTGCTTTGCTGCCAACGCCGTTTTCAGCGCATGCGCAGTCGGAACGGTGATCTTGTCTATTCCCGCTATCGTGGATCGAAGCGCGTGCACGCACATACACACAAACACACACACAGGTACACACACACATTTATATATATGTAAAGAACTGCAGGAAGTGTACTTCCATACATGCTCCATCTTGTGCCAGTGCCATAACGCCGGGTTTTGATTGAGTCAAATCTCCCTTTCAGACAGTTCCGACTGGTTGCCATGGCAACCGGAGGATTGCCACATTAGCTGACACCGCTTACTAACGAATCGCTGAGTGTTTATTTATTTGCGGCCGATGTAGTGATGTTAGACACGCACACGACACACGCGCACATGACACCTGCACACACGAATGACACACGCGCACACACAGACACGCACATGACACACTTCACACACACAGACACACATACACACACAGACACACACAGACACACACACAGACACACACACACAGACACACACAGACATACATAGACATGGACACGACACACTTCACACACACAGACACACACAGACACACATACACATACAGACACAGACACACACAGACAGACACACACATACATGACACATGACTCGTTAGAGAAGGTTACTCATGCTTTCATTGGTTCACGCCTGGATTATTGTAAATGCTCTCTTGTATGGTCTGCCGCTGTCAAGTATCTCAAAACTGCAACGTATACAGAATGCGGCTGCCAGGTTGTTGACGGGTACAAAGAAATTTGATCACATCACTCTTGCGCTGAAATCATTACACTGGCTCCCTGTGGAGAAGAGAATTGATTTCAAGGTGCTGCTTCTTGTATATCGTGCCTCGCATGATCAGGCTCCAGAATATATGAGAGATATGCTTCAGGAGATGACAAATGTTCGAACACTGCGCTTTACAGTCTCCAGCGAGTTAGCAGTTACTCGGAGCAGACTCAAAGGCTTTGGGGATCGTGCTTTTAGTATTGCTGCCCCGAGACTGTGGAATGCTCTGCCAGGATATATCACAGATTGTAAATCTGTTGGTGCTTTGAAAAAAGGTCTTAAGACACATTTGTTTAAATCTGCTTTTAACTAGGTGAAATTTATTTTCCTGTATATTTGTTTGTTATGTAAAGCGCCTGAGAACGGCTTGCTGGATCGGGCGCTATATAAATGTTTTATTATTATTTTATTATTATTATACACACACACGACCGACACACTTCACACACAGACACACATGATACACACACAGACACACACAGACACACACATGACCGAGACACACAGACACACACACGACACACTTCACACACACACACGACCGACATACTTCACACATGCTTTGTTTGTTTAATGACCCCCCACACAAAAAGTACACACACAGACAGACACATGACCAACACACTTTACACACACAGACACACACAAACACACACAGACACACACAGACACACACAGACACACACAGACACACACAGACACATACGACTGACACACTTCACACACACAGACACACACATACAGATATGGTCCCGGACATGAATTCTTATCGCTACTGTGTTATGACGTCATCATAGATAACAGGCGATATTTAATTCACATTTGCGATAATAATTCCAGTGGGTTTTCTTTTGTGTGTGTTGCTTTTGTTGTTGTGTTGGGTGGTGTTTTGTTTGTTGAACACGTGCCCGCACTGTGCGTGTAACCACGGCGACTCATGTTCCTTCCAGGATCAGTGACATCAGCCGACTTTTAATTTAACCGAATTCTTCTTATTTTATGTGTGTATGTATATATTTATATATTTATAAATTTATATATTTATATACTTATATAATTTATATATTTATGCATTCATAATTATACATTTATACATTTATCTATATGTATCTGTATGTATCTATATATATATATATATCGATATCATGTATCTATATGTATCTATATGTATATGCATGTATTTATATGTAGCTATATGTATATATGAGCATGTCTCAAAAGGTGATAATTCTTCTCTTTTTTTTCCACGTAACGATTGACACAAAATAGCACAGAAATCGTTACACTGAAAACACAAGGACATTTCTTCAAATCAATATGTATTCTATGGGGATTATGAAACACCATAAATCAGTTTATCCAGAGCAAATGCATAAGCAAATACTATGTTGATCGTTACAATGGACAAAGTTTTGTCCCAAATTACTTAGCACCTTTTGAGACAGCCTCATAGGTATCAATATGTATATATATATATATATATAAATATATATATATATATATATATATACATGTGTGTGTGTATTTATATGTATCTATGTGTATCTACATATTTATATATATATATATATCGATATATATATACATATCTAGAATCAGACCCGTCCTGATATTACCTTATATGTTGTCAGGACGTAAAACTCCAACAGCCGACCAACCTTTAGTATTATGCCCCACTTTGTAGGTGGCGCTGTAGTTGTCGTCTGCTGGCATTCGATGTCACCGGAAGTGGATGAAGTAGACTGAAATGTCGGCTGCATTCACTGACCTAGTTAATAAGTTAGCAGATGAACTTTATTGACAGGGATTATAGGTATCGACAACAGATGACAATTAATTCCTGTAGTATGCAATACTTATCGGAGTAGTTAAAAGTTGTGGGCAGTAGATACCAGTTATGGTAGGTACTTGTGGGTAGTACTAGTAGTAGATAACAGTTGTGGGTACCTTCCACAACTAGCAGTGTGACCCTCCACAATCAGCAGTGTGACCCTCCACAACCAGCAGTGTGACCCTCCACAATCAGCAGTGTGACCCTCCACAACCAGCAGTGTGACCCTCCACAACCAGCACTGTGACCCTCCACAACCAGCAGTGTGACCCTCCACAACCAGCAGTGTGACCCTCCACAACCAGCAGTGTGACCCTCCACAACCAGCAGTGTGACCCTCCATAACCAGCAGTGTGAACTTCCACAACCAGCAGTGTGACCCTCCACAACCAGCAGTGTGACCCTCCACAACAAGCAGTGTGACCCTCCACAACCAGCAGTGTGACCCCCACAACCAGTGGAGTGACCCTCCATAACCAGCAGTGTGACCCTCTACAACCAGCAGTGTGACCCTCCACAACCAGCGGGGTGACCCTCCACAACCAGCAGTGTGACCCTCCACAACCAGCAGTGTGACCCTCCACAACAAGCAGTATGACCCTCCACAACCAGCAGTGTGACCCTCCACAACCAGACGAGTGACCCTAAACAACCAGCGGAGTGATTCTGCACAACCAGCAGAGTGACCCTCCACAACCAGCAGTGTGACCCTCCACAACCAGCAGTGTGACCCTCCAAAACCAGCAGTGTGACCCTCCACAACCAGCAGTGTGACCCTCCACAACCAGCAGTGTGACCCTCCACAACCAGCGCAGTGACCATCCACAACCAGCGGAGTGACCCTCCACAACCAACACAGTGACCCTCCACAACCAGCAGTGTAACCCTCCACAACCAGCACAGTGACCCTCCAAAGCCAGTGGGGTGACCCTCCACAACCAGAGGAGTGACCCTAAACAACCAGCGGAGTGATGCTCCACAACCAGCAGTGTGACCCTCCACAACCAGTGCAGTGACCATCCACAACCAGCGGAGTGACCCTCCACAACCAACACAGTGACCCTCCACAACCAGCAGTGTGACCCTCCACAACCAGCACAGTGACCCTCCAAAGCCAGCGGGGTGACCCTCCACAACCAGAGGAGTGAGCCTAAACAACCAGCGAAGTGATGCTCCACAACCAGCAGTGTGACCCTCCACAACCAGCGAAGTGACCCTCCACAACCAACGCAGTGACCCTCCAAAGCCAGCGGGATGACCCTCCACAACCAGTGGAGTGACCCTCCATAACCAGCGGAGTGATCTTCTACAATGCGTGACAAAACGGATGCAGCAGACGGGATGGCTGAATGAGTTAAGCGTCCGTCTCCCGTTTTGATAGATCGTGGGATTCGAACCCTGGTCGAGTCAAACCAATGACTTAAAAAGTTATACTTGTCGCTTTTTACCCAGTCGCTCGGCATTATTAGAATAGGGACAGGACTGGTTGGCTCAGTGTCAGGGTAATGTGACTGAGTGGGATATCAGATCATGGTGCTGGTGGCATGGTCTCCCAGTGGGGCAGCACTATAAAGTCGCCGTGAGTGCGCACTGTCACAAGTCGGTACCCGTCCTGATATGACCTTAGATGTTGCCAGGACGCAAAACTCCAACAACCAACAAAGCCAACAAAACGGATGCAGTTTCCAGTGGACACATTGTCACAGATCGCGGTGCCCGGATGTTTGTTTATGGTTCCGTCGGACCCCGCCAGGGCCCGGGTCTGTCTGTGTGTCCACACAGGCGGGTCAGGTCACGTTGACGAGACGAGACTTTGTGTTTCAGGCTGGTTCCATTCGTGTGTGTCAGAATGACAGCCGTTATTGTAGCAGAATTGTAAACCAACCTCAGGGAGGTAAAAAAAAAAAGGGCGAAATAGAAATCGAGGAGCATGCGCAGGCAGCTGCGACTCACATTAGTTCTTTCCCCTGTCACCAGAGGGTGGGATGGTGGTGGAAGTCCTCTATAAGACCTCTGCTGCACAGGGAGTTAGTTACCTACAACGATAGTTCTCCCGCTGCTATCAAAGGGCAGGTTGGTGGTGGAAATCCTCTATAATACCTTTTCCTCAGAGCATGCTGCATAGTGAGCTGCTACCCACGGTATTTAGTTCTTGCTACTGCCATTAGAGGGCAGGTTTGGGGTGGAAATCCTCTATAACTATAAGACCTTTCCCACAGAACATGTTGGACAGTGGCTGCTACCCAGCAATTATGTTAGTTCTTGCTCTGCCGTCAGAGGGCGCATCGGTGGTGTAAATCCTCTATTACTTGAGTGTTGATTTAAAGCTGCACAGACATGACTTTTCCTTCTTTGTCTACCTTGACATGTTTGTTTTTCTTCTGCATAGCATATTTTCATTGCCGACATACTGGTATTCTTTTTTAGGTTATTTGATATAATCTCATTTTGTTTAGACTGGGCCATCTGAGAGGATTTCATCTGAGTTATTTTAGCTATGAGTATGTTGTATATATAGTCCGATGAAAATATTGATTTTTGTAATTCAAAACACATTGATTAGATTAGAGTGCTTGAGCTGTGTGCTCAGGACACCTCAGAGACTCTGCCATCACGGCTGATACCATGTGGTGAGGATGCTCTGTTCAATTTTGTCATCTGAAGCAATGAATTTGAATCTGCTGCACGTATCCTGGAATCTGAGGTTCATCTGGTATTGCTGTTGTCAAGCTCCTTGTCAGGCTCCCTTTTGAACACTGTACATTGTAGCTGGTGTCACTGACCTAGTACACTGGTGTCACTGAGCCACTGTAGCTAGTGTCACTGACCCAGTATGTTGTAGCTAGTGACACTAATCCAGTGCACTGTTGATGGTGTCACTGACCCAGTACACTGTAGCTGGTGTACCTGACTCAGTACACTGTAGCTGGTGTAACTGAGTCAATACACTGTAGCCAGTGTCACTGACTCAGTACACTGTAGCTGGTGTCATTGGCCCAGTATGATGTCACTGGTATCACTGACCCAGTACACTGTATCTGGTGGCACTGAGCCAGTATGCTGTAGCTGGTGTCAGTGAGCCACTGTGGCTGTTATTGAGCTGGTACTGAGCTGATCAGGTTGTACCGCTGAGACACTCGGCCGACATCCAAGAACTGGTTCGCTGGTATTGCTGAGTCATGGGCAGTGTGACTTTTGTCGCTGCGTAGGTTAGACAAATTGCCAACCTCACCTGGGTGTGATTACCGGGCAATGCTTCACCTGACAGCTCCATTATGATGCGTCTTCTACCAAAGCCGCTGTCATATGGATGTGAAGTGGATTTAGCTGGGGTCCATCTATCCGCCATTACAGGGGTGACGTCAGTGGTGGATGGACCCAAACCTTGTCTGAACACTGGCAGCAGGTTCACAACCCAGTTAGCTCTCACAGGTGAGATGAGGCTGTGGCTCATTGTGTGGTGGCCGAATCGGTAGAGCACAGGCCTCGTGTGCGGAAGATCGGGAGTTTGCGAGTTTGGTTCCCAGTTGAGTCAAACCAATGAGTTAAAAATGTATACTTGTCGCTTCCTAGCCTGGTGCTAGGCATTATTAGGACAGGGAAAGGGCTGGTTAGCTCGATGTCAGGATCATGTGACTGAGTGGGATATTGGGTCATGGTGCCGGCGGCCTGATTTCCCAGTGGGGCAGCACTATAAAATCGCCATGAGTGCGTACTGTCACAAGTCGGTACCCATCCTGATATGACCCTAGATGTTGCTAGGATGTAAAACAACAAACAAACATTGTGTGGGAGTCTGAGCTGAGGACCTCTGAGAGTTTGGTGAGTGTGTGTGTTTAAGGGTTGCTGATATTATAGTAGTTATGGTGTGTCCCAGCATCACTACCTCTCTCAGCTACAGCAGCATGGATAGCCCCGAGTTACAGTCCTGTTGAATAGCCCTGAGTTATAGTCCTGAGTTACAGCCCTGACTTATAGTACTGAGTTATAGACCCGAGTTGTAGTCCCATTATATAGCCCTGAGTTACAGCCCTGACTTATAGTCCTGAGTTGTAGTCCCGTTATATAGCCCTGTGTTATAGTCCTGAGTTACAGCCCTGAGTTATAGTCCTGAGTTGTAGTCCTGAATTGTAGTCCCGTTATATAGCCCTGAGTTATAGTCCTGAGTTACAGCCCTGACTTATAGTCCTGAGTTGTAGTCCGTTATATAGCCCTGTGTTATAGTCCTGAGTTACAGCCCTGAGTTATAATCCTGAGTTGTAGTCCCGAATTGTAGTCCCCTTATATAGCCCTGAGTTATAGTCCTGAGTTACAGCCCTGACTTATAGTCCTGAGTTGTAGTCCGTTATATAGCCCTGAGTTATAGTCCTGAGTTACAGCCCTGACTTATAGTCCTGAGTTGTAGTCCCGTTATATAGCCCTGTGTTATAGTCCTGAGTTACAGCCCTGAGTTATAGTCCTGAGTTGTAGTCCCGAATTGTAGTCCCGTTATATAGCCCTGAGTTATAGTCCTGAGTTACAGCCCTGACTTATAGTCCTGAGTTGTAGTCCCGTTATATAGCCCTGTGTTATAGTCCTGAGTTACAGCCCTGAGTTATAATCCTGAGTTGTAGTCCCGAATTGTAGTCCCGTTATATAGCCCTGAGTTATAGTCCTGAGTTACAGCCCTGAGTTATATTCTTGAGTTATAGTCCTGAGTTGTAGTCCCGTTATATATCCCTGTGTTATAGTCCTGAGTTACAGCCCTGAGTTATAGTCCTGAGTTGTAGTCCCGAATTGTAGTCCCGTTATATAGCCCTGAGTTATAGTCCTGAGTTACAGCCCTGAGTTATATTCTTGAGTTATAGTCCTGAGTTGTAGTCCCGTTATATAGCCCTGTGTTATAGTCCTGAGTTACAGCCCTGAGTTATAGTCCTGAGTTACAGCCCTGAGTTATATTCTTGAGTTATAGTCCTGAGTTGTAGTCCCGTTATATAGCCCTGTGTTATAGTCCTGAGTTACAGCCCTGAGTTATAGCATAGCCCTCAGTTGCAGCCTTGCACTTCAGCCTCAAGTTGTAGTCTTGACTTATGTACCCGAGTTACAGGCTTGAGTTACAGTCCTGAGCTACAGGCTTGAGTTAAAGTTCTGAGTTACATTCCTGGGGCCGTATGCACGAATCGGGGTTAGGCTTAGCCGGAGTTAAGACACTAGCCGCGGATACCTACCTCAGGGTAGCGAGGGATTTGAGAAATGTGTGAATCGGTATGCACCAATGTTTTAGCCGCTGCGGATAGCTAACCGTGAGTTTATTTATAGATTTGGGAATTCCCTTTGCGTTTCTACCCATATATTTGGCTTAAATCTATTGAATGCGATCATATTTAACAGAATTACATACGTAATAAGTGAAATTTGATCAATTTAACCCTAAATTCGAAGCGTTATTAAGGCTAACGCTGCATTGGCGGCGATATTAATAGTTATATTTTCGAATCGGCGACCGTACAGTAAACAAACCGCCGCCGCCGCCAGTATGGAAAGCGACGTCGATGCGGCGGCAGCGGCGATTTGTTTACTTTACGTTCGTCGATTCGAAAATATAACTATTAATATTGCCGCCAATGCGGCAGTAGCCTTAATAACGCTTCGCATTTAGGGTTAAATTGATAAAATGTCACTTATTGCGTATGTAATTCTGTTAAATATGATCGCATTCAATAGATTGAGAGGCACATACGCACACTAACCGCCCCGGCTAGACGTAAAACCTGATTTGAAAATGGTTTAGCTTAGCCGAGGCTACGGTCGGCGGTTAGCCCTAACTCCAATTGGTGCATGCCAAATTTTCACATTTAGACGTGCGGGGATACCTTAGCCGCGGTTAAGGCCCTAACCCCGATTGGTGCATACAGGCCCTGAATTATACTTATAGCTCTGAGTTACAGTTTGAATTACATCCGTCAGGTTCAACTCAGGTACAGACCTCAGCTACAACCCTCAGGTAGAACCCCCAACTACATGCCTCAGCTACAACCCTCAGCTACATCCCACAGGCACAGCCCTGAGCTCTATCCCTCAGCTACAGCCCTCAGCTATATTCCTCAGTTACAACCCTCAGCTACATCCCTCAGCTACATCCCTCAGCTACATCTCTCAGCTACATCCCTCAACTACAGCCCTCAGCTACATCCCTCAGCTACAACCCTTAGCTACACCCCCTCAGCTACATCTCTCAGCTACCGCCCTCAGCTACATTTCTCAGCTCCAACCCTCAGCTACATCCCTCAGCTACATCCCTCAGCTACATCCCTCAGCTACAACCCTCAGCTACATCCCTCAGCTACAACCCTCAGCTAAAACCCTCAGCTAGACCCCTCAGTTACACCCCTCAGCTACAACACTGAGGCAGAATCCTCAGGTACATCCCTCAGATACAGCCCTCAGTTACATTCCTTAGGCACAACCCTCAGGCACAGCCCTCAGGTACAATCCTCAGCCACAGCCCTCAGCTACAGCCTCAGTTACAGCCCTCACTTATATCTCTCAGTTACAGCCCTCAGGTACAACCCTCAGGCACAGTCCTCACCTACAGCTTCAGTTACAGCCCACAGTTACATCTCTCAGTTACAGCGCTCAGGTACAACAACCCTTAGCACAGTCCTCAGCTACAGTTTCAGTTACAGCCCTCAGTTGCATCTCTCAGTACCTCTCTCCATTACATCTTTCACATTCTCAGTTACATCTCTCCATTACATCCCTCAGTTACATCTCTCAGCTACATCCCTCAGTTACATCTCTCAGCTACATCCCTCAGTTACATCCTTCAGCTACATCTCTCAGTTAAAGCCGTCAGCTACATCCCTCAGCTACAACCCTCAGATGCAGTCTGCCAGTACCAGCTGAGAGAAACTGTGCTAATTCCATCTCACAGCCCTACGGGTTTCCCCGAAGTGTCACGTGACCCTGGAAATTGTGTCACGTGTTGGTTTTCCTGGCTTCTGATTGGGTGCGTGGTTACTGCTAACCAGTGTTGGCGTTCGAGAACCCTTTCCAGTTCCAGCGTCCGACCACCCATGTGTTCTCAGCGAATTTGAATCTGGTTAGATATACCAAGCGAAAAAGAGGCTCAATTGAATGTAAGTTGGTTAGCTGTTGGGGTTTCATCAACATCTAATGTCATATCAGGACGGGTACCGACTTGTGATAGTGCGCACTCATGGCGACTTTATAATGCTGCCCCACTGGGAGACCAGGAAGCCGACACCATGACCTGTAATAAAGATCTATTATCCCACTCATTGTCCTGACACTGAGCTAACCAGTCCTTGCCATATCCTAATAATGCTGGGCGCCAGTCTCGGAAGTGACAAGTATCAAATTTATAATATAAGTAATTGATTTGACTCGACCGGGAATCGAACTGCCGATCCCCCGCAAGGGAGGTGTGCACTCTACCGATTCGGCCATCTCAACTGAAGAGTGAATTCATGCTGATCACTGTGTGGCATTAACACAGTGGTAAACTTCTGGTGTTTAAAGCTGGCTTTTATTTTAATTTCTGTCTTTTCTTTTAAAGATAACTATATTAGATTGATTGTCGTAATCTACCTTACTTTAGCTTAAAGTATCTTTAATTGCAAGGATTTGGGTGGTTCGAATCCTGCTTTAAGCGCACTATTTCCCATTTTCATCAACCCCATGGCACTGCCTAACCTGGCACTTGGCATTACTAGGATAGGGCAAAGACTGGTTTGCTCAGTATCAGGATAATGTGACTGAGTGGGATATCGGGTCACAGTGTCGATGGTTCGGTTTCCCAATGCCACTGAGGCAGCACTATAATACTTGATATAGTCGCCACCAGTGCGCACCCTCGCAAGTCGGTACCTATCCTGATATGACCTTAGATGTTACCAGGACATAAAACCCCACAACAAATTTAACTACCCTCACCCCTCACCATTCCAACTCCTCTCACATCCTGTCACATTTCTCAACATTCCAGCCTCTCTCGCACCCTCTCTCACACCCTCTCTCGCACCCTCTCTCACACCCTCTCTCACACCCTCTCTCACCGTCCCAACCCCTCACCATCCGAACAGTAACACCTCTCAATCCCCAACCTCTCACAAACTGCAAACCCTCGTAGAACTAGAACTCCAACCAACAACAACATCAAATCCTCTATCACGCACCTCCACCCCTCTCCCATCTTACCAACAGTCCACGCCAACCGCTCTCCTACCCTGCCAACCCCTCTGTCCTCACAAACCCTTCGTCCCCCAACCACCAGCCCCTCTGCTGCCCTCACTACTCCGCCTCCCCTCCACGCCACCCCGGTCTCTCCTACTCCCCGCCCCACCCAACCCCCCCACACACACCTCTTATGTACATAGTTGTGCTAATGAGTTTGGCCGGACGCTGACAGTTGTCAGGCCACCTGGCGAGTAGAGGCGACACCTGGTGAGGCTAACAGTAGTTGCGGGTGGCTCCCCCTGGCAGGCACGCCGGTCACCAGCGCCGCGTCTTACCATAACAAGCTTACACCCATCTTAAATAAATACATAAATAAATAAATAAATATTACCGTTACGGCATCGCAATGTACTTGTAAGTGCAAAATTAATACAAACTTGATTTGGTTTTTAATCATGTGGGATTGTACGCGGTGGCCGAATCGGTATAGCACAGTCTTCCCATGCGGAAGGTCGGGAGTTCGATTGCCAGTCGAGTCAAACCAATGACTTACCAAATTGATACTTTCCACTTCCTAGCCTGGCCGTCGGCAGTAATACTAATAGGATAGAGCAAGGACTGGTTGCTTCGGTGTTAGGATAATATGACTGAGTGGGATATCGGGTCATGGTGCTGGCATCGTGATTTCCCAGTGGGGCAGCACTATGAAGTCACCATGAGTGCACACTGTCACAAGTCGGTACCCATCCTGATATGACCTTAGATGTTGCCAGGATGTAAAACTCCAACAACCAAGCATTATAAAGTCGCCGTGAGTGCGCACTGTCACAAGTCGGTACCCATCCTGATATGACCTTAGATGTTTCCAGGATGTAAAACTCCAACAACCAACTATTGAACTAATCATGTGAGTGTGCCTGCTCTGTGACGCCATCTATGATTTAGTTACTGGAAACTCGCGCGTCTTGAACAGTGTCGCAGCAAGAGACTGGGAAGTTTTAGTTAAACACGGGGTGAGGTGACGGGGGAGGCATTCGCGGATTGTTGCTATTGACTTCTGTCCAGACCACGTGATCCCGCTGGCCACGGGGCTGGTCACGTGTCGGTGCAGGCCGCCAGGCGACTGTGGCCCGGATGATGGACTGGCGATTATGTTGACGTGAGCCCGACAGAACCAGAACCAGCGCTGCACTCACGTCACAACACAGCCTCACGTCAGACCATAGGTTTATGTCACATCACTGACTCATGTCACAACACTGCCTCATGTCAGACCATAGATGTATGTCACATCACTGACTCATGTCACAAAAACAGCCTCACGTCAGTCAATAGGTGTATGTCACATCACCGACTCATGTCACAACACTGTGTCATGTTACACCATAGGTGTAAGTCACATCACCGACTCTTGTCACAACACTGCCCCACGTCAGACCATAGGTGTATGTCACATCACCGACTCATGTCACAAAAACAGCCTCATGTCAGACCATAGGTGTATGTCACATCACTGACTCACGTCACAACACTGTGTCATGTTACACCATAGGTGTATGTCACATCACCGACTCTTGTCACAACACAGCCTCACGTCAGACCATAGATGTATGTCACATCACCGACTCATGTCACAAAAACAGCCTCATGTCAGACCATAGGTGTATGTCACATCACTGACTCACGTCAGTCCATAGGTGTATGTCACATCACCGACTCATGTCACAACACTGTGTCATGTTACACCATAGGTGTATGTCACATCACCGACTCTTGTCACAACACTGCCCCACGTCAGACCATAGGTGTATGTCACATCACCGACTCATGTCACAACACTGTGTCATGTTACACCCTAGGTGTATGTCACATCACCGACTCTTGTCACAACACTGCCCCACGTCAGACCATAGGTGTATGTCACATCACCGACTCTTGTCACAACACTGCCCCACGTCAGTCCATAGGTGTATGTCACATCACCGACTCATGTCACAACACTGTGTCATGTTACACCATAGGTGTATGTCACATCACCGACTCATGGCACAACACTGCCCCACGTCAGACCATAGGTGTATGTCACATCACCGACTCATGTCACAACACTGTCTCACATCAGACCACAGGTGTGTCACATCACCAACTCAAGTCATATCTGACTCATCTCAGATCATATGTTTATGTCACATCATCGATTTATGTCAGATCATTGCCTCACGTCACACCATAGGTTGATGTCACATCACCAACTCATGTCATTTCTCTGCACATGTCAGACTATAGGTTTATGTCACATCACTAACTCATGTCACATCACTACCTCATGTCAGACCATAGGTTTGTCACATCAATGATTCAGGTCACGTCACTGCCTTATGTCAAACCATAGGTTTTTGTTATATCACCGACTCATGTCAAATCACTGCCTCATGTCAGAATATAGGTTTATGGCACATTCCTCAACTCATGTCATATCACTGACTCATGCCGCGCCATATGTTTATGTCACATCACCGACTCATGTCATATCACTGCCTCATGTCACACCATGGGTTTATGTCACATCACCAACTCATGTCATATCTCTGCCTCATGTCACACCATATGCCTATGTCACATCACTGGCTCACCTCACTACGATTTCAGACAGACACAACAGACATTGCCTGGATGCTTTTGGTCGTAGGAGACAAAAGTATTTTAGATACACAGCGGTTCGCTCTTATGACAAGCGTTGTCAGTTCTTGCAGCGGTTGACTTTGCATGACATGGATAGCATTGTATATTCAGCGGTGAAAGCTTCTGTGATGTTCTGTGGGGGAAAAAACCCGGACAGCCCCCCTCATATTCATAACTTTATCCCTGCCTAAGATTAACGGAAAATTTACCAGAGGCCAGACTTGCACTTTTGTTTTGTCAAAGGTGACTTTCATCTATAAGTGCTAAGGGAAACAAGAATTTGAAATCTCTGCTCTTATTAGTCTTAATATAATGTAGTTGGGGTATGAGTATTTTATGTCATTAGCAGTTTTGGTTTTGACATGTACTGATTCATTCAAAAACTAACACAAATAAATGTAACTAATATAAGCAGTGAAGGCGATACATCTATGATCATACAGATACTCTAGGTATGCCTCTGTGTGTATCTTTGATAGATGGCGTTGTTGTGGTTTATGTTGCTGTGGTTATCGTTTTGTTGTGGCTTGTTGCTCAGGGCCAGCGGTGCAGAAGTAGCCAGAATGGTGCTAATTAATTTGTTGGTTAATAGCTGCCAAACAATAACAGAGCTTGGTTCGTGCCAAGAGAGACGAGGTTTGGGTGGGTGGATGGTGAAAATGGAAATGTCGAGAGTTGGGGAGAGACATCAAATAAACCCAGGCCAGGTGTGCATATACCGACTGCCAAGCAGACGCTGCCGAGTTGCAGCAGAGCATAAAGTATTCATGGCAGCTTCAGAGCTCTGTGTGTTGTGAGCAGCTCAGTGTGTGGTGAGCAGCTCAGAGTGTGGTGAGCAGCTCAGAGAGTGGTGAGCAGCTCAGAGTGTGGTGAGCAGGTCAGTGTGTGGTGAGCAGCTCAAAGTGCGGTGAGAAGTTCAGTGTGTGGTGAGCAGCTCAAAGTGTGGTGAGCAGTTCAGTATGTTGTCAGCAGCTCAGTATGTTGTCAGCAGCTCAGTGTGTGGTGATAAGCTCAGAGTGTCGTGAGAAGCTCAGTGTGGTGAGCAGCTCAGAGTGTGGTGAGCAGTTAAGTGTGTGCTGGGCAGTTCAAGGTGTGGTGAGCAGTTCAGTGTGTGCTGAGCAGCTCAGTGTGTGGTGAGCAGCTCTAGAGCGTAGTGAGCAGTTCAGTGTGTGCTGAGCGGCTCAGTGTGTGGTGAGCAGCTCTAGAGTGTGGTGAGCAGTTCAGTATGTGGTGAGCAGCTCAATGTGTGGTGAGCAGCTCAAAATGTGGTGAGCAGAGCAGTGTGTGGTGAGCGGCTCAGTGGGTAGTGAGCAGCTCTAGAGTGTGGTGAACAGTTCATTGTGTGGTGAGCAGCTCAGAGTGTGGTGAGAAGTTCAGTGTGTGGTGAGCGGCTCAGTGTGTGGTGAGCGGCTCATTGTGTGGTGAGTGTGCACTGCCAAGAGTCGGGTATTATGACATTAGATGTTGCCAAGAGGTAAAACTCGAACAAACAAACAATCAATCACAAGTTGGTAACTGTCCTGATATGAGCTTAGATGTTGCCAGGATGTAAAACTCCAACAACCAAGCAAACTCAAGCGTGGCCGCTAGCACAGAAACACTTAAATGTCACCTAACTTCTACTGCCTAGCCCCTACACGAGTATAGAAGCCCGTCGCCATGGTTACCAAGCAGACCACTTCGCCCCTGCGTTCCTACTTGGCATGGAAGGATTATTTGTTTGTTGTTGTTTTACGTCCTCGCAACATCAAAGGTCATATCAGGACGGGGCATGGGAGGAGGGAGTTCTTATACTTGTGCTAAATAATGGTCTTTATATGGGTATTGTAGGTGCGTGGTTTGTCTGGGTGTACAGTCAGAGGCCTAAGGGGGGTGGCGGTGATGTTAAGAACACTTGTTTTTCCTCCTTTTTTTTATAGCGAATCTTCCATAATTTATTGCCCATATTAAAACGGCCTAATTGGGATTTGTTGGGGTTGGGGGATATATGTGTGGGTGTGTGGGTGTGTGTGTGGGTGGGTGTTCGGTTTTATTAGCGCATTTGGGTATAAATGATGGGTGATGTGTTAGTAAAAACCGCGGGTCACCAGTATTCCCCCTTCCCCCTTCCCGCCTGCCCCCTCCCGTCTTGCTCCCTCCCCCCCCCCTTTCCCCCCTCCCTCCCCCTCCCCACACGTGTATCGTGTGCATGGCTAAGCGCATTGTCGGTCGCAGATCGCGACGCGTATCGCCTCAGGCTTCATTAGATTTTAATCAGGACATGACATCCCACAGATAAGAAGTGCCCCCTCCCCTCCGCCTTCCCCCCCCCCCCACCCCCTCCCCTACCTTCTCCCCCTCCCCCCACCCACCAGCAACCACCACCCTTTTCGCTGTGGCCCATTCAGACAGCAGAGGGCAGCACCAGAGACTAGCGCCAGCATTGTGTTTCCCGCATGGCAGAGATCCTGGTTTAGTTACCGGGCTAGGCAGTATTTTAATACTATTTACCAATCAAATTAATCTGTCCTCAAAGTTACTTGAAGTTAAAATTAGCATTTCTTTCTTCTAAGGAAAATTTCTCGAATCCTTCAACTTTACATATTGTGTTACTACTGTCGAGAGGGTGATGAAAATTGGAAATATTGCGCCTAGAGCGGGAATCGAACTCACGTCTCTTGCATTCCGGGCCAGTGTACTAACTATTCCATATTGGAAGCGTGATAATGAAGAGTATGGCAATATAATGGCAAATTGTCACGCTTTCATGACGTCACTTAACACCATTTATCCTTTTACAACCTCTGGTATCTATTTGTGGTGTTCTCTGTGGCGGAGTGGTTAGAGTGTCTGACTTTTTTCTAGGTCGGATTCCTAATCTGAAGGTCAGTGGTTCGATTCCCCGTGCCCCCACCTCTGCCTATTTGGATTTCCACCACTGTGTATAACTTACAGCGTCATCAAAGGCCAGTTGCTCTCATACCATGTCTATGTGGTGTGGGAGGTTAAAAATCCCTTGGGGAGGTAAAAGTGTAGGCTCGGGCTTTCTATCGACAAACTCTCTAATGGTGAAAGCAAGTCTATTCAGACTTATCCATGATAGGCAGTATAAATCTTCAACAACAATTACTATTAGGGATGTCAGTTATTTTTTCTAATTGTTCTGGTTGCATTTCTAAGGTATCATAAACCATGTCGCTTTAATAAAACCACCAAAGAAGCCTAGCAGTAGGATATAGAGTGTCAATGATATGGACAAGTATCACTCTTTCAAAATGGGCAATTATCACGCTTTCAAAATGGGCAATTATCACGTTTTCAAAATGGGCAATTATCACATTTTCAAAATGGGCAATTATCACACTTTCAAAATGGGCAATTATCACGCTTTCAAAATGGGCAATTATCACATTTTCAAAATGGGCAATTATCACGTTTTCAAAATGGGCAATTATCACGCTTTCAAAATGGGCAATTATCACGCTTTCAAAATGGGCAATTATCACATTTTCAAAATGGGCAATTATCACGCTTTCAAAATGGGCAATTATCACGTTTTCAAAATGGGCAATTATCACATTTTCAAAATGGGCAATTATCACGCTTTCAAAATGGGCAATTATCACGCTTTCAAAATGGGCAATTATCACTCTTTCAAAATGGGCAAGTATCACATTTCAAAATGGGCAATTATCACGCTTTCAAAATGGGCAATTATCACGTTTTCAAAATGGGCAATTATCACGTTTTCAAAATGGGCAATTATCACACTTTCAAAATGGGCAATTATCACGCTTTCAAAATGGGCAATTATCACGTTTTCAAAATGGGCAATTATCACGTTTTCAAAATGGGCAATTATCACGCTTTCAAAATGGGCAATTATCACGTTTTCAAAATGGGCAATTATCACGCTTTCAAAATGGGCAATTATCACGCTTTCAAAATGGGCAATTATCACGCTTTCAAAATGGGCAATTATCACGTTTTCAAAATGGGCAATTATCACGCTTTCAAAATGGGCAATTATCACGTTTTCAAAATGGGCAATTATCACGTTTTCAAAATGGGCAATTATCACGCTTTCAAAATGGGCAATTATCACATTTTCAAAATGGGCAATTATCACGCTTTCAAAATGGGCAATTATAACGCTTTCAAAATGGGCAATTATCACGTTTTCAAAATGGGCAATTATCACGCTTTCAAAATGGGCAATTATCACGCTTTCAAAATGGGCAATTATCACGCTTTAAAATTGGGCAATTATCACGCTTTCAAAATGGGCAATTATCACGTTTTCAAAATGGGCAATTATCACGTTTTCAAAATGGGCAATTATCACGCTTTCAAAATGGGCAATTATCACGCTTTCAAAATGGGCAATTATCACGCTTTCAAAATGGGCAATTATCACGTTTTCAAAATGAGCAATTATCACGTTTTCAAAATGGGCAATTATCACGCTTTCAAAATGGGCAATTATCACGTTTTCAAAATGGGCAATTATCACGTTTTCAAAATGGGCAATTATCACGCTTTCAAAATGGGCAATTATCACGCTTTCAAAATGGGCAATTATCACGCTTTCAAAATGGGCAATTATCATGCTTTCAAAATGGGCAATTATCACACTTTCAAAATGGGCAATTATCACATTTTCAAAATGGGCAATTATCACGCTTTCAAAATGGGCAATTATCACACTTTCAAAATGGCCAATTATTACGTTTTCAAAATGGGCAATTATCATGTTTTCAAAATGGGCAATTATCACTCTTTCAAAATGGGCAATTATCACGCTTTCAAAATGGGCAATTATCACGCTTGCATGACGTCACTGAACCATCTATCCCTCTACTATCTGTGCTTCAATTGAGGGTGGGAATCCTCGCCTTCTTCGGTGTGTTTTTATTGCGCATGCGATACTTTAATGCACTGTGTGTTTTCTGCTCGGCCGACGGGCTCTAGTGCCATATAATTATAAGGACGCTAGAATATAGTTCTATAGCAAATAACTAAATAAATCAAGATATGTTGCAAGAAAAGGCAAAAAAAACATTGTCCTGCACGCTTGTCAGCGTCATAATTGTGCCGGTACTGTTGTAGGTGGATGGAGTGATTTTAAATGGGTCTCAACCTTCGGCTTCGCCTCATTTGAAATCACTCCGCCCAGCCATTCAGACTAATATATACATTTCTATGCGTAGGTAAAATCATGTCTTTTTATTCTATCAATGGTAAAAAGTCAGAGTGTTAATTAAATGAGGACACATACAGACAATGGTGTTTGCGGATATTATTTCTTTCCATTTCCACTTCCATCATGGCCAATATTATTAGTAGACGCGTGTATTTTATGTGATTGAGTATGCGGCAGATATATAGACCAGATGCAGTGGCCGCATCGTTAGAGCGTAGGCCTCCCATGTGGGAGATCAGGAGTTTGATTCCCAGTCGAGTCAAACCACTGACTTACAAAATTGATACTTGTCGCATCCTACCCTGGCACTTGGCATTAATAGGATAGGGCAAGGACTGGTTAGCTCAGTGTCATGATAATGTGACTTAGCTATGGTGCTGGCAGCCTTATTTCCAAGTGGGACAGCACTATAAAGTCACCATGCGTGCACACTGTCACAAGTCAGTACCCATCCTGATATGACCGTAGATGTTTGCCAGGGCATAGAATTCCAACAAACAACCAAACAAATGATATATAGAGGATAGGGGAAAGGTGTGTAACACTGATGGGGACACAGGTGGCGCTACCGGCGGGTGAACTGAGAACCTCAAAGACAGTTTTGGGAATACTAGTAAAACAAAACATACAGGTATACACCGCAGTGACGAGTCAAGCAATCTCAGGAACAAACCCAGCTCCACAAGTTTAGGAATATGTAATTGGGTCCATATCCATGTCGTGGCCTAGCTATAGACCTATTTTATATGACGTTAGCATAGGTATCTAGGTCAGTGCACGCGCCATTTGGCTACAGGACAACACACTGTCACACTGCAAACTCAATGGCTATGAGCAATCTTCATACAGAAAAAGTGAAATATCTCTAAAACCACACCACCTAGAAGCAACCCGCTTGGAAGACATATAGAAAACATATTCAACGAAGAGATTATATTAAATTTATAAGGTTAGGGTTCTGCATTTCCATTAATTTTGAATAAAATAGACGTTTTGCACTGCGCGTACCGGCAAACTCAATGCATTGTCAATGGCCGTGAGCAATCTTGAATTATCTTCATACAGAAAAAGTGAAATATTGCTAAAGCCACACCACCTAGAAGCAACCCGCTTGGAATACATATAGAAAACATAATCAATGGACAGATTATATTAAATTTATAAGGTTAGGCTTCTGCATTTCTATTAATTTTGAATAAAATAGACGTTTTCCACTGCACGTATTGGCAAACTCAATGCATTGTCAATGGTCGTGAGCAATCTTCATACAGAAAAAGTGAAATATCTCTAAAACTACACCACCTAGAAGCAACCCGCTTGGAAGACATATAGAAAACATATTCAACGAATAGATTATATTAAATTTATAAGGTTAAGGTTCTGCATTTCTATGAATTTTGAATAAAATAAACGTTTTGCACTTCGTGTACCGGCAAATTCAATGGCGGTGTGCCTTCGTTCGGCAGCCAAACTGCAATGAACGAAGATGCGCTGCACAAACATTGTGCGTGCATACACAATGTTTATAAACATTGAAAGGGGTCTATAGGAGGCTGACTTCCGCATGGCGATGGCCCTCTCTACCTTGACCCTTGTATGTCGGAAGGACCGTCAGGTGGCAGAACGCTACTAGACTGGGGACTCGACTAGCGACCATTGCGCACTAGGGGTTATATCAGTACATGGATATGCAGTCGTAGGTCACTTCTCCTGCAATTAGCAATAAACCAGGGACAGCCCCTGATTGAAGTGATTCTTCGATGTGTCGTCCTTTTGTAGTTTGTAGTACGAAGGACATTCACAGAGGAATGCACACCTTAGCTATTTAGGTCATGACAACATGCATTAAGCCCACTCAAAAATGAATACAGCAGGAACTACCCAAACAGGTCACGTGACCTCATTACCTGCCTCCAACCCTTACTATCTAAAGCAATCAAGACAATTCAAAGAACAGCAGCTGTCACGACTAAGACCTGGCCAAATTCACTATTTGGTGATTTTTCCTAGACCCAGAATGTCCGAATTGTAAAGGCATGGAATCTCTCCACCCACCACCCCCCAGCCCCACCACCACCCTCCGCCCCTGTGGAGAACTCCCTGCTGAGATCAGTGTCTCTAATATGAGGCACCTGTATAATATGAGGCACCTGTATTGTACCTTGTAAATGTAACATGTGTGTATGCTGTGTGTTCTTGACGCATAGTTTTATTTTGGCTGGGGACTAGCCGCCTCAGTGTGAGCACTGCCGGTATATACTGACAGTGCGTCACATTTTGGCGAGATGTCCTCACCTACTACAGCCAGCTAGAGATGATGTGTTTGGAAATAAGGGTGCGATGGAGTCATTCTAATTCCATCCGCCACTCATTATTAATTTCTTTTTAGGGGAAACTGTTTTTAGTACCAAAAGTTCATTTTCCATTTTCAACTTGGAAAACTTTCTATCGTTTGTTTTATTTCTCATATACCATTTGTGGTTTCATCACAGTTGTATGCTCTTTTGACATATATTTCTGTGATCTATTTTACCTGTTTGAAATGTAATATTTTACTCAGTTGTGTTTAGCCACTGCGTGACCCCCAATAGCCGATGTTTACTTTTTTTTAATCAAACAAGAGTATTATGTGTGCTAGTGCTGTCGTCATCTTACATAGATAACAGATTCACCCCTACCAGAGTAGGGGTGAATAAAACCCCTGCCTGAATCTGAGCAAAAACTCCTTCAGTGAAAATTAACTGTGGAGGTAGTGATTCCAGTGCACAGTGTTGATCTATTCTGGTGTAAAGTTGAAAAATTATGAGAGAATGCAAAAAAAAAAATCAAGATGGCTACCACAGACAGCTCTTTATTAAAGTCTATTAATTTACATTATTTCATCAATCATTCACTCCAAAAGTAGTGGGTTATGATAGATAAGTATTTGAAAAATATATTTGGCATATTATGTAACATCTTTGTTGCTAAGCTAATATTAAAAACGTCTTTCATATGTGTATTTCAGATGCCGTCTTCCGCTGTGGGCCCGACTGGTGGAGAGTAACTTAGGTGAGTTCTGTGTTTATAAAATGGCCGACCTTCCAAGATGGCGTCGCTACTTTGCAGCATTGCAATCGCCATTTAAAGTTTCTTAGTCAGTTTCTATCATTTTTGAGGTTGATCATTATAATTTATCTTACTCCAGTCGAAACAACTTTTATTTTAAATAGATAACTTGGATATATTTGAAGTTTTGTTTGTTTGTTTGTTGTTGTTTTACGTCCTAGCAACATTTAAGGTCATATCAGGAAGGGTACCGACTTGTGACAGTGCATACTCATGGCGACTTTATAGTGCTGCCCCACTAGGAAACCAGGCCGCCAACACCATGACCTGATATCCCACTCAGTCACATTATCCTGACACAGAGCCAACCAGTCCTTGCCCTATCCTGATAATGCCGAGCGCCAGGCTAGAAAGCGGCAAGTATCAATTTCTAAGAAATTGATTTGACTCAACCAGGATTCGAACCAACAAAGTCATGGGTTCGGATCTGCCGATCTCCCAAAACATGAGACAGACGCTCTACTCATTCGGCCGCCCCCGTTGAAGTGTAAATGTACAAGATTCATTTTGCCATGCGCATAAAAACCTTGGAATCGTTGGGTTCAGCAGTAAGGAGGTTCTAGTGAATTGACTTGGTTTCCCTTATATGCATCAGGAAATGCTTAAAATGTGTACCAGTATATCAGTTATATATGTAGAATCAAATCTAGAGAAAGTGTTTTGGTTTTGAAAAGTAGATTCTTTCATCATTATGGAGCTTTACTTTAAGCATTAGTTTGGGGTAACAGTTGGGGTCAACAATCTCACCCCAACAATCATCAAACCAGCTTTATAATACCCAGCGCGGGGTGATCACGTGACACTGAACCGGATCAGGCTGAGTCAAACCCCAGTCACACTACAGCTTGCGACCACTTTGCAACCTCCTTAAACCAAAGAACCCGCACTCACCAGTGACGTCCTTGCGATCAAAATAATGGTTGCCGACGTCTGGGCGTCACTAGGGACTGTGGGTTCTTTGGTCTAAAGTGGTCGCAAAGTGGTCGCAAGCTGTAGTGTGACTGGGGTGTCAATGACATGTCACATTGATCGTTACCACTACCTTTCCCGGCACTGGTCGGGCAAGTACTGGCTTGCACAGTGTCAGGATAATGTGGTTGAGTGGGATATCTGGTCAAAGTGCTTGCTGGCACGGTATCCCACAGGGATGAAAGATTTCCGCGCTTTCGCGGATTTCCTCGATTAAAAAATATATTTACCCATCTTAATTCAATTCAACTCAACTTAATTCAATCTTAACAAAATTACAAGGAATTAGGATGTATATAACGACAACAGTTTTGATATGACCTTTAATGTATCTGGAACATAAAACCCTAACAATAACGCACTAAGGATGGGCGATAATATAGTCACAACAAGGCTAGTTGAAACTTGACTTCCAGCATTTTTCCGCGATTCCTTGACAGTGCTAAGTCTATGGGAGAAGATCCGCACTTTCGCGGAAATTCGCCATTGGCGTAATAACCTCAGCTTGATTTTGTTGCTGGAGACCACTTTCATCCCTGACCCCGTTGGGCAGCACTATAAAGTCGCACTATCACATATTATTACTTTGATGTTGCAAGGACATAAACTCCCAGTAAACCAACACACTGACCCCTGACCTAGTTCTAGCTGACGTTTTATGTCCTAGCAACATATCAGGTCATATCAGTAAGGGTACAGAGTTATGACTGCATTCATAGCGACTTTATACTGCTGCCCTAATAAGAGACCAGACCACAAGGCCATGATCTGACATCCCACTCAGTCACATTATCCTGATACTAGGAAAACCAATACATGCCCTACCCCAACAATCCCTAGCGCGAGGCAAGCTAGTGGCAAGTATCAGTTTTGTGCATCATTGATTTGATTCAGTCGGGTTCGAACCTACGTCATGGGAAGCCAGTCAGCACTCTTAGTCTTACCAATTCCCCCACTCTGTCTGTGTTTTGTTTGTTTGGGGTTTTATGTCCTAGGCCATATCAGAAAGGGTTGTGACTTGTGACAATGAACACTCATGGCTACTATATCGTGCTGCACCACATTGGAGACCTGGCACCCTGACCCAATTTCCCACTCAGTCATAATATCCTGATACTAACCAGTCTGATGCTAACCAGTCTTTTCCACATCCTAGTAATGCCAAGCGACCGCCAGGCTATGTAGCAACAAGAATCAATTTGGTAATTCACTGGTTTGAGTCGGCCGGGTTCGACTCAAACTCCTGACCTTCCGCACAGGAAAGTTACGCTCTTGCCGATTCTGACACCGAGTCCGGTCAAGTAGACGCAGCCAATATACACGGTCCAGTGAACAACACCAATTTGTAGCGGCACCATGCTCATTGTGTTGAAGCCTATGGTGCTGGCATGTGCTGTGGGTGCTTACACACTGCTGGTCCTCAGTACTTCCGATGTGGAAATGAACTGCATCCACCTGCCGGGCACCGGCACACCGCCCCGATCTGCTCGAGTGGCGCCGTTTGGATCCGGGGGCTAAACCGCACCTGGCTACTTACAAGGACAAGCATGGATCCTCATTTATCGATCGGCTTTTAAATATGCGGGCATGCTTTCAACTAGATGCTCATGGAGAGGATTGCTCGGGAGCAGCTCAGTGTGTGGTGGTGAGCAGCTCATAGTGTGGTGAGCAGTTCAGTATGTGGTGAGCAGCTCAGTGTGTGGTGAGCAGTGCAGTGTGTAGTGAGCAGCTCAGTGTGTGGTGAGCAGCGCAGTGTGTGGTGTGCAGCTCAGTGTATTGTGAGCTGCTCAGTGTTTGGTGATTAGTAGCTCAGTGTGTGGTGAGCAGCCCAGTGTGTGGTGAGCAGCTCATATGCTGGTGAGCAGCTCAGTGTGTGGTGAGCAGCTCATTGTGTGGTGAGCAGTTCAGTATATGGTCATGAGCAGCTCATTGAGTGGTGAGCAGCTCAGTGTGTAGTGAACAGCTCAGTGTGTGGTGTGCAGCTCAGTGTGTGGGGAACAGTTCAGTGTGTGGTGAGCAGCTCAGTGTGTGGTGAGCAGCTCAGTGTGTAGTGAGCAGTTCATTGAGTGGTGAGCAGTTCAGTGTGTAGTGAGCAGCTCAGTATGTAGTGAACAGCTCAGTGTGTGGTGAGCAGCTCAGTGTGTGGTGACCAGCTCAGTGTATGGTGAGCAGCTCATTGTGTGGTGAGCAGTTCAGTGTGGTGGTCAGCAGCTCATTGTGTGGTGAGCAGGTCGGTGTGTAGTGGGCAGCTCAGGGTTTGGTGAGCAGCTCAGTGTGGGGTGAGCATCTCAGTGTGTGGTGAGCACCTCAGTGTATGGTTAGCATCTCATTGTGTGGTGGGCAGCTCAGGGTGTGGTGAGCAGCTCAGTGTGTGGTGAGCAGCTTGGTGTATGGTCAGCAGCTCAGTGTGTGGTCAGCAGCTCAGCGTATGGTTAGCATCTCATTGTGTGGTGAGCAGCTCAGTGTGTGGTGAGCAGCTTGGTGTATGGTCAGCAGCTCAGTGTATGGTGAGCAGCTCATTTTCTGGTGAGCAGCTCAGTATGTGGTGAGCCGCTGTGTGTGGTGAGCAGGTCAGTGCGTGGTGAGCAGCTCTGTGTGTGGTGAGCAGCTCAGTATGTGGTGAGCAGCTCAGTGTGTGGCGTAAGCATCTAATCTGGAAGGAGACTAACTCATGGTAGGATTGCAGCAATTTTGCGCTACATATTTGTAGAACACATGTAATCGCTTACCTACAACAAAATAAAAAAGCAGTACACCATAATAGCGGACAGAACAGCACTTGGACTAGTCAACATGGCGGAGCGTATAATTTGAGGCACGTGTTCTTTCCTAGTTGATCCCAGACAAACAAGTGTTCAGAAGGACAAAGAAACATGCGCTTTATCCAGTTGTGTATCTAGTTCTGGCAGAAAGTGGAGACTTGTTTGAGAGTTGTTTTTGCAGAGAAAGAGAGAAAGAGAGTAGGTGGGGGGGGGCGGGGGGGGGGGGGAGAAGGAGGTGGAAAGGAGGAACAAATGGATTGAGGGAGAGGGGGAGACAAGAGGGTAGATGGAAGAGTGAGAGGACAGGAGATCGGAGTAGACAATAGATGAGGAGAGCTGAAACGAGATGTGGAAGAGAGAGGGAGAGAGAGGGAGAGAGAGGGTGAGGGAGGGGGGAGAGGGAGAGAGAATGGGATGGAGAGAAAGGGAGAGGGAGGGAGAGAGGGAGGGAGGGAGGGGAGAGAGGGAGAGAGAAGGGCAGAGAGGAGAGAGAGGGGCAGGGAGGCGGAGAGGGAGAGAGAGGCGAAGAGAGGGAGAGAGAAGAGCAGCGGGGGGAGAGAGAATACTGGAGCGAGGAAGGTAGGCAGGAGAAGACATAGAGGTAGTCAGGGAAGGAGTGACAGATGGAGAGAGGGAGAGGAGAGGAGAGAGGTGGATGGAGAGAGCTGGGGAGCGAGAGACAGAGATAGAAAGGGACAGAGACAGAGAGGGGCACGGATATGCGGATGGAGAGGGACAGAGATAGAAAGGGGCACGGATAGAGTGGGACAGAGATAGAGAGGGACACGATAAAGAGGGACATGGATAGAGAGGGACGCGGATAGAGAGTGAGCAAGCCCGGGGTGGGGGGGGGGGGGGGTCAGGGCGGGGGGAAGGGGTTTGCCGCCGGCCTCTCTGCTTTTAGTTAGTTAAACCCGACGAGCGGGCGTTAATAGACACCACTTCCGGTGTAGTCTGATACACCCGGTCGGATACCAGCGCAACCTCCCTCCACCCCCCCCCCTCCCTCTCTCCCCACCGCCACACAGGCGCACTTAGCAAACCGAAGTGTGTGGGGAGGGGAGGGGAGAGGAGGAGAGTGGGTGGGGGGGGAGACCTGTACATCGTCACGTGACCCATCGCGTGGTCGTCACGTGACCGCCCGCTGGTGGCTAATGGGCCGCTGCTATAGCCGCGTTCCGGAACGCTGGTGCCCGCCCTCTGGGAGCTGCTAACTCTCCCACACACACCCGGTCTCCGCCTGGAGAGTGTACGCCCGATAATCGCGCCTGTCGAGTAGCCATCTCCAAGCCGATGTTCAATTTACTTCCCCTCGCTTCCCTTCCCAAAGCTTACCCTATTCCCCACCCCCACCCTCCCACCACCACCACCTCCATCACCGCCCGCACACGCACACTCCCCGCTGTTAATAGCTGGCATGTGTTGCGACTCTGTGTGGTTGATAATATTTGTAGTGCTGCCGCCTGGCGGTAGAGGGGAATGGGGGGTAGGGGGAGGTGTGTGGGGATGGGGATGGGAGGGGGAGGGGGCTGTTGCAGTCAATCATAACTATATGGAGGCTGCTTCACCAGCGGCTCATCGACATCGCATGTCTGTAGATCCGTGTGTGGTGCCCCCCTCCCCCTCCGCCCTCCCCTCCTCCCCCCTCCCGTTGCTTCCTGCTTGTTGACGCCTGTCACGTGACATCAAAATTCAGAACTCTTTAGGTTCCTCCAGTGAGTGAGCAGTTCCGCCGCCGCCGCCAGGAGGCAGCACGTGGGTGTGACTGTGATTTCTTTGTGACGCGCGCCCCCGTGGTTCAGCATTCCCACCACCAGGGGAACGTGGTGGATGGCAGAGGGTTGTGGGGGGTGGGGGTGGGGGGGGTGCTTATATATGTATGACAGATGTAGGGGGGTCGGGGGAGGGGGGGGGGGGGGGGTGGAGGAAAGGTTGTTGGGTGAGGGGAAGGTGGGTGGGTGGAGGGAAGGTTTGGGGGGAAGGTGGGGGAAGGTGAGGGGAAAATGGGGGAGGTGGGGGAGGTGGGTGGGTGGAGGGAAGGTTTGGGGGGAAGGTGAGGGGAAAATGGGGGAGGTGGGGGAGGTGAGGAAAAGGTGGGGGGGAGGTGATGGGAAGGTGGGTGGGGAGATGAGGGAAAGGTGGGTGGGTGGGGGGAGGTGAGGGGTAGGTGGGTGGGGAGATGAAAGGGTGGGCGGCGGGTGGAGGGTTTGGCCCACACAGCTCGCGTCGCTTGGACCTGGCTGCAGTGTGAGGGTGGTCTGGTATCAGCTGCTGATATCGTTGTTCACGTCATGGCAAGTCCAGCCGCTCGTGGATAGGGGAATGTTGGGGAGGTAAGTGTCGTCATCTGTGTGGTTTGGGGATTGTTGGGGAAATATATTTAGTCATCTGAATGACATATTTGTCAGCGCTGGGCACTGGTCTTCGCAGCCGGTCAGAGTGGTCGCATTTCATCTGTGCATAGTGGAAGTGGGAATGTGTTGCATTGTGTGCAGCACAAGCCCATTCTGAACATAAGAAGAAAGTGGGGGAGGCAGCCTATGCTGCTTAGTGTACAGCTATCTACTCACCATAGTGCAAGGTATATGCATCATTGTGTGCAGCATAAACCATTCTGAACATAAAAGAAAGTGGGGGAGCAGCCTTGCTGCATAGGGTACAGCATATGTACTCACCATAGTGCAAGGTATATGCATCAAGATAGAGTGTGCAGTAATGTATCACTAGTGGTTAAATCATATGTTGTGTTTGTATATCAGTTAGATTTGGTTTTAATGTTGGTTTGTCTTTAAATAGTGCCATGTTGTGCATGTATAGTGGTTTATATTGTGTGCATTGCTGGTTGATGTAGTTATTCAGTTATTCAGTGGTGGTAATGGGTATAAAGTAGGGGATTGTTGGGGACATAAGAAGTCAGTAAGTGCCATGATCTGTGGTTTGGGGTTTGTTGGGGAGGTAAGTGTCGTGATCTGTGTGGTTTGGGGTTTGTTGGGGAGGTAAGTGTCATGATCTGTGTGGTTTGGGGTTTGTTGGGGAGGTAAGTGTCATGATCTGTGTGGTTTGGGGTTTGTTGGAGAGGTAAGTGTCGTGATCTGTGTGGTTTGGGGTTTGTTGGGGAGGTAAGTGTCGTGATCTGTGTGGGTTGGGGTTTGTTGGGGAGGTAAATGTCATGATCTGTGTGGTTTGGGGTTTGTTGGGGAGGTAACTGTCATGATATCTGTGGGTTGGGGTTTGTTGGGGAGGTAAGTGTCATGATCTGTGTGGTTTGGGGTTTGTTGGGGAGGTAAGTGCCGTGATCTGTGCAGTTTGAGGTTTGTTGGGGAGGTAAGTGCCATGATCTGTGTGGTTTGAGGTTTGTTGGGGAGGTAAGTGTCATGATCTGTGTGGTTTGGGGTTTGTTGGGGAGGTAAGTGCCATGATCTGTGTGGTTTGGGGTTTGTTGGGGAGGTAAGTGTCATGATCTGTGTGGTTTGGGGTTTGTTGGGGAGGTAAGTGCCATGATCTGTGTGGTTTGGGGTTTGTTGGGGAGGTAAGTGCCATGATCTGTGTGGTTTGGGGTTTGTTGGGGAGGTAAGTGCCATGATCTGTGTGGTTTGGGGTTTGTTGGGGAGGTAAGTGCCATGATCTGTGTGGTTTGGGGTTTGTTGGGGAGGTAAGTGCCGTGATCTGTGCAGTTTGAGGTTTATTGGGGAGGTAAGTGCCATGATCTGTGTGGTTTGGGGTTTGTTGGGGAGGTAAGTGCCGTGATCTGTGCAGTTTGAGGTTTATTGGGGAGGTAAGTGCCATGATCTGTGTGGTTTGGGGTTTGTTGGGGAGGTAAGTGCCATGATCTGTGGTTTAGGGTTTGTTGGGGAGGTAAGTGCCATGATCTGTGTGGTTTGAGGTTTGTTGGGGAGGTAAGTGTCATGATCTGTGTGGTTTGGGGTTTGTTGGGGAGGTAAGTGTCATGATCTGTGTGGTTTGGGGTTTGTTGGGGAGGTAAGTGCCATGATCTGTGTGGTTTGGGGTTTGTTGGGGAGGTAAGTGCCATGATCTGTGCAGTTTGACTTTGAGGTTTGTTGGGGAGGTAAGTGTCATGATCTGTGTGGTTTGGGGTTTGTTGGGGAGGTAAGTGTCATGATCTGTGTGGTTTGGGGTTTGTTGGGGAGGTAAGTGCCATGATCTGTGTGGTTTGGGGTTTGTTGGGGAGGTAAGTGTCATGATCTGTGTGGTCTGGGGTTTGTTGGGGAGGTAAGTGCCATGATCTGTGCAGTTTGACGTTGAGGTTTGTTGGGGAGGTAAGTGTCATGATCTGTGCAGTTTGACATTGAGGTTTGTTGGGGAGGTAAGTGTCATGATCCTATGCGGTAGGTCATGGGTTCAATCACCAGCTGACTCAAACAGAAGACTTCTTGGTGTTTCCTGTTTGGTGTTTGGCATTACATTGTACTAGAATTTGGGCAAAAAACTGGATGGCAGGTGTCAACATAATATGACTGGTAGCTCAGTAGGACAGCACTGTAAAGTCGCATGTGTTCATACTACCACAAGCCAATACCAATACTGAGGTAATATAGTGTTTAAAGCCACAATCAAATGATGGATTGCGCAACCACTTTCCAGCAAAACTAGCCGTTGATGCGAGGTGTATTGTGAGTGGCCTGACAGTCAATCATCTTATTTGATATGTCGTAAACCTGGACCCCAGTCAATCGGCTGATGTATGGGTTCTCACAACAACTACCGGTAGTGAGGGATCCCGAAGCCACTAAACATCAACAGCTTTTGAAATTTGTTGCGCAAATCACAGGGAGTTTTACGAAAACAAAAGGTGACCGATAATGCGAGATGAATATTCCAACTGGCCTTGTGCTGCCTGACCAATGGGATCCGCGAACCATTCTCATTGGTGCTCACACTGGGTAATTTATGCAAATCAGAAGAAACTGGCTTCATCGCAGAACAATGAGTGCAAATATCGGACAAATCGCCAATGTTCACCACCACGTGCAGTTCTCGCTTACATGAAATCGCCAAATCAAAAGACAAAATAGATGCCCCACCTGGTGTGCTGCAGAGAAACATGCCACATACAAAATGTTTGCCACCAAAAGGTGGTGTTGCAGTGTTTCTGGTGATTTCTGGTGATTTCCGGTGATTTCCGGAGGTTGACTTTGGGAAGTGTGTATGACTTGACTTCTGGGGGGTTTGTAACCTTATGACGGTTACCGGCTGCAGAACTGCAGCAATACAGAGAGGCACCGATAAATCGGTCCAATCTTTGGTTGAAGATTAATCTTCTGGTGGGACGGTTGTAGAAGCTGGGGATGTCTTTACAACAATTAAAATGACGAATCATTGGGACGTCCCCAAATCACTCCAGTCCGGTGTAGCAGAGCACTCATATCCAGTCAACAGCAGCAAGGGTTCAGGAGGAAGGGACAGGTAAAGTTGGGTCCAGCGGTTCCAGCAACAAGAATAAAGTGAGAGAAACGATAAGGTAAATGGCCCACCCAAGCAAACAACTCCCTTGATCAGGGGGAGAAGTAAACCCGGGAGAGAAAAAAAAGGGTAGAGTATAGGAAAGAGAAATGATGAGAGTTGAGTAAAAGGACGGTGTCTATTTGCTCTATGGTGACCAGCCGGCGAACCAAAGACATGGACAGAGTAAGAGTAGAAAGTGAAACGCTGGCAGGCTCCTCCTCCTGGAACTCTTTTCAGACATTATCAAGGAGGAGCAGAGAGGAGATAGAGAGACAAACTGCGGTCCGGATAGCAAGCGTTTGGAAGTGTGTATGTATGTGTTGTATATGTGTGACTGGGCGTGGCTTGAGTGGGCGTGGCTGGGGGATGGTGATTGGCGTGTGTCGTGTTTGGGGGCGGGCCCGGGGAGGAAGTGGTTGGCGTCTGGGTAAGCAGACACTGTAGGGGGCGGGCCGGGCTATGGCGGTGTGGGGCGGGGCGGGGAGGAGCGGGGCGGAGCGGGACGGAGCGGGGCGGAGCGAGCATTCCTTCTCCCCCCCCCCCCCACCTACCCTTGCCCCCTCGCCTCCACTAAAGTGTTTACAGTTGATGCATGTGTCGTGATCGTTGGGTTTCCCTACAACTTACAAGCATAGCGGTGGGTATGCCGTCGGAGGGGGGGGGGGGGGGGGGGGGGCGAGTGTGTGTGGCAGGGGTGCAGATGTTAGAAATAAGCTGCTTCCACGCCACCCGCACCCCACACCCACATCCACACCCACACCCGCACACACACCCACACACACCCACACACACACACACCACACACACACACACACTCACATACCCACACACCCACACGCACACCCACACACACCACACACACCACACCCACACACACCCACACACACCCACACCACACACACACCCACACGTACACCCACACACACACACACACACACACCCACACACACACCCCCCCACACACACACCACACACACACACCCACACCCACACACACCCACACACCCACACTCACCCACACACCCACACACACCCACACACACCCACACACACATACACCCACACACACACACCCACACACACACCACACACACCCACACACACCCACACACAAACCCACACACACCCACACACACCCACACACACACCCACACACACACCCACACACACACATACACCCACACACATCCACACACCCACACCCACCCACACACCCACACACACACACCCACACACACACACACCCACACACATACACCCACACACACACACACGCACACACACCCACCCACACACACACACCCACACACACACACACACGCACACACACACCCATACACACCCTGCCAACTGGGAGTTGCAGAGGCAACACGAGGTAATATTTCCCACGCCTGCATCCTGGCCGGCTTTGCGCTGCGTTCTGCAATCGGACACTTCCGCCTGTCCGCTGGAGCAGCCTGGGCACCGGCGGCACAGTAATAAAGCGGTCAAGTGAATCAAACCCAAACAAGAAAAAAAACTTGCTGTCATTTAGCACTGACATGTTATTCAGAGGAATAAAAACACTTGAACAACAACAAAAATTGCCGCTCTTCGTTAGCAATTGCTGCAGTAGCAAATTACATTGAGACATGTTTAGTTAGATTCGTTTTTTTTGTGTGTTTTTGTTTTGTTTTTATTTATCTAAGATTTGATAACCATGTGCTCGTCCCCAAACGAATCATCTTTGCGACCCTGCACATCGCCGGTAGCTTTATAGTGCTGCTCCGATGGGGGACCGTGCAGTCGACAGCAACATGATACAATATCCCACTCAGTTGTTATCCTGATACTAAGTCAAGCCAGCCCTTTTCCTGTCCTAGTAATGTTGAGCACCCGGGCAAAGCAGCAACAACTCCTCTTTCTGTTTTTCTCTAAATCTGTTGTCTTACTGGACTGGAAGGCGAACACGTGATCTCCCTCGCACAGAGCGGACGCTTTAACCTCTGGGCCATCCCACCAGGGTTGATTGTAGCTCGTGTGTGCTGCACTGCAACTTGCAAGGTTCCAATTCATGAAAGATTGTTTGTTTTTGTTTGATATCCTAGCAACATCTAAAGTCATATCAGGACGGGTACTGACTTGTGACAGTGCACACTCATGGTAACTTTATAGTGCTGCCCCACTGAGCGACTAGGCCACTGGTACCATCACCCAATATCTCACATAGTCACATTATCCTGATACCATGCTAATCAATCCTTGTCCTATCCTATTAATGCCAAGCGCCAGGCTAGGTAACGACAAGTATCAATTTTATAAGTCATTGGTTTCACTCAGCTGGGATTCGAACTCCCAACCTTCCGCATGGCCACCAGGTCCGGAATTCACTAAAGATGTCTGTTTCAGTTCATAGCAAGGCGAAAGTCAGTAACTTCTTAGTTCATGAGTATCATCAATGACAATTAATAAACGTGACCTATGCCGAGATCAAGAAGTATTGACTTAAACAAGTGACCTATATTTAAATGAGGGAATCCTTGTCACTGTATATATGTCAAAGGGAATTTTCGGCACTTGCAGCTGATACCTATTCACAGTGCATGCCTACTTGCAATTATGCTGAGAGATCTGCGAGAAATGCCCTTACGCTCAGATCTCTCTATGAGGAATGAACATAAAATAACTATATCAATCTAATTGACCAGGCCCAAGGAAAATAAGATAATGATGAAAAGACTGAATGCGCAACCAGAGCTGTGCCCACTGCTGTCCCACCCCCCGGTGTGTCCTGCCTGCTGGCCTCCCCCTCCCGATAGTCCCTTCCCACTAACAGTAACATCGGGATTCCTCATTCCTCACACCAACACATAAATATATTTCTATGCTACAGAATAAACCAATAGTCAAGACATTACTTACTAACACAAACATACCCCAACTAACATTGAAATCCTACTGCACACAAAACAACACAATGAATAAAAGAGCATCTGATCACACTGAACTAAGACTAAGTAAAGGTATTGTTAAAAGTGTTATCTAACTGAATTGGAAATCCTAAACCAACAACTAAACCCTTTAATGTAAATGTAAAATAATTTATTGTACCTTATACTCATTACTTACTGCATTGTGTACCCTTTAATTTCAGAATCTACTTCTCATTTCAATACACTATATAAACCATGTTAAAAAATAAAAGAATCGTGTAAATACTAAGATAGCTGTAACACTAACGGCCGAAAGACCAGTGCTATGGCGCGACAAAGGATTTACATGAATAAAATTCATTTACCAAAAAAATATGTGATGTATAACGTATTATGCGAGTATAAAGATTCGCAAGGTAATATTACCTATTATTCTTATTATTGTTATCCTCCGTAAGATACAACACTCTACCGGTGGCGCCATCTGTAACATACTGTTATATGCTGTAACTAGTCCAGATGTGCATAAGGTATATAATGATTATTTACTAATGTAGATATTTTTATATTGCCGAATATGGTTTCAATTATATTAATTATACCGACCCATCCAGGGGGGAGGCTAATGATTAACATGTGCATGGGTCGTTGTTTCATGGTAAATGGGGCCAATGTACTTTTCAGTATGTAATGGTCAAATCCAAATATGGAAAGAGTAGAGGAGGTATTTTCTTTATAGAACTGGTATTCTTACACTTTGGAGAGATAGATATGAAACAAAATTAAGGCCTTATGTGACATAGTAAAAAAAGCCGACATTTTCATTCCAAAAATATTGCGTTTTAAAGGCATGAATTTGTGTCATGGAGAATTTTGACATTTCTACAGCCTCCTAAATCTTTATTTTGCATAGAATATTACCTGTTAGTCAATGAAATAATAAAAGAAGATTCTAACTTGAAATAAATATTCATTTTGCATGCATATATATTTTTTTAATATCTAATATTCCAGGGTGATTAAACTGGTTCTGGACATAACTGTCATGTCCCCTGCTTGATGCATGCTTGTTAAATTAGGAAATATGTTATCCTGGGAATACCAGAGCTTCAGTAAAAAAAACAGTTGCTATTGTTGCATTTGTAAGGCTATTTTCTAGTATCATGGCTAGTAATATAATTTTTCTACAAAGCTTCATGAAAAAGGTTTGAAGTTGAAGTTCCATATTATTGTTGGTGTCCCCTTCTATTGTGTTACATCCACAACTCAAAATTGGGGGAAATATAATCATCCTATGCAGATTTCTTTACAGTGCATTTCTATACTTAGGGGACCACAATGTAAAAATTAATTCTTTCATGCAATAAATTTGATTAATAATTGATTTGATTAATAAATCCACACTTGATGATTAATAAGTCCACACTTAGGGCTGGCTACTCAATTAGTTCTTGTTTTTCTGACAAAATGGTAACCTCAACTATCTTTTCCTTCACATTACCTGGATATATATGGACAAGAGTTGGCTACTCACTGACAAAATTAGGAAAATACACAATATTCATTGTTGACCCTCATTTTGGCCCACATTTACCATGAAACGACCCATATATATACATAAATATTACCTATAAGAGAGGGAAAATAAAGGAAACCAGAAACTGGAATCAGAATTACCATTTGTGTCATGCTGGTCACCAGCGGACACAATCTGAAAGTGTAAGCACACATTTGCCCAGAACCAGAAAATAAAGTAAACCAGAAACCAGAACCAGCTGTTTCTGTGGAATTGATCTAAACTGGTCCCAGTGCCTTCTCCCGTGTTTTAATAAAGTACCAGCCGGGTATAAGTACTGCTGACACTGGTTCTGGGCTGAAACATGGGAGGAGAAGGCACTGTGACCAGTTTAGATCAATTCCATTGAAATTATACATATGAAGAGTTCAGGCGCAAAAACCACATACCCGCCAATCCAAAAATGGAGGGAAACATTGGAGTCAAACCCACAAAATTATATTTTTTTACATTCCTATTTTTGTTTGTTCATTGCTCCATACCAATATGATCATAGTAAAAGCGGAATTAGTGAGAATTAACATTATTTTCATGTACACATCTTTGATTTAAACTACAGTTTTGGATTGGCGTTTACATGGTTTTGCGCCTGAACTCTTCATATATTAATCACCAATATGTGTGTCGGGAGGGGGTCAGTCCTAAGCATTGCTTATTCATATTAAAGAATTGATTGTATATTATTTTCAAGGATTTCTCAGCCATTCATGGGAGTTCCGGCATCTTTGTCAACTATGACCTTTGACCCTGCCAAGGATGTGGTGTCAATGATGACGTAGTGTAGATTCTTAGGTCAGTTAGGACTTGTGCACTGCAACCTTTGTGCTGTTGTCCGGAACTTCGGGCTTAGGTAGGAAATTCCCTGTATAGTCTCTTTTCATACATTGGACCCCATGTGACTGACTTCAAATTCAATGGCTGATTCTGTCCCTCAGCTAGGCCTAACCTGATTACTTGCACATTGCAGTAATTATTTGGGGTATAATTAGCCAGCTCTCTTGTTGCCTTAACCTGATGAATTACAAACTTGTAGAAGTACTAATTGAACCTGTGCAAGGCGTGGGTTGAGGGGGTGAGTGTGAGAGAGGATGGGATGGGAGGGCAGGGGAGGGGAGGGAGGGCGAGGGATAGGAAGAGGGTGAGAAGAGGGTGAGAAGAGGGTGAGAAGAGGGTATGGTGGTGAAGGAGCGGGGTGTCTGGAGTGGATCTGGTGGGGGGAGGGGGAGAAGGGAGGGGGGGAAAGAGAGAGGGGAAGGAGAGGGAGGGAGTGGAGGGGTGGGATGGGGAGGGAGGGAGAGGGGGGAGGGGAGGGGAGGGGTAAGGAAGAGAAAGGAGGGCGGAGTGGAGGGAGGGGATAGAGAGGGCGGAGAAGGGAGGGGTAAGGAAGAGAAGGGAGGGGCGGAGTGGAGGGAGGGGATGGAGAGGGGATTGAGAGGGAGAGGATGGAGTGGATGAGGGGAGAAGAGGTGAACTGAGGTGGAGAAGTGAGGGGATGAGGGAATGGGGATAGGGGGAGGGGTGGGAGAGGAGAGGGGAGGGATAGGGGGAGGGGGGGGAGGGGAGGGGGAGAGGGGAGGAGGGAGGGGAGAGGAGGGGGAGGAGGGGGAGGGGAGGGAGGGGGAGGGAGGAGGGAGGGAGGGGGGGGGGGGAGGGAGGGGAGGGGAGGGAGGGGAGGGGGGGGGGGGAGGGGAGGGGGGGAAGGAGAGGGGAGGGGGGGGAAGAGGGGAGGGGAGGGAGGGGGAGGGGGGGAGGGGGGGGAGGGGAGAGGGGGGGAGGAGGGGAGGGAGGGGGGGGGGGGGAGGGAGAGGGGGGGGAGTGAGGGAGGAGGGGGGAGGGGGGAGGGGAGGGAGGGGGGGGGAGGAGGGGGGAGGGAGGGGGGGGGAGGGAGGGGGGGGAAGGGGGGGAGGGGGAGGGGGGGGGAGGAGGGGGAGGGGGGGAGGGGAGGAGGGGGGGGGAGGAGGGGGGGAGGAGGAGAGGGGGGGGAAGGGGGAGGGGAGGGGGGGAGGGAGGGGGGGGGGGGAGGGAGGGGAGGGGGAGGGGGAGGGGGAGGGGGGCGGGGAGGGGGAGGGGGGATGAGGAGGGGGGCGGGGGGAGGGGAGGGAGGGGGGAGGGAGGAGGGGGGGGGAGGGGGGGAGGGGGAGGGGTGGGAGGGGGAGGGGGGGGGAGGGGGAGGGGGGGGAGGGAGGGGGAGGGGAGGGGGGGGGAGGGAGGGGGGAGGGAGGGGGAGGGGGGGGAGGGAGGGGGGGGGAGGAGGGGAGGGGAGGGGAGGGTGGAGGGGGGAGGGGGAGAGGGAGGGGGGAGGAGGAGGGGGGGGGAGGGGGGGGAGGGGGGGGAGGGAGGGAGGGGGGGAGGGGGGAGGGGAGGGGGGGAGGGGAGGAGGGGGGGGGGGGAGGGGAGGGGGAGGGGAGGGAGGGGAGGGAGGGAGGAGGGGGGGGGGGGAGAGGGGGGGGGAGGAGGAGAGGGGGTGGAGGAGAGGGGGGAGGGGAGGAGGGGGGGAGGGGGGGGGGGAGGGGGAGGGGGTGGGACGGAGAGAGGGGGGCTGGGAAGGAGAGGGAGGGGATAGGAAGAAGAGAGGGGGGCTGGGAAGGAGAGGGAGCGGATAGCAAGGAGAGAGAGGGGCTGGGAAGGAGAGGGAGGGGATAGGAAGGAGAGAGGGGGCTGGGAAGGAGGGGGAGGGGATAGCAAGGAGAGAGAGGGGCTGGGAAGGAGAGGGAGGGGATAGGAAGGAGAGAGGGGGAGGGGCTGGGAAGGAGAGGAGGGGGATAGGAAGGAGAGAGGGGGCTGGGAAGGAGAGGGGGGATAGGAAGGGGTGAAGAAGTGAGGCGGTAGGGATGAGTCCGGGGAAGGAGCAGAGGGGATGGGGTGGAGAGGCGACCCTCCGTAGAGGGTGTAGTGAGGAATGGGTGGAGGAACGGTGAAAGAGGGTTGGGGGGGAGGTCGGCGGAGAGGATAGAGTGGGCGGGGGAGGGGCGGGGGAGGGGCGGGGAGAAAGAGACGGAGAGAAAGCGGGGTAGATACAAATAAGTCGCTGGCCACCAGGGGGCGTTGGGAGCCGACCACCATCGCACTGCACGCGGTGCGACCACCTTTAATGCGGCGCCCCGCGCTGATTGGACGAACGGCGGGCAGTGCGTCGCGGGAGTCAGGGAATACATCACGTTCTGCTGGTGTAGAACTAGAAGGGTGGGTGAGTGGAGGAGGAGGAGGAGGGGGAGAGGGAGGGTTATCAGTCAGTCAGAGGAACCGGGGGAGGTGAGGCGGACCAGTCGACACACTCCCACTGGTCCCCGCTCCATCCAGTAGGCAGGCAGGGTCGGCCAACTGGTCACCGGTCCGTCTACTAGTAGTTCTCAATACTGATAATTACAGACGGCTTACTACTAGTACTACTAGTCTACCATCCTTCAGTTCAGGTAAGCAAAGTGGGGTGGTGCATGGCTGGTCCCCTGTCCACCAGGCAAACAAAGTGGGAGACGGGGTGGGGTGCATGACTGGTTTCCTGTCCGACAGCTAAACAAAGTGGGGAACAGGCGCAGGTGCAGGCTCCGGCGGCTACAAGTCACAGGTTGGCAACAGTTCCCTAATCCACCTTGTAATGGTAACAGTTGGGATAAGGGACCAGGATCGTAACCACTTGTGGTAGCCTGACGACTGGTCCCCGGGCCTGTCACCAACAACATCCGGGCATCAGCAGCGTGTGCTTGAAATGCGTAGCAGACCGACGGATCGTGTGTCGTGAGTTCAGATCCACCTCGTGACCAAGCTGCGCCTCATTGCCAGGCCTAATACTGCTATGCACATCACTGACACGCCCAACACCGTTATGCGTATCATGGAAAGGTTTAACACCGCTACGTGTATCACGGACAGGCCTAACGGTACTATAATTAACTATGCATATCATAAGCCCTGTTCACACGGGGCAGTTAATTCGAATCATATAAATCGATTTGCCTAGTTCGGCTCAGATTTGGCGTGTGAACGCGCGTCTGAGTCGGTTTAGGGCTGATTCGATTCATATAAATCGGATAATATAAACCACCTCTGTAGGTGGTTTATATGAATCGAATTATCTTAATCGGTTTATATCGCCCGTGTGAACGCAACTGACTTACTTAAGGACGTAGCGCACATGCGCAGTCGAGACCTTAGTTTGTTGACTTTCCGGTCGATCAAAAGCGCATATTATATAATTTAATTAATGAAACCGCTATCTATGCACAGATATTTTTTTCATCATTTATTTGTAGGGTTTCACTGCCCAGCAGAAGTTTTGACCATTCCAAACCAATACGAATCATTAAATACATATCTAGGTCGAACGCACTCTCTAGTGGTGACCTTGCTTATTCGAAGACTGGCGCTGGTCAGGCTGGGCTTGCTCATGCGCAGACATCGATTTCCAGCCCAAGTACAGCCCGTGTGAACGGGTGGCTAATTCGACTCACCTGATTCGATTTGTCTGATTCGCTTCACATTTTGCCCGTGTGAACACGGCTATACTGTCACGGACAGGCCTAATGACGCTATGTGTATCAGACTATTCTGGACAGGCCTAATGCCGCTCGTGTATCACGACGGGCCTAACCCCACTACATGCTTCACAGATAGGCCTAACCCAGTGTTATGCGCCACACAGAGAGGCCTACCTCTGCTACCTGATTCACTAACAGGCCTGGCCCGACTTCACATCTCACAGACAGGCCTAACTCCACTATGTGCCTAACAGACAGACAGGGCTCACTCCGCCGCCTGCCTCACAGACAGGCCTGAAACTGTCAGCTGACCACTACTCACCGGAAGCCAACTCCCAGCCGCATGGACTGCCTCCAGTGGTGCCCATACAGTGCTGCAGATTTGCAGCCTTCAGTGCGCTAACGCGACTGAAACCTCCCCAAAAACTAACTGTCAGCTGACGTGTGAACAGGCCTAACACTGGCAGCTGTCTTGTGAACAAGCCAAACACTACCAGCTGACTTGTGAACAAGCCTAACACCACTGACTTGTTAAACAGGCCAAACACAAGCTCTGGGTGCTGGTGGTTCTCATTGGGTGTGACACAGTGCATTCAATGTGGTGGTGGTGACACTGCATGGCACACTGCAGCACTTCTAGACCCTGTCGCGGTCTGCTTGCTGGTGAGTTACTGGGAGCAGCTCATTGTGTGGGAGTGGGTGGCAGCGGCATGGCACACGGCAGCACTTCGAGACCCTGTCACGGTCTGCTTACTGGTGAGTTACTGGGATCAGCTCATTGTGTGGGAGTGGGTGGCAGCGGCATGGCACACTGCAATACTTCTATACCGGCTGTAGTATGTTTACTGGTGAGTTACTGGGAGCAGCTCATTGTGTGGGAGTGGGTGGCAGCGGCATGGCACACTGCAGCACTTCTAGACCCTGTCGCGGTCTGCTTACTGGTGAGTTACTGGGAGCAGCTCATTGTGTGGGAGTGGGTGGCAGCGGCATGGCACACTGCATCACTTCTAGACCTGCCGTGGTCTGTTTACTGGTGAGTTACTGGGAGCAGCTCATTGTGTGGGAGTGGGTGGCAGCGGCATGGCACACTGCAACACTTCTAGACCGGGTGTGGTCTGTTTACTGGTGAGTTACTGGGAGCAGCTCATTGTGTGGGAGTGGGTGGCAGCGGCATGGCACACTGCATCACTTCTAGACCGGATGTGGTATATTTACTGGTGATTTACTGGGAGCAGCTCATTGTGTGGGAGTGGGTGGTGGTGGCATGGCACACTGAAACGCTTCTAGACCGGCCGTGGTCTGTTTACTGGTGAATTACTGGGAGCAGCTCATTGTGTGGGAGTGGGTGGCAGCGGCGTGGCACACTGCATCACTTCTAGACCGGCCGTGGTCTGTTTACTGGTGAGTTACTGGGAGCAGCTTATTGTGTGGGAGTGGGTGGCAGCGGCATGGCACACTGCAGCACTTCCAGATCGGCCGTGGTCTGCTTCCTGGTGAGTTACTGGGACAGTTCATTGTGTGGGAGTGGGTGGCGGTGGCATGGCACACTGCATCACTTCTAGACTGGCAACGGTCTGTTTACTTGTGAGTTACTGGGAGCAGCTCATTGTGTGGGAGTGGGTGGCAGCGGCATGGCACACTGCAACACTTCTAGACCGGCCGCGGTCTGCTTCCTGGTGAGTTACTGGGAGCATCTCATTGTGTGGGAGTGGGTCGCAGCGGGAGGTTACTGGGCCAACGGTGATGTCCCATAATGGCAACAATACTTGCACACACTGCTGCTGCTCTACTGATTGGTGCACACGGAGTCACTTGTGTCCTTACGATCATGGTGTGGTGTGTGCGCAAGTGAGTGAGTGTGTGGTGTGTTGGTATGTGTGTGATGTGAGTGAGTGTGGTGTGAGTGTTTGTCCACATGTGTGGTGTGAAAGTGTGTGATGTGTGCGAGTGTATTGTAAGTGTGCATGTGTGATGTGTGGGTGGGTGTGATGTTTGTGAGTGTGTTGTAAGTGTGAGTGTGTGCAATGTGAGTGTTTGTGGTGTGTGTGAGTGTGTATTGGGAGTGTGTGGTAAGTGTGTGTGTGATGTGTGTGGTGTGATGTGTGAGAAGTGTGTGAGTGTGTTATAAGTGTGTGTGGGATGTGTGTAAGTCTGTGTTGTAAGTGTGCGTATTGTGTGAGTGTGTGTTGTAAGTGTGTGCATATAATGTGTGAGTGTGTGTAATGTGTATGATCTGTGTGAGTGTGTTGTAAGTTTGTGTGTGATGTGTGAGTATGGGTGTTAAATGTGTATGAATGTGTGATAATATGAGTGGGTGTGAGTGTGTTATATGTGAGTGTGTTGTAAGTGTGTGTGTCATGTGCGAGTGTGTTATATGTGTGTGTCATGCGTGTAAGTGTTTGTTGTAAGTGTGTGTGAGTGTGTGTTGTAGTGTGTGCGTGTGATGTGTGAGTGTGTGTAATGTGTATGATGTGTGTGAGTGTGTTGTAAGTGTGCATGTGATGTGTGAGTGTGTGTAATGTGTATGATGTGTGTGAGTGTGTTCTAAGTGTGCATGTGATGTGTGAGTATGTGTGTTAAGTGTGTGTGATAATGTGAGTGTGGTGTAAGTTTGTATGTCATGTGTGAGTGTGTGTTTTAAGTGTGTGTGAGTGTGTGGTGTATATGTGTGTACGTGTGGGTGTGATGAGTGACTGTGTGCCATGGGTAGGTGTTGTAAGTGTGTGTGCGTGTGATAAGTGAGTGCGTGAGTGATATGTGGGTATGTGGACAGTGCGACACACAATTAACACCATAATGCAGGTCTGACACGTTAGAATTCTCACTCGGTGTTAAAGTTGCATGGTCCGATGGTTTAGAGTTTCTCTCATTTTCTGAGATAAACATATAAGGTTGTTCATTATAATCTACCTTACTTTAGTATGAAGTAACTTTTATTTAAAATCGTTAACTTTTGAGATATTTTAAATGGAAACCTGCTAAATTAATTCTGGCAAGTTTGCCAAAACTTTATCACCATAGGCTTCTGCAGTAACAGGTTCTATTAATTGACTCAGTATCCCCTTATATGTGACGACAAATGTTTAATAAGTGCGCCAGCATCTGAGTTAGATATGTAGAATCAAATCTAAATAATTGTTTTGGTTTTGACAAATTTATGTTTTCATCGGACTATGCAGCTTTAAAGGGGCTGCATCTAGACTGGCCAGTCCGTTCTATGCTCCATTGTACTCCCCAGCCACCTCTCCAGCCGATATTTCCATCATATTTCCCATGTCCTTCCAACCAAACATGTGTTAGGAGAGTGATAGGTAGCACAAAGGTATCACAATGCAGTTTTTGTTTTACATGGTTTGGGTTTAACATATGTTAGGAGAGTGATGGGAAGCACCAGGGTATCACAATGCAGTTTTTGTTGTACATGGTTTGGGGTTAACATGTGTAAGGAAAGTGATGGGAAGCACAAGGGTATCACAATACAGTTTCAGTTTTGCATGGTTTGAGTTTGGTCACGTCTTTTAAGTGTGTTTTAAGTTTCGATGGATGACTAACTTACTTTTGAAATTATATAGGCCAATGTTTTTGAGTTTGTGTCATATCTTTTAAATAAATATATTTGATAGATGGTGATGTTAGTTTGAAGTAAACATGTGTTAGGAGAGTGATGGGAAGCTCAGTGGTATCACAATGCAGTTTTTGCTTTACATGGTTTGGGTTTGGCCGCATCTTTTAAATGTGTTTTGATCTATGACTGGCCTACTTTCAAAGTTTTATAGTCCAATGAGTTTCTGCCACATAGTTTTAGATTAAATGTATTTGCTTGATAATGATGATAGTTTGAATTAAATTTATTCTAAGGGGTTAACTTTGCAGCTATTTGAAGTGAAAACATACAAAATTAATAGACGAGATCACGGTTCCAAGTGTGCATGTGCTGAAAACGGCGTTGGGAGCAAAACAAAGGCATACAGCCATTGAGTTTGCCGATACGCATAGGGCAAAACTTCCATTTTATTCAAAATTAATAGAAATACATAACAATTTGGCACAAACATGGATGGAAGGATGCAATATAATAATATAATGAATATGTTTAAGACACAACTCTCCATAATTAAGCATTTTGAGCTAAGAAACATACAATTTCAGTTACTTTACAATTACAGGCTGATGTTTACATCACCATTGATTAGCCATAAGTATTTCTTGTCTAAATATTATAATGTCAAATGTGTCAACAAAAACTTGTTTCAAAGAAATATATAACCAATATCTGATTAACCCTGCTCATTTTCTATTTCTACATATGTCATTAACCATAGGATATTAATAAAAACATTAATAAAATAAGTAAAACTTACTCTGGCTATGGCCCCACCACTAGTCTGAGTGTCCAGATTTGTCTAAATCTAAAGGCACATGGCATAAGATGTGCATAATATATTGATGTAAATGAAATGCTGGATAAAAGATTAATATCTTAATTTATTAGATATATTTTTTTAGTTAGTGTTCTATGTTTCAAACAAGAGCTGAGATGAGCTGAAACTAGCACATTTCATAACTGCACCCAG